>ML682002.1:0-68056 GCA_007922195.1 Podocnemis expansa | reverse complement strand
TGTGTGTGTGTGTGTGTGTGTGTGTGTGTGTGTGTGTGTGTGTGTGTGTGTGTGTGTGTGTATTAACCGTTACATCTAGTGCAAATTATAGCTGCTCAGTGTATTCCAAGATCAGGATTGAACTTATAGAAAGCTTATTTGAGTCACCTTCTTTTCAAGAAAAAGAGAATGTCTGTGCTGCCAGAGATGCGTCAGGCTCCACGGTTCAGTATAGTGGGCTCAATTGAGCAGACAGTGGAGACCTGTGCAGTCGATCCTGGAAGTGCTCTCCTGCCGACACAGTAAACCCACTTTGCCCCCAAAAGGGTAACGTTGAGTCAACCAGAGGGTGTTTCCTGTCAACTCAGTGTAGCAGAGATGCCACAATAAGGGAACATTAGTAAGTCAAGGGGAGTTAAGCAAGCTACTTTCTGAAACTTGTGTATGTCCCATTGACAATGCTGGCAGTGTATATTGGCTGACAACTGTTGTTTCATTAACTATTTTGTCCAGAGCTCCAAATTCCGTGTGAAGTTTTGAACTTCTCTCTGTGGTAAAGTACTTGATGATATTTACATTAGTAGCTGAAGCAGTGGTGTCCAGGGGCGTTGCTGACGCCTGACACTCGGGGCACGTACACCAAGTCCCAGCGCCAGTGCCCCGAATCTCCTTTGTGACTCCTGGTGGTGTCTAATGTGGCAAATGGTCCCTGATTCACCTGGTTTCCAAGAGAGGCTTAGAAACCTAGATATGTGAATGATCCTGGCTTCTTTTCCTTCAGAAATCATAGGGTTAGAAGTGACCACAAGGGTCATCTTGTTCAGTATATTTCAAACCATTCTTTTTGGGACCCAGTTGACAAAAGTCCCTTATGTCTTTGGCCCAACAATTGCATCTTTCAGCAATGCATTTCAGTCATTTGGTGATGGCAGCAAGGGCTGTAGAGACCCAGTTTCTGATGGTTTGTGATCTAGTACTGACTTGTGACTTGTAGTTTGAAAACCACTGATCTAGTCTAACCTCCTGCCAAAATACAGGATTTGTTGTGTTTAAATCATCCAAGACAGATGGCTATCCCAGCCTCTTCTTGAAAACTTCCAGTGGAGGAGATTCCAAGACTGCCTTAGGCAGTTTGTTCCATTGTCCTCCTGTTCTTACAGTTTGGAAGATTGTCCGGAGATTGAATTTAAATCTGCTGTGCTAACGTTTGATCTCATTGCCTCTTGTCCTGCCCTCTGAGACAAGAGAGAACAACTTTTCTCCATCTTTTTTTATTTGCAGCCCTTTAAATCTTTGCAGACCTCTGTCATCTCCCTGCTTAGTCTCCTCTTTTCCAAACTAAACATACCCAGTTCCTTCAGGTGAGGCTAACCATTACCTACTTTACTGCCTCTCCCCAGAGCAGTTGGGCCCTCAGTTGTGATCGGTTGGGATGCTGGGGCTGCAGCCAGGGAGAGGAGTGGACTTGTGGCCTGGGAGTAATGCTGGAGCAGAACTAGAGACACAGCGGGTTTGGGTGGTGCTCCCTACTTGCCCTTCATGGGGCCCAGAGTTCAGGGACCTCCTGCTCTAGCTGTTAATATATTTCCCTTCTCCCAGGAGTAAGTGCGGCATACTCCCTCACAGCCCCTTCTGTTGCCAGGATCCTGGGTGATATAGGCCCCTCCAGGGGAGCCTGTGGACAATCAGTTTTGCTCCCTGGCTTCTCCTTCAGGTGCAGACTGTGGAGTCACTTGGCCTGGCTGGCCATCTTACCCCCTTCCAGCACTGTTTGGCGTGGACACTCCCTTGCAGGGGTTAAGTGGGTTATAGTGTGTTGGAATAAGCTATAAATCCAGTGTCTCTATTTTGATGTGTTTTTTAGTATACAGCAAAGATATGAATTTAAGCTCTCAGTTGTGCAGGTTTCATTTGAGAATGAGAACTGAGAGCTCAGATAGAGAGTGATTGCTTTGCTTTATGAAAATTATGTTTGCCTTCAGGTGATGTGGTTTTTTGTCATCCTTCCATTTCCTATGTGACTTTTCTTTAGGGGTATAGTGATAGGCTGGTTTGACCCATGCAGTTGGTTGTGGGGACAGAGGCGTTTAGTGCACTGGATGAGGTGTACCAAATGTTATGAGAGACACATGCAGGACCCATGGAGTTTGAAAGGTGTGTTGTGAGGGTGTTGATCATTGTGGCATTAGAGATGTGTCTGAAGGTTTTATGTCCGTTGTTCTTGAAGAATCTGGTACCGCTTTGAATTAGCGTGTGCTGGTGTGTGGGGAGCTTTCTTCTTCCGATAAACACAGAATGGTCGGGCTGTTGTTTGAAAGCCAGAAAAGGGACCTGAAGAAAGATTTCTTTCAGAATGTGTATACAGGTTTGTAAGAGAGATGATGTAAAATTAGAGGCAGGACCAAGTTGCGAAGTTGAGGTCTCTCTAAGAAATGTGATTTGGTTTTATGGGTAAGGTTTGAGTTCTATGCTTCAGATCAGGATTCTGTTCTACATTTGGGTGTTAAAATATGGTTCACTAAATACTTTGTATTTTCAGAAGAATAATCTTCTGTTTCCCTGTTCTCTTTAGCTGCATGATTTCTAGCTACAATAGATTAAAATGTTTTAAAAAATACTAATTTGAAGCTGTTAATATTCTTGCTGTTCACTAAAATATGTGTGTTGGTCTTTGACTGTTGGACTTCTTTATATCAGTCTCTGGTATAAGTCTCCAATGGTTGTTTCCATTGCAAGTGGGATTTCACATTTTAAAGAAAAAAGTTATTTATTTCTGCACTTTCTAAAAGGGATTGAAAAGAAATGGGACTGGCAGATATGGGTAGAAATATAATGGTTTATGGAAGTACTTAGTTTAGATCAGGGCTTTTTAATTGATCACCACCTGCTGCCTCTGCAAATGGGTAGATAGCGGTACACCATTGTATGTTTAGTCATTGTGACATGGAAGGAGAATTAAGTTTTGTTTCTATGGAGAGAATTAAATAGCAAAATGTAGAAGGTTTAATGTGGTAGCTTTAGCTTTTTGGGAAAGTGTGTGTGTGTGTGTGTGTGTGTGTGTGTGTGTGTGTGTCCAAACTCTTCTGGGCAGGGATCATATTTTTACTTGTGGGATATTACAGTGTATAGTGCAATGAATGCATCTTCAGTCAGGGCTGCTCCTGGTAGGTGGCATCCTGACACAAATAAATAATAATACATATGTATTATGAGTATCTGTGTAGGCATTATATTACCCTCGTCATTATACTTGTTGAAGTGATCCTTACAGCATCCCTATGAGAGAGAAGAGTATTCTTCTCATTTTATTATTGGGAGACTGAGGCGCAAAGACCATCTGATTTATCCAGAATTGCATAGTGTCTGTTGCAGAGTTGTGAGTTGTACCCAGGTCTTGTGGGTTCTAGTCCAGTATCTCTAACCATAAGACCAACCTATGGCCTCTTAAACCAACATCAGAAACATTTATTACTTTTTTGGAGACTTGCATTAGAACCATGTCTGTAATATTTTAAAAATCTGGTTAATTAGCAAATGGGTTAAAAGTTCTTTTTTTCTTAACAATTTCCTTTAGGTTTTTTCATTCAAGCAAAAGTAGATTGGACTGACATTATCTTGACTCCTCTTTCTTGTGACCATCAATCTTTCCTTCTTTCTTCTCACCATGCAAAAATCTGTTATATTTTTAACAGAGTATATTAAAGCTTGTGTAATGAAACCATATTAATAAACAAGGCAAGAAGAATTATCAACTAGTGTGAGTAAAATCCATTGATTGGTGTGGGAGTATCTTTCCCTTTTTTTCCTCTCCCATCCCTGACAATCACACACATCCTTCTGTAATGTCCTTATGAGTGAATTCGGGCAGTTTTTCTAATGTAGATATGTGTTGAATATTTTTCACTACTCTGCAAAATTAGGGTTGTAAAGCATCTAGAAGGTAAACAGAAACAAGTACTTAAACCATTCCTGCTGGTCCCTAAGTGAACACTAGAACTATTACTAATAATATAGTAGTGCTTACAAGATGGTTTTCAATATTTATTGGTATTATAGTATTGCCAAGAGGCCTCAATTTGAGTTGGTACCCCATTATGTTATACTCTGTACACATACATATAAAAAGACAGCAGTTTGAACTCTGTTTGATCACAATCCCATGATATTTCATTCTTTTTTAAAGCTTGAGGTGCTGCTGTTATATGAAAATCACAGTTTGTATCTTTTTTAAAGTAAGGTTCTAGTACCCATGGTTGCAAAGAGAAATGTGAAAAAATAGAAACTGAAAGGCTAAAACAAACACCCCCTGCCACACACAACCAGACAGCAAATAAAAAAGAATCCAACTTTTTACTTTCTAAACCTCATGAATTTTTGAGGTCTTACTCAGGAGTTTTTGAATGCTTGGGGTTGACGACGCTGACGGATGCTGATTCAAATAACTTATAAATCTAAAATAAGAGCCAGGTAGATATAATAGGAAAATGGGAATGGGGGTTTGAGGGTAATAGGGATAGGAACAGGGATTGTGTATACTAGCTATAAAATTATGCTCACACCATACGCACTGAGAAATTTCATAAAAACATAAAGAATTGATAGAAGCTGCCATATTGCACTACTTTATTTGCTAGGGTTTAGAAGGATAACACACAAGAATCCAAAACCAAAGTGAGAGCAGGCTGCTCCCTAAGAGGCACAGTGCCATGCCCCTCTCTGTAGGGTGGCTTTCTCCATACTGATTCTGATTGCATGGTTCAGTACAACACCTGTTAGTGTGCAAGCAAGATCCAGAACCTTTACTTGTTCAAGGCGATGCGATCAGTGTGGAGACCATGATTTACCCCCCATCCCAACATTTCGGAGTCCTTAGCAATGTGAGCTTTGACTTGTGAGGGATCTGACAGAGGGTCACACTGTCTAGCCCTTTACGTCCCTGCACGGGAGCATGTGGAGATGCAGGATACATGTGTGGCCTGAACAGGCATGGCAGTTAAAGACTCCAGTCTCTCACACGTGAGGTGCATGTGCATCTCCAATGTAATCGATGCCAAGATCTTGGAGAAACAAATTTTTGTAAGGCAAGTAATTTTTCTTGCTCAACTCTCGCCGTGTGACTTCAGGCTAATTTTTCTGTCTTGTTTCCTTATCTGTAAAATGGGTTAATTATATTTACCCACTTTGGAAGAGAAATTTGAGATCTTTGGTTGAAAAATTACATAAGTGCTAAATATTAAACTGGCTAACATTATTTGGATAACATTATTTATTTCCGTTTATGCCCAGTGGGTGCTGCCTTCTTTACAAATATTTAATAGGCCCGGTCTAAACAAAGAAGTGCATTTGAAATTTGTATTTTGATTTCCTTTGCTTTGACTTGTGCCTAAGGGGTTGAGAGCAATGGAAAGTGGTGCATTCTGTGCTGATAAACATCAAACAGGGGTTGACCAGACAGACATTAGGACCTTTCTCTTATGAATAGCTGGAGACTGGGAAGAGCCTTTAAGATTGCCCAAGGGGAACTAGAGTGTAAACTACTATTTATTAGGGTTTAAGCACATACAACTATGCATTTCATTTAGGACATGCCAGATACAGTTGGCCACAGTCTGAGAAAGTTTTGAGTAATCACCAGATGGGCTTCCAGAAGCTCTCTTTTTGTCCCGCTGATGGTGATTTTAGATGTCGGTTCCTTGCCTGAAGGAAAACTAGTTTGGACTGCTTGGAGGTATTTACTTTTATCTAATCTTTTATAGCTAGCTTTCATAAAACACATCACCTATAGTGATTCCTAGTGAATCACCAGTTCTTCTAATTTCAACAAACTACTTGTTATCTCAAGACATTTTCTAACCATGATAACAACAATATATCAAGGAAGGTTGCTCTTCACTTGCTTTCTTCTATAACTTTCTATTCCATCCTCCCATTCTAGTAAATTGCAAGTTTGCAGTTGTCTGTCCTTGTCTCACAAAACCTTAGGGTCATTACTAGCTATGTGATGTTTGGTTTTCAGCCAACAGCAGCTGAACAATACAAAATAGCTGATTGCAGTACTGTCAAGTTCTGGGGAACATGCAGGAATGTCAAATTCTGGGGTAATGTCACCACTGGAATATCATAGAGTCTGGGTATAGAAGAGACCTGCTGATCATCCTTTCCATTAAAAAAAAAGTGTGTGTATGGTCCATTTTAGCAATTCAAGGAAAACTGAGTGTTTTTTTTTTTTAATATGAATTGTTAATGCACAAGGGGAGGAATGATTATCAGGAGCACACTGTTCTGTATGTGGTGGTGCGTGATAATCGCTGTGGTTCGTTTTCTTTTTTATATTATAAATTCTTGGTCTTCAGAGAACTAGTAACTCAACAGTGTCAGTTTGCAACAGGCTTAAAATTAAAATGCTGTACAAGTTATGAATGCCATATACATTTTTGAACTTCATAAAACCTCGTGTAATTTAGCTTAATGAATTTTTATTGGGAGATCTGGAAAAAAATCTGTTTTTAATAGCTTTCACTTTTTTTGCTTGAACTGTAGTAAAATTAACTCTAAAAACATTACAAGTTATTAGTTTGATGGACTGTCTTCCTTCTACATGAACAGTAGTTTCCGTGGAGTATTTTTAGGACAGACTTTACTCTTGTGTGCACTGCATGTGTGCATGTTTACAAACTACCCAAGATACCACTGATTTCCATGAAAAATTGACTAAGATTAATAATATAAGTCTTAGACAAAAATTGTGTTAAAGTTGGGAATATACATTAGTAATATAGGGCAACATATATTACAGGAATAGTAAAATTATCCCAAAGCCAAGCCTTATAAATCTAGAGGAATGAGAGTCAAGGTTTAAATTGTAGGAAAGATCCAAACATGTTAAGAAATGAAAGTGCATCTTTATGACACTTGGTTTCTTCTTTCTATGAATTCCTTTAGGAAGACATTTTTCTGTTCTTGTTTCTGTAAAGATGATATGGATTACAACCATTTTGCACCAATTTACCCTTTATATTTTGTCTATCTATTTTTAGAGCATAACTCTTCAATTTGTTTCAAATAGTGTTGCTTAGATTAAGAAGATCATCTTGAGCTGCTTAAGGATTTATAGAACAATACCAATATGTGATTTTAGTTTGCCAGCATATTTTGTAGTCTGCATGGTTGGAGATGTTGCCAAAATGTGATGTGACTTAAAAATGTGTTATATTATTTTTAACTAGATTATGTACAAAATTGGCTGCTCATTTCCCTGTGATTTCTTTAAGAAATGTATTCACACCATTTTCAATAATTTGTGCGCTCTAAAGGTAGGCAACAAATAGGAGGGACAAAGACAAGGTTTTTACTTGTATTTTGTTGCAGTGGTATCCAGGCACCTCAACGAAGGTTCAGGGCCTCATTGTGAAAGCTGCTGTACAAACAAATGAAAAGACAGTGCCCGACTGGAAGAATGTACAGTCTAGGAGTTGGACAGGATGCATTAACTAGGGGGAAAAAAAAAAACAACAAAACAAGGAGTCGTGTGGCACTTAAAAACTAACAATTTATTTTTCACATGAGCTTTTGTGGGAGGAAATCCCACTTCGTTAGATGCTTCGAAGAATCTGACAACGTGGGATTTTCTCCCATGAAAGCTCATGTGAAAAATAAATTGTTAGTCTTTAAGTGCCACACGACTCCTTGTTTTTTGATGGACTAGACTAACACGGCTATCCCTTTAGAAATTGTGTTAACTAGACAGTATAGACAGCAGGAGGGTGGGTTGGAGGAAGAAATAACACTCTGTACAGAGCTGAGCAAGAAAATGAAAGTTTCAACTTGTCAGTTGCTTAACTAGTGCTTGTCAGTATCTGTTGAAGCAACAGTGTATCGGACAAGTCATAATTGAATTAAAATCTGAATCATCTGGCAGTACTAAGAATCTGTTCTTTAAAATATGAATCTGAAGGGTATTTTTGGGGTAGTTAGTATAGTTACGTAAACGCTATAGAGACGTGAAAGCAAACTAGGTAGCGAGAATGAACCATTCAGGTTCTTCAAAATCAGTATCTTTGCAGAGGAGAATGGAATCTCTGCAACTAATTAAAGTTAATTGACATTGGTTTCCTTGTGTTCCCTGCACAGTGAATGTTTCTTCATTACTAAAGTCATTGGTACAACTGCATAGTATGATACTTAGAATGGAAATTGCTGTCAACTCCAGAGGGAGTTGCTGAGTAGCATGGCACAAGAAATAAGAGATGGTAGAAGTGGGTTAAACTAAATTTTTAAGAAATATCAGCAGTTAGTGCTGTGGGATTATTTTGCCAAGGTGGTGGGATGTTTTGAGACTCAGGAGATATTTTACACTTATTTATTTAAAATAGTTAGTACATCTGTTGAAATGGTAATCTAAAGTATAAAATCTTTTAACTGATTGTGTCGACACTATTTAAATATTCCTGTTTTAAGATGTATTTTAGTCCCAAAATGCAATGCTCAGTGCAAATATTAAATAATACATAGGCGAAAGCTAATCCTTCATTAACACTTAGCAAAGGTGGCATACAAGTCATTAAAGGAGGAAGGCTTGCAAAAAATATAAATGATGGTGTTTAGTTTAATAAAGATTTAAGTTAGTTTATGGGTTGTATGAACTTATGAATTGATTTTTGCCACAATGGACTTGATAAGTATAGGACAAATGCATGATTAATGTACATTGTGTAGTAATCGTAGTGCTTGATAGCCACCTAATCTCCATAGCTGTCTCATAGCCCCTTGGAATATTAAAATATCCGAAGTATTCATCTAATAGAAGTGCAGGAAACCTCTGTCATGAGGTTTGTGTGTATAATTTGTACTGCTAAATCTCCATTGACATTACAACTGATTATTTGTAGTATCTTTACAAGTCTACTTATTAAAATTTGCAAAATATATAACTGAAAAGATGAAGACCATAAATCTTTTGTCTGACTCATCATCAAGTACAATGAATTTGAAGATACAATAGGCAATAGAGTCTGAACACAATGGGCAGCTGAATTTTGATTAATTGGGCTACTTTTTAATTCATTTAAAAATGCCGTGCAGTGAATCATTCCATGTATCATTTGAGTGATGTTTAACTTAATGCTTTAAAAGAAACCATAAAATTAAAGTGAACTTTTTGGTGGGATGGTGGCAGGAGGGCTATGCATTTCTGTATAGACATATGAATGAAAGCTGTTATTATTATACATGTGACTGTGGTATAGACATCTCACTCCTTCCCCCCCCCTTCCCCCCCCAAGTCATTGGATCCTAGGACAGGCTGAAGGAAAAATATGGTGGATTTCTTTTTCAAAAACCTATTGAGGAATAAGCAGTCCGTTATCACTGATCAGGATTTGCTGAATTAAAGTGGCTGAAATCCTGTTGATAACTTATGATAATGGCCCTGAAGGTAGTAAGTGAACATGATGGAACAAGTTCCAAAGGTTTAGTTGTGTTAATTTAGTCCAAAAAAAACCAAACAAGCAAAAATAAACAAAACCCCAAACAAACAAGGAGTCCTGTGTCACTTTTAAAGACAAACAGGTTTATTGCGTGAGCTTTCAAGGGAGAAAATCCCACTTGGTCAGATGCTTTGAAGATGGGTAACTTACAGAATGAACGATGAGTTACTCTTTTGCCCTGAGTCTTTCTCTGTCTTGATTCCTAATTTGAAAAAAAAATAAAATAAACAGACATTTTATTGTAGAATTATTAGAACTGGAAGGGACCTCATTAGAATAATAGAAAATAGAAGGCACCATGCAAAGTTATCAAGTCCAGTCCCCTCTACTCATGGCAGGACCAAGGACTCTCTTGAATCATCCTTGACAGGTGCTTGTCTAAGAGATTCCACAACCTGCCTAGGCAACTTATTGCAGTGGTTAATAAACCTGAGTGTTAAGAATTGTTCCTAATGTCCAATCTCAACCTCCCTTGCTGTAATTTCAGTCCATTGGTTCTTGTCCTATTATCAGAGTAGTTAAGGAGAAAAGTTTTTCTCCCTTCTTCTTGTAACAACCTCTTAGGTATGTGAAAATTGTTATGATGTCCCTTCTGTTTCCTCTTTTCTAGACTAAACAAACCCAGCTCTTTCAATCGACCCTCGTAAGTCAAGTGTTCTAGACCTCTAATCATTTGTCTTGCTTTTCTCTGGACTGCCTCCAATTCATCCATATCTTTCCTGAAATGAGTTGCCCAGAACTGAACACAGTACTCCAGTTGAGGCCTAATCAGGGTGGAATAAAGTGGAAGAATTACTTCTCATGTCTTTCTTACAATACTACGTTTTATACATCACAGAATGGTGTTTAATTTTTTTGCAACAGTGTTACACTGTTGACTCATACTTAGTTTGTGGTTCACTGTGAGACCCAGATCCCTTTCTGCAGTACTCCTTCCTAGGCAGTCATTTTCCATTTTGTATATGTGCAATGGATTGTTCTTTCCTAAGTGAAGTACTTTGCACTTGTCTTTATTGAATTTCGTTGTGTTTACCTCAGACCATTTCACCAGTTTATCCAAATGATTTTGAATTGGGATCCTGTACTCCAGAGCACTTGCAGCCCCTTCCAGCTTGGTATTGTTGGCAAACTTTTTAAGTGTAGTCTCTATGATGTCATCTAAATGATGGATGAAAATATTGAACAGAACCGATCCCTGTAGTACTGCACTGATTATGTCCTTCCAGCATAATAGTGAATTGTTGATAATTACTCCCTGGGAGTAGTTATCCAACCAATTTTTTATTCATCTTGTAGAAGCTCCTTCCAGGCTATACTTTCGAAGTTTGTTAATGAGAAGGTGATGCGAGACCTTATCAAAAGCCTTACTAAAATCTAGATCGGGGTCCCAAACTCAAATCGCCATGAGGGCTGCATGAAGACTAGTATGTGAGTTCGAGGGCTGCACCACTGAAACCTTTTCATGCAGTGATACAAAGTATAGTCACAAAGAAAAAAATGAAGAGTAACACTTATATGCCACTAAAAGTCAGTTTATTAACTTTTAAGAAACTGTACTAGAGATATCATCAGGAAGACAAAAAGTAAGCAAACAGACTTTAAATTTTGCATTATGAATTATTTGAGAAATTCTAAGTGTCATTGCGGACAGCAGGAGGTAACTTTAGGTGTGCAAGTGGCCCATGGTCTGTGAGTTTGAGACCCATGGTCTACATATAGCACATCTGCCGCGTCCCGTCTATCTACAGAGCTTTTTGAGTTCATCTAGTCCAGTGGTCTCCAGACATTTTCACTTGAGGACCAAATCTGCTTTTATTTAATTACTAGCAGGCCTGATCCGCCAGCCTGTTGGCTCCCCAGCCCCCTTCCCCAATTCTCCTGCCAGCTCCTGGACCCCCTGGGCCACTTCCCTAACTTGCTTGCCCACTGCCTCCCAAATACTTGAGTCCTTCCCCTCCAACTTCCCTTGCCTGCTGGCTCCCTGGGACCCTTTCCTGCCAACTCCCTGACCTGACCTCCCTGGCCCCTTCCCTGCTATCTCTTCTCTTCTAGGAGCTTCCTGTATGATAAATCTTCCAGAGTAGCAGTAGAAGAGGTTTAGAATTGAATGGACTTAAAGACCAAATTATCTGCTAGCTCTTATTCCTCTAAAGGCAGATTTGATGCATTCTGATTGGGCAGTGTGAGAAAGTTTACATGTATGCATTATCTTCATATGTTGTACTTCCTACGTAGACAGTACTTCACATCAATACTGAAATGCACGTATGTAATTTAGTAGCATTTACTTAATGCTGTAAGTGGCCAGCCTTATAGGGACGTTGTTCCTTGGTTTTTGTCAATAACTAAATGCTAGTGGGCCATCAGTGGTTCCCAGATCTCCATCTAGGATTTGCACATGCAGGACATTTTCCAAACAAGCAACATTCTTAGTAGAAGCTGTTTCAGACATAGATTCTTTGTTCTAGCAATAGAAATCTACAGACAGCTTTATAGACCTTGCTTATGAGAAAAGGAGGTAAGAAGAGGCAGGTAAAATTGGAATAAAAGTGCTAGCCCACCCAGTTTCAGTTCCATCTGTAAAATTCTTTACATAATGTGGCGTAACAAAACACATTATAAGATATCTGCCATATTTTTGAGAGAATGAGGGAGTAACAAAAGAATTTATCAGAAGGCTATTGTTTGTTTTCACCTGAATACTTTTTTTTCCTATACTACATCTTGAATTTTTGACAGGAAAGTGCATGTAGCAAGATTTGTGGTTGAAGGAAGAGGGACACTGAAAAAAGCAATTGCACTTTTACCTCCCCCATGGGAGATGAATGTACAGTTAGGGACTGTCTAGAGAGAAGGATTTCAGTGTGTGTGTGTGTGTGTGTGTGTGTAACAGTGCTAACAAAATGGTCATTAAAGCAGTCCAGAACCTTCTTAACTGGGGACCAAATATGGCAAAGGAGAACATGCATTTAAATAGATGGGTGCTAGGAGGAGTTATCTAGGTGCAAATCACATGCTAGCTATAAAGCATTTTGGTTTTCTGGTGTAAAATGCTATCATTAAATACATTTCTGAATCCAGTTAGGATTTCACATTCTGCTTTAGGGTTTAGACACGCAACTTAATACAGTCAGCCTGAGATATTTTAGGGATTTAATAATCCGCATGAAAATTGGAGAGCTTTTTGTTTTTCATGAAATGAGACATTTTCTTTCAGATGCAGGTGACACACAACTGTGTTTGATCAGTTGAGGAGCCAAATCTACTCAATCAGGGAGATTTAGAGTATGATTAAAACTCTGATATGCAACCTGTTAACATGTTTGTCAATAAATACTCAGAAGGGAAAGCAGTAAAAAAAAAAAAAAATTTGATAAAGCTGAGTGAAAAAATTTTAGAGAATCTCTTGTCTAAAGTGAAATTATGTTTTCTAGGGTGCAATACAACATTCCTGATGAATATTTTTCTCTCATTTTGAAAAAAATAATTTAGTGTGTGATGGTGTACAGCAGCAATGTATTCTGACAAGGCCTTCATTTGTCTTTGTAGCATTAGTTATGCAGGTAATCTGAAAGTTAATTTCTCTCAATAACTTAGTCTGTCATCTAAAAGTAATTTAAGGAGCTCTGTAAAAGACTTAAAACAGGGCAACAGAAAGAAGTCTGGATCTTGTTTAGTTCTGAAGAGGAAGGTGATTAGATTTTAAGGAAGACATGAATTTCGTAGTATTGAAGTGAAATGGCTTAGCCATGTATCTGAAGTGTGGTCTAGCAAGGTCGTTCACTCATATCTGAACATATTCAAGCATATGGTGGGAATTGTAGGATAGAAGTAATTTATATGGTGATCTATATAGATTTTCATGAGACTGTGGATATGGATAAGCCAGACCAGAATGTGCATGGCCACCAGCACTACGGCATGCTGGTCCATGAACCTATTGTATGCTTTGGAGAGGCTGGGAGGCATGGCCAGAGGGTTTAGCACGACATTCCAGACCTTGCATCTCATGCTTGACTCACATTAAGGAGCATATGGAACTTACCCCAATAGCTTCACAAGCAGAATAATTGTCTGAGACTCAAGACCCATTGGTGGAACAAGAGGACTGTGAATCTGCGCAGTCCTATGATTCCCTTGGAAGAAAGTATAGTACAGGGAGCTAGTGTGGCAGGGTATGACTTGAAACAGTTTCTGGAGCTTTTTAAAAGAGTGCCTGAGGTGATGGAGGTGCCCTTGGAAGATGCTGAAGTACCTCATCACAAGCTATATCAGATATTACAAACCCCCACTGCTTTTAAAGTGGCAGCGCCTATGGATGAGGGGATTATGGATCTGGCAAACACCAGCCACAGTACAAGCAACATCTAAAAAGATCGACAAGAAGTACTTTGTGCTTTCAAAAACAATGAATTCCTTTTTACTCACCCACCAACCAGCTCTCTTGTAATAGAGGCTGCCAATCAAAGAACGAAAATGAACCAGTTCAGATCCACTCATCACAATAAAGAGGACAAGAAAATGGACTCAATGGGCAAAAAGGTGTACACCTTCGCTACGCTTCAGCAGCAGATAAGTAACTGCACCAATGTTATCAAATTATGACCGTGACAATTACTCAAAGATAGCGGAGTTTCTTCCTTGCGCAGCTGCTCACATAGATTCCACTGTTGGTGTACACGTGACTCTGTGCACAGTCACTGGAAACTTTTTGCCTCCTGTCTTCCTGACTTTTCAAAGATAATCACTAATGACTCAAATACCTCGTCAATCAGGTCCTTACGTATTCTAGGATGTGTTTTATCAGGCCCTAGTACCTTGAAGACATCTAACTTATCTAAGGAATTTTAACTTGTTCTTTTCTTATTGTAGCCTCTGACCCAATGTCATTTTTACTGGCATTCGCTGGTTTTAGATATCTAGTCACTGCAAATGTTTTCAGTGAAAACTGAAAACAAGTCATTTAGTAACTTTTCCATTTACAGCTTTTGTTGTTGCTGTTGTTCCCCACTCCCTCATTAAGTAATAAGCTTATCCTGTCCTTGGTCTTCGTCTTGCTTCTAATGCAGGGTCTTAAACATGCAGGCTGCATGTGGCCCCTAATGCTATTTCTTGTGGCCCACAATGACACTGTTGTTACCAATATTTGCAATATCGCTGTATGAAAAGGTTTCACTGGTGTGGCCCTCGGGCTAATGTACTAGTCCTCATGCAGCCCTCGTGGTGATTTGAGTTCGAAACCCCTGTTCTAATGTATTAGTTCAATATTTTCTTGCTACTTTTTATGTGTCTAGCTAGTTTACTCTCAATTTGTGTAATGGCCTTATTTTATTCCTACACATTTTTGAGTTATTTGTTTACATTCATCCTTTATAATCTGACCTAATTTCCACTTTTTTGTAAGACTCTTTTTGAGATTTAGAACAATGAAGATCTCGTTAAGGCAGGGTGATCTCATGTCATACTTTTCTGTCTTTCCTATGTAGTTATGCCCTTAATAGTGTTTCCCTGAAAAGCTGTCTACTCTTTTGCACTGTTTTTCCTGTTTGACTTTCTTCCCATGAGACTTTTGAGTTTGCTAAAGTCTGCCTTCTCAAAATTTGTTACCTTTGCTCTGTTCTACTTCCTACCGTTCCTTAGAATCATGAACCCTATGATTTAATGCTCACTTGCCGCTAGGCTGCCTTTCATTTTCAAAGTTTCGGGCATTTTCTCTCTTATTTGTCAAAATTAGACCAGAACAGCCTCTCCCTTAGTAGCTTTCTTCACCTTCTGAAATAAAAAAAAATTCAAGAATGACAAAAAGGTGTTTCTAATAGTGTATGAACAAGCAGACAGGACATTCTGTTCTGTCTGCCCTTCCTATACAATGGGTATTAAGCTAAGATAGTCCCAGTTTTATGTGTTTTCTAAGTATTATTGAATTAACAATTTGAACAATATGGATACTGGTGAGGGGAAGTTCTCTGATAGAAAGCCCATTTTATTACCAGCATTCCTACTCTGTTTGGACTGCTCCTTATTTTAAAATCAATTGAAACTTAATTAATTTAGTCACTTTTAAAATGGTCTTAACTCTCTGACCCAGATTGCTAGGAAGTCCTTAAATCAGAAACAAAGTCTTAATAGTAAGTATATAACACTGAGCTTTATTGATCATATCTGCACTTGTGAGTATTCACAGTCACTAATTCTGTCCATGACCACTAGTATAGTTGCACTCCTCTGGGAGCGAGCAGTTCACAAAGGCTGGTTTGAAATGCATGAGAAGGAAATAGTGTCCTTGTTTCAGATGGAAAGGGCCTGGAAATGAGGTTCCGTAAAGGATTAGACCAGTTGTTCCCAACCCTTTGTGGATTGAGGGTGACGTATCATTTGTGCAATTTGTGAAGGGCCACTAGTTTGTACCAGCAGGCCCCCGAGCCCTGCAGCCAGACAGAAAGAGTTCCATAGGAGTTCAGCCTCCTTGCTGAGCTTTAATCTCCTTAGCTGTAGCAGGGAAATGGGACAAGTCTTGTAAAAACAAAAAAAAAAAAAAAGGAGTTGTGTGGCACTTTAAGACTAACTGATTTATTTTTTACATGAGCTTTTGTGGGAGAAGATCCCACTTCCTCAGATGCTTCGAAGATGGGTGTACTTGCAGAAGGGAATTCCTTTCTGTAAGTACACCCATCTTCAAAGCATCTGAGGAAGTGAGATCTTCTCCCACAAAAGCTCATGTAAAAAATAAATCAGTTAGTTTTAAAGTGCCACACAACTCCTTGTTGTTTTTTTACTGGACTAGACTAACACGACTATCCCTTTGGAAATTGACAAGTCTTGTAACCCTGTGTGCTCCACCTGGGTCCCTAGGCAGCGGCTCCCTTATGTAATCAAGAGGGTGGAAGATCTGTTCTCCCCTCCCTGTGGCTCTGAGAGGAGCCCTAGTGTCTGTGTACCTGGGCGGAGTTCTTTGCTGTGCTCCCTGCTACAGACGGTGGGAGGGGAATGCTAATCTCCCATCTCCTTGGCTGTAGGAGTCTGCACTGGTCTTTTATCCATGTGGAAACACACACTGCCTGGGTCCTTGGTCAGCATCTTCCTTCTGGAGTCAGCAGGAAGAGAGCAGCGGGCCACTTTGAAAGCCATCATGCGCCGCAGTTTGGGAACCACTGGATTAGACTCCTTTAGTCTTACTGCTTTAGGGGCACATTGAAAGATATCCTCTTCGAAAATGCCTCCCAGTATAACCAGTTTTGCTTTGTTGCTCCTTATATTAATTATAAGCAGGGAAATTTATTTGACTGTAAGAACCCAGATAGTCCACTAAGCTAGTGGTTGTCATTTTTTCCTCGGGACCCCTCTGCCATGCAGCAACCCTCCACTAAATAAAAAAGCAGCCACTTCCAGAAAACTGAACAGCAGTGCAGGCCAGCTGTGGAGTTACGGGCAGCCACATGCTTACTCTCCCCTAGGATCAAGGGTGGCTGTGCAAAAAGAAAAACTATTTCTCCTTTGTAGCATACTGTTATGTGTTGGGAACTTCATATTCATTAATTAGATACCCTTGGGCCAGAAAATAATACATAAAAATGAGTTTCCTTGCAAGCCCTGTTACTTTTCCCTCTGTACCAGCACCTGAAAGTGGGGAATGAGAGCTCAAACCAGACACACCAGCCTCTGGGCCTTGCTGAAAGACATTACACCTTCCTCCTATCTCTCCCCCCAAAAGTTTAGTCCTTCGGCTAAAAGGTCATTTTTCAACTCCTCCGTATTACCTGTCTTGGGCCATATTCTCAACGCTTCCATGCCCCACTTAAACATATCACCCCTAGCTCTACAACAGTGGTACTCCTTTAGGCTTTTTAGATTTCATTTTACAGAACAAAATTATTGCAATATAAAATCTAAAATTTGGGTTTTCACACTATTTTCTGTGACTATTCCCAGTGAGATGCACGTCAGTGGGAAGCATCCTTGGTACATGCTTGCAACAGCAGTCTTGAGTGAAACTCCTCCAGCTGTCATTACTTTTCCATAGCCAGAAAACCCACTTCAATCACTGAAAGTCTTGTCAGCAGCTGAGTTTGAAGGCCCCTTCATCCCCACCAAGGATGCACTACCACATCCCAGAAGTTACCCAGGCCTTTCCAACCTCCCGTGCCTCACACCTCAATTGCATCTGAGGGATCCCAGTCCCAAGATAAAGCCCCATGGATCCCTTCTGCCCCAATGAAGCCCTGGGCCTCTCTCATGTCCCAGGCTCACTAAGACAGAGCAAGCCCCCCACAAGCGCACGAAACATCCATACTGGGCTGGGAGCGGGGTTGAAGGCCACGGGCTCTAGCCACCTATCACTCCTATGGCTATGGGGCAACAGCGACCCAAACACTTACAAACTGGCAAAAGAAGCAGGGAGTCCTGTGGCATTTAAAGACTAGCCTAGCACTTGGCTATGGGAAAAGAAAGCAAAAGCACACGTGCGCTCATGGCACACTGGGAAATGTAATCTTTCTACCTTTCTATTCCCTGAGACCGTGTGAACTACAACTCCTAGCTAGAACCTTGCTTGCAGGCCATGCAGTGGCTGGCTATGGCTCCTCCCCTTCCCCCATGCTCCCGGAGGCTGGAAGGGAGTGAGAGGTAGCTATGTGCCACGACCCAGTGCCTGCCGGTCTGCAACCCACTACTGGGTCGCAGCCCACTACTGGGTCACAACCCACAGTTTGATGAACATTGCACTAAGCTCCTTCATTGTATCCTAATTTACCTGGACAGTGTTTAGGCACCTCATTTCTGACCATTATGGTAAATATGCAGACAGCTATAATAGTGTTTAGCCACCCACCTTTCCTCTCACATCTTTTGTAGCGACCAAGCCATGCACCTACTTTGAGCACTGTGTCAGATCAGGCTAAATAATAATAATAATAATTAATAAATCATCTAGCAATAACATGCTGTATAATTTGATGAAGATCACAGCATCTCAGCAGAGCTATGTGATGTCAGCAATCCTGGGACGTGGCTTCTTAGTGATCCATTTCTCTCTTCCTCTTTCATTCTGGCATGTTGTTAGAATATTGGAAAATATTAGTGTTCCTGTCTGAAGAGCGAGGAATTTGGACAATAAGACTTTTACCTAAAACACTGCATGCATTGGGGCAAGATGGCAGGATAGCTAGATATACAGCTTCAAATCCAAACAAGAGTGACTAGGGATTAACAAGTGTAAACACATCAGCCTTGACATTGTCCTAGTCTAAAAAGCGGGTACATTCTTTAATAAAATAGTATGACAGTGTATCTCCATATTTGTATCAGCTGATTTCTCATCCATAGCTTCATTGGTTTTTTTGTTGATTACCGAGAGGGCTGAATTAACAGAATAAACCAAATATCTGACGGGGGAGTACAAAAATCAAGGCTGTTTTAGGTTTATGCAAGGACAAATAAGTGTCAAATACTGGCAATCTTAGCTGTGTTTATAATTTAAAATGGCAAAGCAAATGTTTTAAAACTATTTTAACTGTTTTTGTGCCATGCCTAACAGTAAATGACAACACTATAGCTTAGGGCAAAGTTTTACAGTCACATTAGAAATGCTTGAAAATAAGGAGTTGATTTAATGGAAATGTTCATAAATCCATAATGAGAAATATAGAATGTGTTGCTATAATTTAAAACCAGTCAGCATTATTGCCTTTTTTGGTACTTCAAAAATGAGGACGCTTTAAGTTTCCTTACTTTTGCAAGTACTTGCTATCATTCTTCATTGATTTTCCAAAACACAGCCTTAGTCTATGAAGTTTTCAATACTCTGTGTACTTCAAAGGCAAAATTTGATTCCATCCTTGCTGCTCTCCCCTCACAATGTTGCTGATTCATTTTGGGAACACTTGTTTAAAAAACAAATATATATATATATATATATATATATCTTTTGTAGTGATTGTATGGTTCTGCTCTGAAAAGTGACCCTCTAAAATTACTCTATTTCCTTGTGCCTTTTCTCTATGATTTCCCTATGAAATCCCTTCTGTTTACAAGAAAAAATTATGCAAATTAACTCTGGGCTTAAAAGATTAATTCTTTTTGGTTTACATATGATTGATGATGAAGAGTCTGCAGTTAGACCTATAAACAATTCCAGTCCTATAGCTGTGCTGCCTCTGTGAGAGGCTAAAGGCAATGGTACCTATTAAAATCTTGCATCAGTAATTATACTTAGCACTTTTTATCAGTGGATCTAGATCTAAAAGGAGATCAGTATCATTATGGTCATTTTACAGATGATGAGATTGAGGCACAAAGAAATGACTTGTCCAAGGTCACATAATAAGTTAGTGGCAAATCTAGGAATAGAATGAGGTCTCTTGGGTTCTGGTTCAGTGCTCTGTTCCCTGAGCTGCTGGTTCTCTGCCTTCACAGACCACTGTACTCCCTTCAAGAAGCTGATTAGTCTTGTGTACCCCAAGTTTCACATCACTTAAAAACTGCATACTACAAACATAAAAATACAAAAGTGTCACAGCACACTGTTACTGAGAAACTGCTTGCTTTCTCACTTTTACTATACAATTAAAGAAAAAAAAAGATCATGACTCTCAGGTTGAGAAACACTGATACTG
Organism: Podocnemis expansa; assembly: GCA_007922195.1. NCBI lineage: Eukaryota > Metazoa > Chordata > Testudines > Podocnemididae > Podocnemis > Podocnemis expansa. The sequence continues at coordinate 47,982 of ML682002.1, read as the reverse complement.
TACATAGAGAAGAGTAAACAAGTTGTCTGTATGAAATTTTGTGTGCTGACTTCACTAGTGCTTTTCATATAGCCTGTTGTAAAACTAGGCAAATATTGACATGATTTGATGTACACTCTGGAAGACCTATGTGTATCATGTACCCCTGATTGAGAATCACTGTACTAGGCCACATTGCCTCCTTTGCGAGTCTCCCCATTATTCTGAGTACAGACAGGACGCATATCTATTGAGTGAAGAGTTGCACTGTTGAGAACGATTCAGCTGATCTTAGTGGAGTATAATAATGAACTTCCTTGCTCTCCAGTCACCAAGCTTCGCACTTGGTATTTTAACTTTTCCTGAAAGACTGTTCTGAAATGTTTACTAGTATACACTGATTCTGTAATCTTATTTATCTACTGAGGAAGACTTTTTACATTTACTGTAGCTTTCAGGCAAAAAATGACTTGAGAATGGTCAGCACTTTTCTGCTGGAAATATGACCCTCAGAGGACAGACTTCCTGAGAGAGTTTGGTGGAATCCTCAGATTATCAGTTTACTTCAGGGGTCTCAAACTTGCAGCCTGAGGGCCATATGCAGCTCCTAAAGTTATTTTTTGTGGTCTGCAATGACACTATTGCTGTCAATATTTGCGATACTGTGGCATGAAAACGTTCCTGTGGTGCGGCTGTGGGGCTACCATACTAGTCTTCATGTGGCCTTCGTGGTGATTTGAGTTTGAGACCCCTGGTTTACTTGAGTATCTGCATTGTGGTTGTGGAGGATGGGTGGGGGGGTCGGAGAAGGGTGGTGCACATGTGGATAAGGAGGGACTTGTTAGTCATTCAGCATACATGGTCATTGATCTATTGAAATGAAAGTAAGACACAACAAAGCAGCATTAGCAGCTCATTTGAAGTGTGGGGAGTGGTCTAACAAACCCAAATTCCGGTCTTTCAAGAACTGAATCCCAACAAATGGATGATAAGTATGCAGACTTGTTAGGTTGTTTTCTATATAGATGCTAATTTATTACCGTGGTACATAGAATGCCAAGATATCTTCCTGTTTTTTGCTTGAGGAACAAATAGCGACTATAGCACCTTTCATCTGAAGATTTCAAAGAATACTGTAAATATTAGTTCTTCATTGAGCAGTGTTCCTGACTGCTCCATGTAAGGTCTTTGTGTGGCACCGCACCCCAGAACGGAGATTTTTTTACCTAGCAGTGGCTCTGTTGTCGGGGAAAGAGAGAGGCGATGATGATTGGCTGTGGGGCTTCCCGCCCTGCTGACATCATCACTCTGATCTCCCTGCACTCCTCAGTTCCCTTATACTGCCTCCGACTCTGGACGGAGTCCACGGTGGCTCCAGCTGTACTCTCTCCACAGCTCTCCGTGCCTGAAATTGACAAGACCAAAAAAAAAAAAAAAAAAAAGGAAAGAGAGAAGAAAAAGTTACCATGACTGAACAATCATTAATTCATGCTGCTAAACTTACTAACTCCGCAGGATTTAAACACTGCACTTCCTGTAAGGAAGCCATGCCAGTGTCAGATGGCCATCAAGCCTGTATTAAATGCCTAGGCAAAAGCCATCTGTCACAAGAGTGCCAACATTGCCGCAATCTGACTGCTAGGACTAGAAAAGAAAGAGAGCGCAAATTGAAACTTCTTCTCTTAGTAGGGGCTCTGCGCCCGCATCAGATCCAGAGGCCTTGCCTCAGTCTTCTGAGGGAGCGCACAAGCGGTGCTCTGCGCTTTCATCTCCTGTCCCTATTAAACAAGCCAAAGCCTCTGACAAGGCATCTAAGGAGCTGCAGAAGGGTCCTCCTGCAGGTATGGCAACCCTTGCAGACTCCACTAAAACAAAAACCGCCAAGAAAAGCAGCACCAAGGCTCCAAAAGCCATGGCTGCCTCAGCAGTGCCGGTAGAGTGCACACCCGCGGTTCCGGCTCCACAAGCGGCGGCGCCACTTACACTGGCAACACCGTTATTCGGCACCATGCCCGTGCCATATGCAGCGCCGGGAGTGACGCCTCTCCCAGTCCTGTAGTTTCTTCCCCCAGCATCGGCTTCTTTCAGCGCTTCAGGGCAGTTAACTCTCTCACAGCCAGACGCGCCAAATGACAGCACTATACAAATGCCTTCTTAGCCCCAGCCTCACAGAAAACGTGCTAGTAAAACAAAGCACACTGATCTCAGGGATGACATTAGCATTCACTCTTCACCAGGATCTCCTCTATTCCAGTCGGACTCTTCACAATCCAATTCACCTTTAGCTCCGTGCTCCTCATTCCAATTGTCCTCATCTGCATCCTCAAGCCCCAGGCCAATAGAAACAGCAATTCCACAGGCACAGCAGCCATTAATACAAAATCCCTCAGCTGCTTTCCCGTGGTCTTGTCCCCCATGGTGCTTCTATCCTCCGCCACCAGGGGTGACCTATGCTAACTGGCCATTTGATAACCTTTTACAGGGCCCTTCAAATGCTTACCCTTCGGCACAGGGTATCCTAAATCCTCAACAACAATCACAACCTGATATCTCCACAGCAGCATCTCTGAACACATTGATGTTGCAGAGGTTCTCAGTCCTGATACCAAAACAGACAACTTAAGGCAATTCTGTGAGCTCTTTAAGCTAGCAGCAGTTATCATGGATGTCCCTTTGGACTGTCACCCCACAAATCAACATAAACTATACAAAATACTACAGACAACAACGCCCAGCAAACTAGCGCTTCCGATGGACGTTGGGATTATAGAGCCCACAACAGCTCTTTGGCAAATGCCAGCATCTAACCCCCCTTCTAATAAGAGGGTGGATAAAAAAATATTTCATTACCTCTACAGGCAGTGAATTTTTGTTTACTCGTATTCAGCCTAACTCCCTAGTGGTCGAGGCAGCCAATCAGCGAACTAAACAGTCCTATTCCAGGTTTAATCTGACAAACAAGGATGATAAAAAACTGGATGCACTGGGCAAGAAGGTCTACACCTCTGCAGCACTGCAAATTCGAATAGCAAACTATACTGTATTACTCTCTAACTATGATCACCACCTATATAGCAAATTCATGGAATTCACCGAAGACCTACCGCATGATAAATGCGAACACTTTAAATCATTAATCTCAGAATGTTTACCTTGTCGTGAGAACAGCCCTCCAGACGTCTTTAGATGGAGCAGATGTTGCTGCCAGGACACTCGGTATGGCAGTCATAATGAGATGCACTTCTTGGCTTCATTCTGCCAATCTACCCAGACAGATGCAATCCACAATTGAAGACCTCCCTTTTGAAAAAGATAATTTATTTGCAAAGAAGACAGATGAGGTAATGCACAGCCTAAAGGAGTCTCGCGCTACCTTGCGTACACTGGGTATTTACCACCCCGGCAGCTTCAAACAGAAGGTTTCCCAAGACTCAAACCTACAATTCCAGACTATCAGAGGCCCAACCTAATCGACGCTTTGATAATTTCTGATCGAAGTCTCACCAGCCTCGCAGGAAACAAACTAATCAGACCCTGCACACTATGCAAACCCCTAAATCTAGACAACACTTTTGATGGCTCGGTTGAGAGAGCTGCCAACCATCTAACAAACCATCAACCACAGTCACCATCACAACATCTAATATTCAAAAACAGACTACACCCTTTTGCTCATCAATGGCAAAGAGTAACATCCCTCAAACGGGTGCTAGAAATCATTCAAAGGGGCTATTCCATACCTTTTATTTCATGCCCCAAATCCCAATACCCCTACCCGTCCCTTTTCAGGGACCCCAGTCATGTACAGCTCCTTCAGGAGGAAATCCAACACCTCCTATATATTGGAGCAATCGAGGAAGTACCGAAACAACAGTGGGGAAAAGGCTGTTATTCCCCGTATTACCTCACAGAGAAAAAAAATGGGGGGTTGGAGACTGATTTTAGATCTCAGACATCTCAACCATTACATTGAAGTGAAAAAGTTCAAAATGGTGATGCTAAACACCATTCTCCCTTCTCTACATCAAGGAGATTGGTTGGCCTCTCTCGACCTCAGGGATGCTTACTTTCATGTTCCCATCCTTCCTGCCCACAGGAGATTCCTACGTTTCATCTTCCTCACAAAACACTATCAGTACAATGTACTCCCTTTCGGACTATGCACAGCACCCAGTTTTTTTTCCCAAACTCATGGCTCCAGTAGCTGCTTTCGTCCGAAAGCATCACATCAACATATTTCCTTACCTCGACAATTTCTTCCTGACGGCTTTCACACATGTACAGGCTCAACGGGCAGTACGATTTACCTGGACTTCGTTCCTGTCCTTAGGCCTAAACATAAATTACAAAAAGTCATCACTAAAGCCCATGCAGGAGATCCATTTTATAGGGGCACGAATATACTCACCTCTAGTGAGGGCATTTCTTCCTCTCGACAGATTTCACAAGATCACTCAACTCGTCCTCTTAATCCAGAAATCCAACATCATTCCAGCGCGTACCTGTATGAGAATGTTGGGACACATGTCAGCAACAACTTATTTGGTCAGATTCGCCCGTCTTCACATGCGTCCTTTCCAACTGTGGTTTCTTTCACGATGTCGCCCTTTCAATCAGTCGGGCAACAGACTGTTAAACATCCCAGCTTACATCAAGCACATCCTGTCTTGGTGGAAAGATCCAAACAATTTGTTACTGGGCGTTCCCTTCCTCTTATCACAGCCGCTTCTCACCATCACCACTGACGCCTCTCTCATCGGCTGGGGAGCTTTCCTCCAACACCAGACAGCACAAGGCAGGTGGTCGCATGCAGAAACTCTCCTCCACATAAATCTTCTCGAACTCAGGGCAGTTTTAAGAGCCTGCCAATCTTTCCTTCCCACCATCGCCGGCAAACACATCAAGATCCGCATGGACAACATAACATCAACTGCCAAGGGGGAACCAGTCCACAAGTCTGTGCTTAGAAGCAATGACCCTTTGGAACTGGTGTATACACCACGACATCTACCTTTTTGCGGAATACTTACCTGGCAAAGGCAACGCATTAGCAGATGCGTTAAGCCGTTCCTTCCTGACTCAGCATGAGTGGGAAATCCGCGATGACGTCCTACACGACATCTTCCTCTGCTGGGGGTTTCCCGTCAGGGATCTCTTCACCTCCAAAAACAACAAAAAAATGCAAGCATTATTGCTCCAGTGCAGGAATCGGCCACAGATCCAGCAGCAATGCTTTTCTCTTAAATTGGGGACGGGGTCTACTGTACATGTTTCCTCCAATTCCAATGATCCTCAAAACCCTCCGGAAAATCCAGGAGGACAGAGCAACGGTGCTGCTCATAGCACCGGTATGGCCCCGTCAGATGTGGTATACACTGCTCAAGGCTATGTCCAAAGCACCACCAATCACGCTACCTCTTCTACCGAACCTATTGTCGCAAAACAACGGGACACAACTACATGCCCACCTGAACAGAGCTACAATGCTCACACGCCGCTCAACACATTCTACTAAATAGTAGAAAACCTTCGACCAGGAATACTTACCTGTACAAATGGCGCCGGTTCTCCTCCTGGTGCGCCCAGCAGTCAGTTGATCCCTCTACAGCTCTGATCCCTCGAGTCCTCGAATATCAATAAGCTCCATTAGGGTTGATCTTGCGGCTATCTCTGCCTTTCATGATCCACTTGACAATTCTTCGTTGTTTGCTCATCGGATGGTATAAAGGTTCATGCAGGGTGTAATAACCCTTGGGGAGGAAGGGGTTAACGCTCTGGTCAGTGAGTCCCAGGACAGCCAATAGGAATGAAGCACAGCTTTTTGAATGGTAACAGCAGCCTGGCCTGGGCCTGTTTGGATGTAGCAGAGCTCCTGGAAGGATCAGGAGGAGGCCAGAGGGGCCTGAGGAAGAATCCAGCAACATCCTTACCAGAGATAAGTTAAGTTTGGTACTGACCAGGCGTGGGTAGAACAGGGAATGTTTATTTAGACGCGGTCAGGGTATTTTCTTTGTTTTTGGCTTGTTTTTTGGATTTCTCTGTGCTAACCACATGTAACCCAACCCCCCACCCCACTACCCTGTAACTACCTAAGTTAATTCCCAGAGAAGCAACTCTCTGTGTTTATCATCTGTTCTTTTTGATTAAAGAGTTTACCTTTTAAGTAAGTTCTGGTTCTGTGTCCTGAGAGGCAAGAGGTTTGTGTGCCCGTGCCTTAGACTGCACAGGCAGCTACTAGAGGGAACCCTGTTCCAGTTCCAGCTCATATTGCAGCTGGAGTTCAGTCACTTTCCTGAAGGAGGAATAAAGAGGATTGCCAGTACCTCACAGGGAGGAATTCCCAAGTGCGCCTTCCTGGGTCTCAAGAGGTTTTTTTGCATTTGGGTGGTGGCAGCGATACCACTCCAAGGCCAGGAATTGGAGGCCTTGGAGACTTTTAAGAGCAGGCTTTAAGGCCAGTGGCTTTTCTGGCCTGTTGCGGGCCCCCACCTTCTGCACTCAGAGTGCCAGAGTGGGGAAAAAGCCTTGACACAGGGTTTACAAAACCTGTTTCCACACGTGCATCCCCCGACTACCCTGTGGGACCTCACGAGAGTATTAAAAGCTTTGACAAGACCCCTTTTCGAACCCACTGGCTACTACATCCCCTTTACACTTATCAATGAAAGTAGCCTTTCTGGCAGCGATAACCTCCACCCGACTCATAGGTGAAATTGCTGCTCTCGTGGCTTATCCACCATACACCATCTTTTACAAAGACAAGGTCTCCTTAAGATTACATCCTAAATTTGTTCCCAAAGTATCGTCCACCTTTCACCTCAATCAAGCTATTCGCCTTCCAGTTTTTTGCCCAAAACCTCACACTGCGCCACATGACATGGTCCTACATACTCTGGATGTAAGACGAGCTTTGGCATTCTACCTTGAGTGGACTAAAACGTTTAGAAAAACCTCTAGACTCTTTGTGTCAATTGCAGAGCAATCTAAGGATCAGGCTATTTCCAAGCAGCGAGTATCCTGCTGGATTTCGACATGTATCCAGACCGCATATACAGTCTCACAGTTGGTTCCTCCACAGAACATTCATTCTCACTCCACCAGATCCGTTTCGTCTTCAGTCGCCTTTCTTACTCAAGTACCTCTACATGAGATGTGCCAAGCTGCTACATGGGCATCGACAGAGACTTTCGCTAAGCATTATGCCTTAGATTGCATATCGGCTATGGACGCTGCACTGGGACAAGAAGTCCTGAACTCAGTCCGTGACTGATAACTCGAAGTGCCCACCTCCAAGCACAGAAACTGCTACATATTCACCTTACATGGAGCAGTCAGGAACACTGCTCGATGAAGAAATGGAGGTTACTCACCTTCATGCAGTAGCCGAAGTTCTTCAAGATGTGTGTTCCTGACATGCTCCACTACCCACCCTCCTTCCCTCTACTTTGAAGGTTCCTTCCGTCTATATTACATCAGGCCTCCGCAGTACGAGGGAACTGAGGAGTGCGGGGAGATCAGAGTGATGACGTCAGCAGGGCGGGAAGCCCCACAGCCAATCATCATTGCCTCTCTCTCTCCCCGAGAACAGAGCCATTGCTAGGTAAAAAATCTCCATTTTGGGGTGTGGTACCGCAAGAAGACCTTACATGGAGCATATCAGGAACACGCATCTTGAAGAACTTTGGCTACTGCATGGAGGTGAGTAACCTCCATTTGTCTGACAATTATCACTGTGAGACAGGTGGATCAAATATGACAGATGTTAAGGGTCAGATTCAGCTTCCCTTGGCTTGAGTAACACTTTTCCTGCTCAATGTGGTTAAAGATGTCAGAATTTGGCCTTACTTTGTTAGACCAAATTCTGTTAGCTAAGAATAAACCCACCTGTCTTTACTCTCCCTCCTTCTAGCCAGTAGACTTTAGACTGGTTTTCCTCAGATACCACAACTGAGCAGTGTCTTCTGGGATATGTCTTTTTATTTTTCATCATATTTTCATCTCTTCTTTTACTAGTGAACATTCTCGAGACAAATATGTTCAGTAACCAGAAGACAAGCAAGTAAAATATTTTGCATATATTTGCCCACATTTCACTCATCATTCCTAAGGGTCTTATGAAGTGCTTTCAAAACTCTGATGAATTTCCATAGCTCTGTCCTTAAATGAAACAGCAGTGGCTGTGGTGCACACCATTATTTCCCACTCTCTAGAGCTGAAAACTCATCAACATTTAATGATGAGGTAAAGAATATTATTTGATTTGGGAGGGCTATATCCTGAGATGGTCTTGCAGCCTGCATAAAATATACTTCAACGAACTACATTAGTCTAGGATTGGCTAGGTAGGAAGAAATGGTTGGAATGTATTAGCTTCCATGTTTGAGGGCATATGTCTGCCGTTTGTTACTCAAGCTGATTTCAAAGTTTTCAATCTGCTGATCGTGTTTGATCCTCATCTGTTCATTATTGACTCATTAGCAACAGCAGCCTTTGCTTTTGGAAGCAAACATTGCCATGGTGATGCAGGCCTTTCACCACCAGCAGAATTACTCAAATGTGCTATATGTGGGTTTGCGCATAAAGACCTCTTGGGAACTTCAGCTATCACAGAATGCACTTCCATGCCAGTATTTCATGTAGTGGATCTTTTCTCTATAGGCATTAGTGGCTTTCCGGATGAAGAACATGGCAATAGTTCTGATCTATATATAGAGTCCTGCACAGGTACAAAATATATGCTTGTATCTGATTTGTGACTCACGAACATGGTCTATGGATATTCGCAGATTTGTGGGGCTCTAGATATAAAACTGGGATCCACATTGATCTGCAAATACATTTCATTGATATCCATGGATATAAAGCAGATATGTGCACATTTGAAAGGCTTTATCAATACAGCTCTCAGTGGTTTGGGTTCTGACAATCTTTTTTCTCATGCAATAGTGTAATATTCTGTATTAGTATATAGCCTTGATCCACTAGTGCCTGAGTTTAAAAAGGAGGGGTTCGCAATGGGGCACTTGATGGGACATTTCTAGGGGTATGTCTATACTGATGGCAGCAAATTTGACACTCTCAGTTCACCCTTCTGGGAGCGGATCTCAGGGAATATGAACTCACATCACCAACCCTGGAAGAGCTGGGGATAAGGGGGTGTGAGGGAGAGCCAGCCTCAAGCTATTTGTGGTCGGCTTTCCCCTGATGTGTACCAGCAACTTAAAAAGTTGCCACGGGTTACACAAGGAATTTTATGTTCCTTGCGTCACTGGCAGTCAACTGCCGCCAAAAAAGCCCCAAGTGTAGACTAGGGCTAGAACAGTGTCTTCAGCTGTGGAACATACCTGTTTCTTTCCAAAGAGATAGCCGTGTTAGTCTAGTCCAGTAAAAAAAACAACAAGCAGTTGTGTGGCACTTTAAGACTAACAGATTTATTTTTTGCATGAGCTTTCGTGGGAGAAGATCCCACTTCCTCAGATGCTTCGAAGATGGGTGAACTTTTTTTCTGTAAGTTCACCCATCTTCGAAGCATCTGAGGAAGTGGGATCTTCTCCCACGAAAGCTCATGCAAAAAATAAATCTGTTAGTCTTAAAGTGCCACACAACTGCTTGTTGTTTTTATACCTGTTTCTGCCTACAGTCTGAAATGTTGACCTTCATGGTATGGTGCAATGCTTGTGCAGTGCTTTCAAGATTTGACAGGAATTACAGCCCTATCACAGGGTTACAATCATAGTAAAAGTAGAGCATGAGCTAATTTTTTATAATTTAAAGAGATCATAGATTATTTTATAATTTAAATAGGAATGAGTTGGTAAAAATAGGAGGAAGTTAAAGTGAAATGATTTTGTTAGTGGCAGAAGATGATTTTTTGGATATTGAAGAGAGAAGTTTGTTTAGGAATGAGTCAGAGTTCTCCTGAATAATAATCAACTGGGATTTCTGTACATGTGTTTTATAAAATATGTATAATAGTTGCAGCATTGGGTAGGGGCTTGGTAAATAGCAGTAAACAAAATAACTAAATCTAGATGGGTCCAGGCTAAAGGTCTGAAAAAAATCTTTTTTCTTTAGGATTTGTCATAAAGATTTTTATACATATATGAATCAGCATGAGGGCTGAGGTTCAACCAAAATAATTTAATTTTCTGTTTTTATCCTTTTCCAGAATATGACAGATACCTAGCATCTAGCAAAACAATGGCGGCAGCTTACCTTGACCCAAACTTGAATCATACACCAAGTTCAAGTACAAAGACACACCTCAGTACAGGGATGGAGCGTTCCCCAGGGGCTATAGAACGTGTTTTAAAGGTCTTCCATTACTTTGAAAGTAGCAGTGAGCCAACAACGTGGGCCAGTATTATCCGGCATGGAGATGCTACTGATGTCCGGGTGAGTCTATTCCCAGAATTCTTATACTCTAAAGGCTAGTGTATGTTAATGTTAAGGTCACACTAGAAAGTATGATGTAAACAATTCTAAAGGCTAAGGAACACAGATGTTCTCTAGTTTATTTTAAAATCTTTTTCTGACACATACTGTGAATCATTTCAGGCAATGCTGTAATTTCTAACAGTTTTCATAGAGAAAAGGCAGACATGCAAATTGTACCTTAACTTGACAGGGGTATCGGCATTAATTTAGTTCTCATTTTCTGTGACATAAAGACTTCAATATGGGAGAACAGGGACTGAGCTAGATCACACCTGCTCAGATTGTTTTACCACAGTGAATTTCCAGAAATGCATTGTAGGAATGGACTGTAATTTTTAAGAGAATAACACAAAAGACTGGGAGAGGTAGACACCTAAATAATTTATTTTTGAGTGGATGGTAGAATAGAGTGAGCAGGCCTACACAGACGGCGCAAAGTAGCAATCTGTTATTAAGAGACCATTATTTCAAAATATTCTGGAAGAGATTTTCTCTTTAAAGTCTCGGGGTTCTTTAATTAAACAAAGGATCAGAAGAACATCTGAAAAGGCAGAGAATTTAAAAAAAAAAAAAAAGTTTAGTATCCTTGTCCCCTCCCCCCATCAGATTTTTCTTCCCCTCGATCTGCCTTTAAAAAAAAAAAAAAGAGCCCAGATCCTCTCTCTTCAAATGACATATAATCAGGACCTGCTGCATACAGGTAGTGGAGAAGGTCAGAGCACAAGTTTCAGGAGACTTGGGTTCTATTTGTAACTGCTACTGACCTTTCTGCAAGAGAAAACTCTATGAAAAAAAAAAAAAGGCAAAATGTAAAGAGTCTTTAATGCTCTCCCTCTTTGCATTGTTTCTCCTACCACCACTGCGTATGGAAAGAATTAATAGCATTCTGAATTGAGGGTAAATTTTGTGGCAGTAGCTGTTATGTTTGTGAAATTCATAGAGTTCCAGGGGTAATTATCCAGAAAATTTCTGAATTTTGTCAATTTAATGAATTAACACCTAGTGGTGAGAGAGATCCAAGGAAGCAGATGAGGTATAGGTACAGCATTGAGAGTCAACCTTAGCATTTTAGCACGTAGAATATTTTTTGGACCACCTATAGCGTGCTTCTGTTCAGTCACCCTAAGGGTCAACCCTCAGTGGTGTGTTTGTGTAGTGAAACTATTTGTTTAAACACTAAACTTGACTAGTTCATTTTATATAAAATATGTTTGTGTGGTGGGGATTTAAGAGGAGGGAAGGCAGATACTAAGGGGGTCTACTTCTATGCCTCTTACAACAGACGTAAATCCTTACTGCTTGTTTGTTTTTTTTTTCCCCCCAACATGAGCTGTTTCCAGTGCTTTAATTATTCAAGGCTATCTTTGAGTGGCAAGGGGCTAAAAACTTTTTTCCCCCTCAGTCAGGCCTTGACAAATAATATATTTCTTGTAGCTGTGGTGACCAGTTTTAGCAGCCTGTCGCCTAGCTCCACTTCAGAAATGTAATGGAGGAGTGCCTTCTGGCAACCAAAAGTAAAACTGCTGGCACCTAGCTGTGAATTTCCAAAGGGATAGCTATGTTAGTCCAGCAAAAAAACCAAGGAGTTGTGTGGCACTTTAAGACTCTCAGATTTATTTTTCGCATGAGCTTTCGTGGGAGAAAAATCCCACTTCGTCAGATGCTTCAAAGATGGGTGAACTTACAGAATGGAATGAAAATAAATACAAGAGGGTGTAAAACATAGGATCAGGTCATACAGTAACAGCAAATCAGAGCAGTTGTTGCTGTTAGGATCAGGTCATATAACAACAGCAACAACTGCTCTGATTTGCTGTTACTGTATGACCTGATCCTATGTTTTACACCCTCTTGTATTTATTTTCATTCCATTCTGTAAGTTCACCCATCTTTGAAGCATCTGACGAAGTGGGATTTTTCTCCCACGAAAGCTCATGCGAAAAATAAATCTGAGAGTCTTAAAGTGCCACACAACTCCTTGTTTTTTTTGCCTAGCTGTGAGCCAGTTTTGTCCGCCCCTGCCCTAAATGAAAGCTTAACATTCTTGTGTATGTTTCTTATTCTCCATATCCAAAGTGTATTTAGTTGTGGGCTATGTAGCATCCCAAGCATTAATTTTAATAGTAGTAAAAGCAAGTGCAAGCCTATATAGTGAGTTGTTTGTGGCCGTTTTAAATATTTTTCCTGTGCTTATGCCCTTTCTGGCAGACAAGGGAGAGCGTTTTTAGGACACAGGTCAGCTTGCTGAAACACTTTGTTCTTGTAATGAAAGATAAACATGAAATTTTGAATTTTTATAAAAACTGAGATGAACTCTCTGTGATATTTTTGGAAGGAGTGTATGTTCTATGCTAATGATGTAGTGCCATGTCGTTACCATGTCTTGACATTTTGTTTTAGAAACAGTAAATGATTATTGGAGTACATGCTGGCACTCCACTACTGTTACTGCAGTTATACTAAGCAGAATAACTTAAAATAGAAACAGTGCCTTTAAGGCTTCTGCAGCAGCTGTGTGGATTTTTCTCACCTTGCTATGGAGGAGGGAGAGGCCTAATAGAGCCCACATGACCCAAATAGAATCTCTTTTTTTTTGTGGCTTCAGAATAGCTTCTTGAGCATTTCCAAAGCCTTAAGACTTTTTCAGGTGGTTGTGCAGTGTTTTAAAAAAAGATTTCACAGCTTTTTATTTCTGTCTGCTTTATGGGCTCTTAGCAGAACAACTTTTCCAATTTTTAAATTTTCCAGTTTTCTGTGAACTCCATTGGAAACCCCACGTCCCTCTGGTAGAGGTATTTCTGCTGTTAATGGTAGAAATCTGTGGCGTGTACTGATGTCAAGAGGGTGGTGTTTCCTTCTCTAGTTGCGGTTATGTTCCATTGCCTAATAATTATGGGTTATCTTTATCTTTCACCAGGTTGCCTTTTTCCATGGCAGGGTGCATTTGAGAGCTTCTGCAGCCTGCTGTATGTGTAGAAGGGACTTTGGTGTTTTTTTCAGCCCTCTAATACTTTTTCCTCAAGGAAATATTCCACTGATTTGTAAACCTGCGGGATTTTAATTCAGTCTTTACTGGCTGAAGTACACTCCCTATGAATTGGTTAGAGCAAGGGTGGCTAAACTTATGGAACTCAAGAGCCACACAAGTTGATTTTTAAGCCTAGGAGAGCCACACTGAAGCCCTGACTTCTGCCTTTCTGCTCAGGCCCAACCACAATCCCTTCTCCGTCCCTCTAACAGCTCCTCAGCCCCCACTGCCTGCTTCCCCAGCACAGTCCGCTTAACCCGGGTCTCAAACTCAAATCACCACAAGGGCTGCATGAGGGCTAGGATATTGGCCTGAGGGCCACATCACTGAAACCTTTCCATATAACAGTTTTTAAAACTTTGAAGTGCCACCAGTTCATTTAATTAAAATAAAATTACATATTAATTAATAGAATTCAAGTGGTTGTAAATAAAACAAAGAATTGGGTTTAATTTAATTTTTAAAGGTTTTAATTAAAATAAAATATTTTAAAATCTTTTTAAAAGAAAGAAGGAAGAGAAAGAGAAAAGAGGGAAAGAAAGAAAATGAGAAAGATGGAAGGAAGAGAGCTGAAAAAACAGAGAAGGAAGGAATAGAAAGAAATAAAACCAGAGGGAAGGAAGGAAGAGAAAAAGAAAGAGGAAGAAGGAAGAGAAAGAAAGAAAACAAGAGAGAAGAGAGAGAAAGAAAATGAGAAAGTTGGGAGGAAAGAAGGAATAGAAAGAAAAAAAAAATGAGAAGGAAGGAAGAGAAAGAGAAAAGAGAAAAATACATGTGGAAAGAAGAAAAAGACAACAAGACAAGGAAGAAAGGAAACAGTAAGAAAAGAAAAAAAGAGATGGGAGGACAAGAAAGAAATGAAGAAAGAAGGAAAAAAGGAAGGTCGTTCAGGAGCAGAACGATGGCCCCATCCCTACTAGCAATGTGGCCCTGGTTGGGGCCATCTCCTAGTCCCAGAGGGACAACTGGGGTCCCTGGGGGACAGAGTGGGCCAGCCCGCTGCTTTCCCCTTCTGCATGGGGGATGTGTCTGGAAGCCTCATCTAGGCCCACCTCCTCAAGGGACGGTCCTGCAGGACTCTACCTTCCGCACAACTCTCAGATATGACAGGCTCCATCTTGAGGTTGGAGGGGGTGAAGATGTGGTGCAGCACAGTCAGCAGTAGGACCCCTGGAGGAGGGCAGGTGGCTGCTGGCTCCTAGCCAGAGGGGGTGCAGTGAACCACTGCAAAAGCCAGCCAGGGGTACAGAACCGCTGAATTCTGGCTCTTCTGGGGACCTCAGGAGCTAATGCTGTGCGAGCTGCACTTTTCAGCAGCCGCATGCCTACAGCTGGTTGCAAGCATTAAGGATTTTTACAAAGCCTTTTCTTGATCCATTGTTGGGGCTCATTGGGATGAAGAAGAAGAAACCTAAGGAGCAGCACAGTATATGCAGGGAAGCTCTGCAGCAGTGGAGAAAGGCCTCATTTTGCCCAGATTGCCAGCAAGACTTCTCATTCACAGATGCTACTACCACAAAGTCAAAGATGGCAGGTGAATTTTTCCACTCCATGACATAGCAGTGGTTGTGTCTTAGCAGAAGACTCTGGGAATGCCAACTGCAGAGTCAGAGGCTACAGCACATGCTGGACTGGTGACACTCACTCAGGATCATAACAGCACCCTGTAGGTTTTTAAATGTGTTTTGAGCTATGACTAGAGAGACTAGTATGCCACCCTGACCAGCACAGGCCCAGTACTGCCATATAACTGACCTGAAAGGTCAGTCTGCTTTGTTTCTTCCCAGGATCTGGTCCTTACATGGGGTGTAAGATGGAACAGGATTCTGCCTTTACTGGATCCTCATCTCTAATCGAAGAGGGGAATGTACAGAGGCTAGACGAGATTGAACCCTGTTTCTGATTTCCGCTTCCCTTTATCATCATCTCTGAATATAAACTTAATGAACTCTTTTTGGAAACCAGAAGGAAAAGACACTGGCCTAATGGTAGAGAAGTTCATCTGGCATGTTTTAAAAAGACACATTCAAACTGAAACGTGCAGAGAAGGACTACTAGGGTGATCTGCAGCATGGAGAACCTGCCTTATGAGAGGAAATTCAAAGAGCTTGGCTTGTTTTACCTAACCAAAAGAAGGATGAGGAGAGATGCGGCTTGTTTACCAAAGACGGAAAGGAATTATTCGAGTTCAGTGCCAATGTGGACACAAGAACAAATAGATATAAATTGGCCATTGGGAAGTTTAGACTTCCAGTTAGGGGTAGGTTTCTAACCATCAGAGGAGTGATGTTCTGGAATAGCCTTCCGAGGGGAGCAGTGGGGACAGAAAACCTAACTAACTTCAGAACTGAGCTGGATAAATTTATGGAGGGAAGGAGATGATGGGATAGGCTAATTTGACAATTAATGGATCTTTACTAGTGGTAAATATGCCAATGGCTTGTGATGGAGTGTTAAATAAGGTTGGTCCTGAGTTGTTGTAGAAAATTCTTTTTTGGGTGTCTAGCTGGTGAGTCTTTCCCACATGCTTGTCATATTTGGGGTCAGAATGGCATTTTCCCACAAGGCAGATTGGCGGAGGTCCGGGGTAGTTTTTGCCTTCGCTTGTAGAATGCAAGCATTGGTCACTTGCTGTACCTTGAAGTTTTTTAAAACCATCATCTGGGGACTTCATTCATTCATTAATAGGTTGTATCTATTGCAGGAGTGGGTGGGAGGTTCTTGGCCTGCTTTATACAGCAGGTCAGACTATATGATCACATTGGTCCCTTCTGAACTTAAAATCTACTGATTTCAGTCAGTGATGCCATCCTGTGACTGACTGGGCTGCTCTGTGGTGACAAGCTGGTCTTGGCTGTCTGGAAGAATGGATACCCCACTCTCCTACCACATGTTTTCCTCCTCATCATCCACCAAGTCATTCTCATTCATCCTGGAATGTGATTCGTCAGAGATCTGTGTTGTGTGGTCGCCCAGTGGTTGGTGGGGTCACTGCCAAAGAATTGCATCTAGCTCCTCATAAAAACGACATATCTTTGGTGATGAGTGAGTGTTTGTTTGCCTTCCTAGTTCGCTTATTCATCTGATTCAGCTCTTTGATTTTAATATGGCACTGCTGCATGTCCCTGTTGTGGCTCTTCTCAATCATACCACGCAATATTTTCTTATAGATATCATGATTTCTTTAGTTGACTTAGAGCTGAGCAAAAACAGGCTTCCATTCCTACAGACTGTTGAGATCTAAGACCTCATTTCAGCTTCATAGCAGGATGAATTTGGGGTTGCTGTTGCTATGAGCAGTTGAGCTTCCAAGCTCTCGCCATGCTGACCAACCAAGAAATGGGAATTGCAAATTTCCTGGGGCTTGAGAGGAAGAGCTGTGTTCTGCTCACACAGTCACTGTGCAGCAGAGTACAAATGTCCAGAGTGATCAAAACAAAGAATTATGAGGTAGCTCCCAAAGGCCCATGACATCAGTTTACATTGCAGTCTTCCTGCACTGATGCTAATTTGACCAATAGAATTTGACCTGAGTGCTATGCCGCTTGCAGAGGTGGTTTTATTAGGTCAAATTTTAGGTCAGTATAACTGATGTGCCAGTTCAGACCATGCTTTAGTGAGTTTTTAGTAAGTGGTGTTGCATCAGCCTCTTGTCCATGAAGACCAGGCCTGAAACTGAAGTTTTGTCTACACTGAAACTGATGTGCTGATCCCCACAAATCAACATAGCAGGATCTCTTGAGCAGCCAGCGTAGACCCACTCAATTGATCCCGGAAGTGCTCTTCCTTTGATGCTGTAAATCCACTCCTCCAAAAAGAGCAACACTGCATTGAAGGGAGAGCATTTCTAGTCAGTGCTGATGAGTGAAGACACTGTGGTAAGTGGGAATTAGTAAGTCGACAAGAGATATGCAACCTAAGTTCAGGAGACTGTATATCTCCTGTTAACTGAGCATGGCAATGTAGACTAGCCCTTAGTACAAAGTTATTTCATGTACAAGAAAGAATAGACTCTAGCTCCCTTTCCCCTAGATGTGTTGGTTGTGCAGGGCTAAAAGGAACAAAAAAGAAGTAAACAAAGTTTTGCTCAAATCAACATACAAGTCTCTGAATAAACAGAGCAAAGATCTGTTGAGAAGGTTTCATGCTTCAGCATCATTGGAAGTCTATTATGTATGCCTAATGGGAAGGAAAAGTTACCTATTTTATTGAATAGCTTTCTGTAAATACTTCAAGGCAAGGACCATCTTTTTGTATGTTCACCATGACTGGTGTGAAGGGGAATTGGTCCTTGATTAGGGCCTCTAGAGACAACTACAGTACAAATTATGATGACGATGACGACGACGACGATGATGATAAAAGGACCAGAAGTCAATTAAAATTAACTTGTCATATTAGGTGAGGACCTAGCTATACATTTTTCACGTTTTTAAAAAGTTAAAGCTACAGCTCAGATTGTCACAAAATAGATTTGAGTTCTATTAGCTCTGTGTCTGTGATGTATGCATTTTCTAAATAAACTGTTCTTTGTGTTGCTGAACTAAAAAGATTTATATAACAAACCCATGGAAACAAATATACAGCAGCATCAGGCTGCAGAAGAGGTATCTAAAACTTGCACAGAGAAGGCCATAGTGGTAATATGCTAGGAGCCTGAAGGTGGCATTAATTTTCATGTGTGTGTGTACATAAATGTTTTCAGCCATTAAATACATGCAGCCATATGTTCTTGTGTCTCACTTGGCAGACACATACAAATAGCTGGTTTGAAGTCACTTGCAATAAAATTGGTAGTTGACCCATCTTATCCTCATCCTGTGGTTACAGGGCAAAGCAATAATCAAATTAGAAAATTTAGAAGCTCTTGGGCCCCTGGCTCTCAGCCATAGTCTTCCTGAAACTACCTTTACTTTCCTCTACCACTACGATTTTCCAGGTTAAAATGGATTCCTTTACACTCCACTGTTCCTGACAGAAAAATACAGCAACATAGAGGAAAATGGATAATTAAGGAAGTTTTGCAAGCTGGGCATTGCCTTGTTTTTCTCCTCCTACAATTAATTTTCCTCTTTCTATTGCTTTTTCTTCCTTGCTTTTCTTCTCTCTCTCTCTCTCTCATATTTTTATTCCCCAATGGTATTCTTCTATGGCTATTTCTGGTCTGTCTAGTCTAGTCTCCACTTCCATTCCTTGGTTCGCTCCCATAAAGTCTGTGTTTTTCTGTTCCTGTCATGGTTGACTTTCCTTACAATGCTTACTGTCCCGGCACACCAAGGTCTCTCTCTGTATTTGCTCCTTGAACAATTCTTTAGATATTCTTGTGCCATAGCTTGTGGTTTTGGGTGCATACAACAAGTAACAAGAGAACAGAAAATGTGGTGCTAGTGACACAATTTACACAAGAGGAAAGGAAGCGGTTTTAGTGCACTGATAGCAGGCTGTAGGGTGAGATTAATATGGTACTCTACAGTAGTACATAGAACCTGTTGGTCTTTCTGCTGTTTTGTGAAAATGGATCTAGGCAACAACAATAATACTTAAATAAGGGTTTAGACATTGAGAAGAATTCCTGCCTATCTGATGATTCATCAAAGCCTGGACTAGTATGATCTTTAGATGCATAAAGAGGGAAATCTTGAATACAAGTAGTGAAGTTATTTTACTTGTGTATTTAGTATTGGTGCGATGCTGCAGGAATGCTGTGGCCAGGTCTGGTATCCACTATGAAAGAAGGATGTTGATAAAAGGGGGAGGGTTCAGGCAAGAGCCGTAAGAACAATTAAAGAAGTCTAATACATGTCTTTATAGCGAGGTACTCAAAGAGCTCAATCTAAAAGTTAAGGAATGAATGGGTTACAGTTTATAAGCACCTATGTGGGGAACAGATATGTAATAATGGGCTCTTCAGTCTAGCTGAGAAAGAAATTATACAGTCTAATGGTTGAATTTTAAAGTTGCATAAATTCAGACTGGTAATATGGCATTATTTTTTGACTGTTAGGTTAATGAACCACTAAAACAATTCACCAAGGGTTGTGGTGGAGTATTGGTCACTGACTGTTGTGTACTCAATATAGGATGTTTTCCTAAAAAATATATGAATTAATTTGCTGATACCTTTCACAAGAGGTCAAACTAGATGATGATTATCACCCGTTGTAGCCTTCAAGTTTGTGAATAGGTGGTGTTTGGGTAAACCTTAACTGCAGAAGTCACCATGTGGGCTATCCACCATTGGGTTTTTTTAGTATGGACATTTTAAATCTGATTTTATTGAAGCCTTGGAGTCCAGGATGGTTAAATTCATAACTTGAACTCCTTGTATGGAACTTTAGCACTCTTATAGCGCTTTGAGTGTGTAAAGCAGGAGTCTCAAACTCAAATCACCACAAGGGCCGCATGAGGACTAGTACGTTAGCCCAATGGCTGCCGAAACCTTTTCATACAATGATACTGGAAATACTGGTAACAACAGGATCATTGTGGGCCACAGGAAATAGCTTTAGGGGCACCGTGTTTGAGACCCCTGGTGTAAAGTGATGTATTAACATTAAGTCTTAGAATGTCCCTGTCAAAGCTGTTTCTTCTTCGAGTGATTTACTCATGCTGATTCCACTTTAGGTGTGCATGCGCCATGTGTACGAGCAGCCAGAAACTTTTCCCCAGAGTCCCACTGGGTTAGCTATGGAGTCTCCTGGAGTTGCGGCGCCATAGCGCGCTATAAAAGACTTCACCAACCCTAACCTGCCAGTTCCTTCTTACCATCTGTGTCAGCTGCTGGAACATCTCTCTCTTGCACAGCAAGAGCTTCGCCATTTGTGTTGTAGTTACTTCAGTTGTTAGTTCATTGTCATTTAGACTAGTTTAGGGATAAGTTGAATTAGTCCTCCCTTCAGTGGGTGATCGGCCCCTCAGTGGGCCAGGGCGTGCTGGGTTTCAAGTCATGTGGAGCCTGCAAGAAGCTGATGCCATTGGATGACCCACAATCCTCCTGCCTCAAGTGCTTAGGTGAAGCATGCCTCTGAGAACACTGTGAGAGTTTTCATCCAAGAACGCAGAAGAAGCAGAGTCAGAAACTGAAATTGTTAATGATGGAAGAAGCTCTTCATCCTCCGTCGGCACCAGGGACTCTCGCTGAGGCTTCAATATGCAGTACTCTGGCCACCACCCAGGTGCAGCATCCAAAGGACTCCATCAAAGAGTCACAGTACCGCTGCCCCTCTCCTCGCCTCCGAAATGCAGAAGTCTGTAGTGAAGAGCTGCTCCCACTCGCCATTACTGGAAAAGAAAAAGAGGTCAGAGTGAGGTTCTTCCCCTTTGACCAGACATGGAGGAGAAGCTTCTAGAGCAGAACCCGTGATGGGCTGCTCAAGCCAGGGCACAAGAGACACTGTATTGTCGACTCTGGCCACGGGTAGGGATTCTTCGAGCCAAGCACTGGTGATGTCTCCAACAAGGGAGATTTTGGAGGAGGAATTAAAGCTCCTGTCCACTCCCAAGACCCGTGAGGCAGCAAGGGGCTAATTGAAAAGACCCCTCAAGTCCTGCCCAGCCAAGACCAAGAATGTCTGGCACTGTGCAAGGCCTTGGTGCAATCCAAAGGCAAGCAGATGCCCCCACAATGGCCCTTTTGGACATCACGGGCATACCCACCAGTCTTAGGGACCTCAGTTGAGATGCCCACACTCCCTGGTCTCAGGGTTCAGAACACATCCATCACATTTGGTAAGTACCCCTTCGGAGGCAGGCAACATCTCATATCTGGACTCTGCTGCAGGAGTCGCTGAGGATCCTGGCACTGCATAACTCAACCGATGCCAAGGGCCAGGAAATAGCAGCTCAAATTCATGTGTCATCTTCATCTTCTCCGGATGAAGCTGTAGCAGAAGCAGCTCCAGCTGTAGTTCTGGCTGATTGTAGGGGACACCAGGAACTACTGCAAAGGGTAGCCCACAACATGGGCCTACAAGCAGAGGAGGCTGTGCAAGACTCTGACCCTATGGTGGACATACAGGTCTCTCAAGGTCCCTTAAAGTTTGCCCTGCCTCTCATTAAAACTAGTAACAGTAACGCAAAGGCTTTGTGGCAGGGGTAAGCAGCCCAAAAGAGCAGAAGAGACATTTCCCCCACATCCTCCCACCAAAACCGCATGAATCCCAGCCGGAACAGCAGCTGCCCCATAGCCCCTAGTGCTGGCGGGGGGTATGCTGGTGGTGCGCACTCCCTCCAACCCTCCCTCCGCTTGCAGGGTGGCGCAGTGCTGCCGCGCTTACCTCCAGCCTGCCCCCCGTTCCCAAGAGTGGCCAGCAGAAAGCTGCAGTTTGCAGAGGCAGAGCCATGGAATGGCCCACTCCGTGGAGTTTAGGCTGCTTCGACCCTCACCACCTAGCAGGGCCTGGGGGTGAGGTGGCCTCTGTTCAGGCCTGGAGTGGTCAGGTTGAAGTGGCCTGAACTCCATGGAGGGGGCCGTTCCAGGGCCCTGCCTCTGCAAGCTGCAGGTCTCCACTGGTTGCTCCTGGGACGAGCAGCCAGTTGGGGGTAGGCAGGGCAGTGCTGCTCTTCCCTACCAGTGGAGGGAAGAACAGAGGGAGCATGCACCTCATACACCCCCCACCAATTCTAGAGGCCATGATGCGGCCCCTGGCCTGCTTCTGGCTCATGCGGTTGTGGTGGGAGGGTGAGGGTGACCCCGACACCCATGATTTGGCCACGATGCTGGGGCCAGCTGGGAGACCCTGGAGCACACTTGGCTCTCTGAGGGAGATTGCCAGGGAGCCACAGATGGCTCATTGAGCCTGCGTTGCTGATCCCTGCTCTGTGGTAAACCCCAGCAGTATTCCCTCTAATTTTTCGTAGGCTGTGTGTGCAAAATATTTCGTTGTTTGCACTAGTATTAGCACTGGTTTTTGTGTGCGCAGGTTTCACAACCTGTGTGCACGTGCACAGCTTAGAGGGAACAGTGAACCCCGGCCTCTGTTCGACCCAATGCCGAGAGAATGGAGAGAAAATATTTTCTCCCATCCAAGGGGTATGAACACTTTTATACTCACCCTAAGCCAGCATCGCTGGTGGTATCAGCCAGCGAAAATGTGAAGCAAGGACATCAGGCCTGACTCCAAAGTCCAAGGAGTTTAAATACCTAGACCTTGTTGGGAAAAAGATGTATGCCATGGGGGCTAACAACTCAGGATCACAAATCAGCAGGCAATCCTGAGCAGATACGTGTTTAACTCCTGGTCCTCCTTAGACAAATTCCAGGACAGATTGGGCCAGGGGTCCAAGGCTGAACTCCCGGCAATGATTGAAGAGAAGAAGGTAGTCTCCAGAGCCCTCCTATTGTCAGCCGTAGATGGGATGGACACAGATGCTCATTCCATGGCTTCAGGAGTGGTGATGACACATTGTTCATGGCTTCAGGTCTCGGGACTTCCACAAGTAGTGCAGAGCACAATACAGGACCTCCCCTTTGAAGGTCCGAACCTATTCTCTTTGCAAACAGACTCAAGGCTCCAAAGCCTAAAGGACTAAAGACGACAGGAGTGTGGCTGCAGGAGAGGTCAGAGTGGTAAGAGAAATAACCACTCTTCACGCTCTAATCAAGGGCATTCTCACCAGCCCTTGCACAGAAAAAGAACTTCTGAGGGTAAGCCCAAGGACGATGTACCCACCTCAGACGTGGATCCTTCCCACCTTCTTTTCTACAACCATCTGTCCCGCTTTTACCATGCATGGCACTGCATTTCTTCAGACCAGTGGGTCCTCTGCATGGTGAAACTGGGTTATTCCCTCCAATTCTCCACAGTGCCTCTTACTCGCCCACCCTCCGCATCCCTATTCAGGGACCCCCCTCACATACACTTGCTTCTTCAGAAGATCCAATTACTGCTAGAGGCAGGGGCAATGGAAGAGGTTCCCACCTAAGAGGAAGGGATTCTACTCCCTATACTTTCTTATTCCAAAAGCAATAGGAGGTGTTTGCCCTATTCTGGACTTAAGATGTCTTAACAAGTTTCTGACAAAATACAAGTTCTGCATGGTCTCCCTAGACTCCATCATCCCCTCGTTGGATCCAGGAGATTGGTATGCCACTCTTGACATGAAGGATGCTTATTTTCATATTGCTGTAGTGCCATGCCACAGGAGATTCCTCAGATTCACAGTGGGCCATGGCTGCTTTTAGTTTACGGTCCTACCCTTCAGTCTCTCAGCAGCACCAAGGGTGTTCACCAAATGCCTTTCAGTAGTGGCAGCCTTCCTGAGGTGCAGAGGTATCTGGGTTTTCCCGTACCTTGACTACTGGTTGATAAAAGCTCGAAGTGGAATATAAGTTGAAGAGTACCTGCAGATTATCTGATCCATCTTCAGCAGTCTGGGCCTAGTAGGAAACCTTCAGAAGTCTACTCTGTCACCAGCCCAAAGGACAGAGCTTATAGGAGCAATCCTAGACTCAATTCAGCCCTAAGCATTGCTCCCAAGATCTCAATTTGAAACAATCAAAGGCATGCTGTGGGACTTAGACCATCACCCAATGTGCACTGTACAGATGGCCTTGATCCTCCTAGGTCACTTTGCAGCCTGCACCAATGTTATATGACATGCAGGGCTAAGACTTTGGCCTCTACATGCTTGGCTAGCTATAGTCTTTCATCCAGCCAGAGACAGCATGGACAAGATAATAGTGTTCCCGGAGGAAGTCCTAGAAGCCCTTCATTGTGGAAGCAACCCCAAATGGGCTTGTGCAAGCATCCCTTTTCGGCCCCCTCAGTCTGCCTGGTTATGGTTGCCTTGGACTTAGTGTAGGGTGCTCACCTAGAGGGCCTGAGAACCTAAGGCCTCCGGGGATGGTCGGCCCTCCTGTCCCACATCAGCGTTCAAGAGCTTTAAGCGGTGCGTCTCACTTACGATAGCTTCCAATAGTCAGTTGAAAAGCAAGGTTGTTTCGGTATGCACAGACAATACAGTAGCAATGTTTTATGTAAACAGACAGGATGGAGGTCACTCCTCTTGCCTTTGTAGGGACGCCCTCAGCCTTGAGAGTTTTGCGTCACTCAGTCGACCCATCTGATAATGTCATATGTGCTGGGCAGATAGAACACTGTAGTGGATGCAGTGAGCAGATCCTTCCTGACATATGAATGGTCAATCTGTTGGGACATCCTCCCAGATGTCTTCCAGAAGTGGGGCTCTCCCCCAGGTGGACCTCTGTTTGCCTTGAACGTGAACAGGAAATGTGCAAATTTCTGCTCATTCCAAGGCCACAGTCTGGGCTTGATTGTGGACACATTTCTAATACATTGGAAGGACTGGCTGTTCTGTTCCTTACTTCTGAATCTGCTCATCCACAAGATTCTGGTGAAGATAAGGTAAGACAGGGCAGCAGTGATCCTAATAGCACCAGTCTGGACCAGGCAGTATTGGTTCACAATGCTCCACGACCTCTCTACCAAATCACCACTACTCCTTCCACGTGTACCAGATCTGCTCACCCAGAACAAGAGCACACAGAAGCACCCAGACCTCAAAGCACTACATCGCACGGCATGGAACCTCCGTGGCTAAATAGCATGTTGCTGCAGTGCTTGCCACAGGTCAGGGATATACTCCTCAACAGTACTAAACCATCAACAAGGTCCAACTACCAGGCTGTGTGAAAGCGGTTCTCATCCTGGATGGACAACAAGGAGGTTGCAGCTTCCCAGGTGCCCGTCCCACTTATATTAACCTACCTCCTCACCCTTAAGCAGCAGGGGCTGTCAGGCTCTTCATTAAGGGTGCACCTGGAGGGCATTTCGGTCTTCCACTCAGGGGTGGGAGGCAGATTGCTCTCTCTAACCTCTTGTTGAAGAGGTTTCTAAAAGGTTTAGACAGGGTGTTCCCACTAACACACCCTCCAGTGGTGCAGTGGGCCCTGAACCTTGTTCTCCCCAGACTCACAGGACCCCCCCTTTTGAACTGCTAGCCTCCTGTTCCCTACTGTATTATCATGGAATGTGGCCTTTCTGATTACAATTACCTTAGCCAGAAGGGTCTCAGAGCTTAGGGCTCTCACTGTGGACCCGCCTAACACTGTATCCTTCAAGGACAAGGTTCATCTTTGCCCTCACCCAGCCTTTCTCCCTTAGTTACTATACAACTTTGATGTGAACCAGGACATTTGCCTACCAGTGCTATGCTCCAAGCCCCAACTGGTATGAACAGGTAGTGTATGTTACACACGCTGGATATGCAACAGGCCCTAGTGCTCAACATCCAGAGAACCAAACCCCTTCGGAAAATGTCCCAGCTCTTTGTGGCCATGGCTGATAAACTGAAAGGACAACTGGTCTCCTCTATTCAAATTGCATCCTGGATCACAGGTTGTATCAGAGAACGTTGCACCCTATCCAAGATGCCAAGTCCAAAGATCACAGCCCATCCAACGGGAGCCCAGGCATCTTCAGTGGCATTCCTGGCATCCATTTGCAAGGCAGCAAGATGCTCATCTGTTCACACCTTTGTACCATGTGATGCCCTAATTGAGCAAGCCAGAGGAGAAGCTTCATAAGCCAGAGCAATCCTCTGTGCTGCAGATGTATAATGTCCAACTCCTCCTCCACAGGTAAGGCCAAGGGAGTCATCTAAAGTGGAGTTAATGTGAGCAGTTATTTGAAGAAGACAAAACAGTTTCTTGCCTGCATGTAGTGTTCTTTGAGATGTGTTGCTCATGTCCATTCCACACCCACCCTCCTTCTCTGTCGGACATTTGGCAAGAAGGAACTGGGTGGGAAGAGTCAGTGGAGCCTGTATAGCAAGCTCTGGTGGCGTGACTCCAGGAGGCTCTATAGCTGACTCTGGGGGACTTTGGGGAAAAGTTTCCAGTGGCTTGTGCATGTGGTGCATGCACACCTAAAGTGGAATGGATGTGAGCAACACATCTCAAAAAACACTACTTACAGGTGAAAAACCATTTCTTCCCTGCTCTGGCACTCTGAATGCAGAACATGAGGGCTTGCCAAAGGCTTTAAGAACCACTGGTCTTAAAACCTTGTCTTTAAACTCTTGGAGTGGTATAACTGCCATCACCCAAATGCAAAACCTCCTTGAAAACCCAGTAAGGCACACTTGGGAATTCCATCCTGCGAGGTACCGTTAAGTTCTTGTTTTCCTCCCTTAGGGAAGCCACTGAACCCCACCTGTGATATCGGCTGAAAATGGGACAGAATCCCCTTTGGGTAGGTGGCCACACAGTCTTGAGGCACATGCACACAGAATCTATTGTCTTTTAGGATGCAGAACCAGAGCTTATTTTAAAAGCATTACTTTTCTTTAAATTAAGAAGAGCTAAGTAAGAGAGAGTTGCTTCTCTGAGATTTAACTTGGATAGTTACAGGTTAGTGTGGGGAGGTGTAAATGTGCTCAGAACAGAGGAATCCAAAAAGAATAAAAACAAATAAATAAGCTGACTGCATCTAGCTAAACATTCCCTGTTCTACTCATGCATGGTCAGTTACAGATCTGAACCTTTCTTAGGCATGGATGTCTCTGGATCCTCCAGGCCTGTCTCCCTGGCCGCCTCTGATCCTTCCAGGAATTCTGCTGTCACCAAACAGGCAACAGGCAGGTCTGCTGCTTCAATTCAAAAACTAGTACTCTGTGTCTGTTGGCTCTCCCAGGACTTCTCTAGGACTTACTGTCTATGGTGGTAATCCCTTCCTCCCCTGAGTTACTACAGGCCCTGTATATAAGGAATAAATATATTCCTTAACTGGGAAATTGCCTCAAACAATTTGGAATGTGCTCAAGGCAACGAAGGGGTTGTTGATGGAGTTGGATTGGAACTCAGGGGTGGTCCTTATATAAGAAGAATCTATCTGCTGTTCCGTGAGCTAGAGGAGATTGTGAAATTTTCAGATACCACTGTTTGTTCAGAGCTGTAAGCATTTAGTTGTGTCTTACTTCAGGGTATTTGCTACTACTGTGCAGTTGTTAGGGAATTAAACTGTTTGACTGAAAATCTTTAATAAAACATTTTATCCACTATTATAAGGAGCAACAGCCATGTTTCTGGCAAGGCTTCACAACTTGTGAAGTCTTTCATGAGCATGGAAGACAGAGAAGCTGTCATCCATGCACAAATTATGGTAATTACTTTTTCTGGCACTGGAAGTGTACCTAAACAGGCTGGGGAGGCTTTCCAGAACTCCAGGACTTCCTTTGCATTATATAACAAGGGTCATTGTTGAGTATGTTGGACATAATTATGGTCATCTTCCCAAGAAAGCTCTGGGAGATTGAATTTTTTCCTGCTTTGGATCACTATAAGGCAAAAACAAAACCCTGCTCTACTCTGTGCAAATTTATTAGATGATATGCACAGACAGGGACAGATCCTCACTTGTAAATTGGTGTTGCCCAGTGGAACTCTACTGATTTACTCAAAGTATAGCTGTTGCCCCAAGTGATTGAAATTAAACTTTTTTTTTGTGCAAAATGAAAGAACTCTTTCTATTAAAAACTTACACAGAGGACCGATCAATTTGTGTGTCTATAGCCTTATTTTCTTATTTTTTCTATTTTTGAGTTAAGCTGTAGTATTGAAGTAGTCTGAGGAAACTCGATAGCAAAATGCTGCATTTATTTTAATTTGTATGTGCCAGTTCTTGTGCTCTGGGTGCAAGCTGGTAAAATAATCATTGAATTACAGGTTGTTTTGACTTAATTCCATTCCTAAGAATATTTATTTTTTATAAGTATATACAAACTAATTTTAGATTGGAAAAAGTATTTTTCATTGGTTGTTAGACTTGCGAGGAGAGGGGAATTCATTTTATTTTTCCGTCTCTTATGTTGTATTTTCTTTTCATCTCCGTTTTCAAGATGTTTTCTTAATTTCTTACCAAATGATCTATCTCTGCTTGTTCAGTTTGTTTGTGACATGTTCTGTCTTACATATCTTCACACTTTATAGGATAGTACAAAAACAAAAAATTGTTTATCTTTAGAGTTTAAACTCTTAGGCCGGGCTGTCTCATTTATTGAACACAGCTACCTATTGCAGAGGAGTATGGTACAGTCCCATTGTACGCAAACTGTTATCTAAGTAGTCAGCTTGTGTATTTATTGGCAACTTTTTCAACTCAAAAGAATATAGTCTTGAGATGTACTTTATTTTGGTATGATTAATTACAGGAACCAAAGGGCTATTGTGCTTTTCTGGAAAACGGTTAAGAAATATTAATTTGTTTTTAAAATTGAGGCTGGGATTTCAAAAGTATTTAGGCACCCAGCCCTCACTGGCCTTCAGTAAGAATTAGACACTTTAATTTCCTTGACTCCTTTAGAAAGCATCAAGCTGAAGTTTAAGGAAGCCCTTGTATCTTTCTATGCATTTCTTGCCTGGTTTATGCACTCGATCACATGTTGTATCAGTTTCTGACTGTGCCTTATCTATTAACATTTTTAGTGGTTTGTTAGTATAGAAAGTATCCAGTTTTGCCTAGACTCCATTTCCCAAACTCGCCTTTGTCCTATTGCAGTTTGAGTACAACTGTGTTTTCAAAATATTGGCCCTGTTTTCATTATTGGCAAGATATTGTTCTGCGGGGACATATTTCTGAAATGACCTCTGCATATTCTGCACCTTATTTTTGCAAAGTATAGTAAGCAATGAAACCGAAAGAATTTCCTCCCATGGCTTTTCTATTCATGTGCTGATCAAAAAAGTTGGCAGTGTGACCTCTCGGGAAAAAAAAGGATGCTGCCAGAATGTCAGGCTTTACTGAACAAAGCAAAAATTGCCCTTATTGTAAGGAAAGGCTTAAACATTTTCCTTTGTATATCTTAGTGTTCTTGGAAGTAGCACTTTTCTTGTTAGCCTGGATATGGGCAACTGTACTCTGCAGTATTTGGTAAACTATGCAAACAGCAGTGCATACCTCATGTGGTCAGTGCTCCAATAGCCATGCTAAGCAAGCATATTATTTAACCTAGCATACTGTTAATTTAACTGTCTTTTCCTGTTTGTGGGCCCCACAGCATTTTTATCCCTCTTGCACCTCAGTATACACTATACTAGTGATGGGGCATTAACCAAGGATCCTGCTGGACTAGAGACCCCCAGAAGGATCAAGTTTTTGTAGTATTGCACAATTTTAAAAAGCTGTTTTTCAACAATTTAAACCTTTTAGGATATAAAATAATGGACTTTGCAAAAGTGCCCTTTGTCCTACAGAGTGTTACTTACCTAGCACCTGTTGTCCTGCACTTGCAATACTTTGGGACTCCAAGGCAGATACCTGTGGACTCTCCTTGGGCTCTGTTTCTTGCCTAGAGCTAGTCTAAACTATAATAAAGCAAAGGACAAATGAGTCTAAATCTACCTGAGTAGATACATCTTGCACTGGGAATGTTTCTGCCTTGTAGAGATTAATATTGAAGAATCAACATGATCAAGAGTGAATTAACTTCATAGTAAATTCCGTCTGCTCAGGCATGAAAGATGAGGAAATATTATGATTGTTTTCCTAATATAGGTGAGATGTTTGGGTCAGGATTTGCAGAACTGGAAATACCTGCAAATGTCTTTGTTTGTTTGTTGTTTGTTTAAACATCTAGTCTTTTGACATGAAGAGTCATATAATGGCTTAGATCTCATAAGATGCAGGATTGATACATATTCATATGAGATCATGTAACTGAAAATTCAGAATTGGAGTTTAGTTGATTAGTTCTTCATATAAAGTATGATATGGTTACCTTTAAAGACAGGAATTAAAAAGTTCTGTTTTCTCAAACATTAAGGTTAAGCATTTATAACAAATATGCGTTTTTGTGTTTTAGGGCATAATTCAGAAGATAGTGGACAGCCACAAAGTAAAGAATGTGGCCTGTTATGGATTACGGCTCAGTCACCTGCAATCTGAGGAGGTCCACTGGCTACATCTGGACATGGGTGTGTCCAATGTGAGGGAAAGATTTGAATTAGCCCATCCTCCAGAGGAATGGAAGTAAGGCTATAAACCTCTTGAATTTCAAAATCAAATCATTTTGGTCTGTTTGCCATGGACTTTGTATAATCTTCTATTTTATAAAGGAAACCCTTTTGCAGAACTCCTGAGAATAGGATGTCTAAGAAGGGAAACAACTGCTTAGGTTTATCCAGCAAAAAACCCAGAAGAAATGAGAATGTGCCCTTGTATTCAAGATTAAAGCTTCATTAGCTAGAAGGGAATTCTGCCAGCTGTCAAGAGCTGATATCTAATCTGAGCCTGCAAACCCTGGAAAGGGGGTAAGAGTAGGGTGAGACTTGCTAAATCTGTAATAGGTCCAGTAAATCATACAGTTTAATGGCATTTTTGTTTGAAGTATAAAAATGCTGTGATGGATTTAAAAAAAATCCAAACTTCTAAAAGTGCAATTTATGTTCGCTTTAAAAGAAATTAGCCAATTATTGTTAAATGATGCCCACATGATATGAACATTAACTAGGACAAATGTCAGAGAATTAGAATGGGTTAAGTTGAAATGTGAAATGAAATTTTTTAATCTTCAGGGTGCCGCAGAATAGGTTAGGATTGTCTAGGAGTGTAGGTGACATTTAATTGCTCAATCTATGTTGTAAATAAATCAGAGAAGAAAGCAGCTCATTATGTCTTAAATGGGTGGCTTCTGTAATACTTTCAGAAGCAATAAGTAGTAGAAAAACTGTCAAAAAAGTGAAGAGATACACATTGGAATAAACATAATGGAGCAGATTTCCTGAGTAAAAAGTTTAAATACAATCAGTTAATTCACTGAAAGCCAGGGGTTAAAGCAGGCTGGAATGTCCTGGAATGCCATTCCAGGGCCCGCTATTCATAGGGGATCAGCGTTCTGGGCCCCCTAAAAATAGAAAATGGTGCTGGAACGCTGTGTTCCGCGGCCTACCATTGAAATATAGCTGGCCCTGGAATGCAGCGTTCTGGCACCATTTTCTATTTTTAAGGGCCTAAATGCTGGGCCCCTAAAAATAGTGGGCCCTGGAATGACGTTCAGCCACTTTTTGGCAGGCAGGGGAGAGGGGCGGGCTCCCCTGTGCAAGCGTAGGCTTCAATTTCCTGGCCTAGTGAACTGCTGGTGAGCACCAGGGCGGCCTGGCTCATGCTGCTGCTGCGGGGCAGAAGGGGGGGAAGTATTGGGGGTGCATGACCAGGGGGTGGGTATTGGGGGCTGGGGTGGATTTTGGGAGGCTCCTGGGGACAGAGGAATGGATATTGGGGGCAGTAGCTGGGGTGTGTGAGGGGGGACCCACCCAATAAGGAGGCTTCTGGGGCCTGTCGAATTATACTTTAACCCCTGCTTAAAGCCTATGGCTTGTATTATGCAGGAGGTGAGACTGAATGATCACAACAATCCCTTCTGGCCATATAATCTATGAATATAATCAATTTTCTGACTGTAACATCATTCACAGGGTTATTAGTCATTTTAAAAACCCTAAATACATTCTTCTGAAGAACTGTGACAGTGTTCACAGTCTGCTCTGAAACAGATTTACTAGATAATCTACTAGCAAATGTTTGTTTACCATATCCAGCAAATCTGAACCTGCGAGTTTGAGTTCACTTTTGGGGAGCAGCCTAGCTTAGTCTGTCAACTAAATGATTCAGAGTAATTATTTTTTCAATAAATTACTGTGAATAATACTTTGAAGTGTCTTTTGGGGGGAGGCAGGAGGGCATTACTCTGGTTACCTAATATAACTAAAACCAAATATGAGATGTGAATAATTTATCCCATGGAAATTTCTTACTGAGTGCAAAGGTGACAGTTTCATGTATATTATTAGATGTAACCCATATTCTACACATTACACAACAAAGGTGCAGTTTTAAAAGCAAAATTAGATAATCATTCTGAAGTTTGGATAAAGGGATTGTACAAAATCCCCATACAAGTGTCATGATAAGAGATAAAGTTTTACATACTTTTCCAAGGAGTCATTTTATGCTTTATCAAATGCATGCAAGCTGAAATACCTTTTAAATTCTTAGAGATTCGCTTTGAATAATCAAAATGTTGCTGTCATATTTGTAATGCTATAAAACAGAGCATTTAGGATTAGATGACAATGCTTGTTAAAATATTTGGATTAGTAATGTAAGAGAGAAGTCCTGAAATGGTGCTTGAAGTAATAGCTTCCTATAACATAATAATCCAGTAACTGCTGCTCATATGGGAATTTCCTAATGATTTTAATATAAGACTATGTATTCAGCATGCAAAGGAAATATATTCTGTAATGTTCTTCTAGATCAGTCTGGATGTTTGGGTTATATCTCGTGTTAGGAGGAAGAGAGAGATAGTAGTAAAAATTTCTTGGAACAAATTCTATTCCTAATATAAGTGATTTTTTTGATGCTGTTGGATACTGTTTCTAGCAGTGAGTAAAGAACAGTGCAGAAAAGTGAAACAGTGGGGGAAATGACTCCATATTCTTGTCTTACTGCAGTGTAGACTCCTGTTGCTGGGGTTAAGGGCAAGTATAATTAGTAAGTTCAGAACTAGAAAGTTAGCTATAGTTTGTTGTCCAAACATCTCTCTTCCTCAGCACTCAGGTCAGCTGTAAGAACACATGTTGGTCCATTTCACAGCAGTGCCAATGGCTAACAATCCTACTGAGAATTAGCAGATGCAATTCTACAGTGAGTGAAAGAGCAAGAAGTAGCTGTCTGTTAGGAATCTACTCTCTCTCTTGCTTTGAACTTCACTGATGAAAAGCTTTTTTTAATTGTTTGTTTGGTTTTTTTTTTTTTACCTTGGAGCAATTCACACCCAAGCAAAAATGTGGTGGGGAAAAAAAGCCATTTCAGTTTTACAGTAAAATGAACTCAGATCTGGTGGACACTTCATGCAGTCATTGACAGGAGATATGCAAGCTACGTAATGTTGAATTACTTATGTTCCCTTACAACGCTATCTCTACTGCACTGTATCAGTGGGAATCACGCTCTGGCTGATGCATCATTACTCTTTTTGAAGTGGATGAGATTTATTGCATTGGCTGGAAAGTACTTCCAGGGTCCATTGACCAGTCTCCATTGCCCACACAATTGATCCTGTTGCATTGGTCTGTGCATCACTGGCAGTGTAGACGAACACTCAGCAGGGCAGGAGAATATTTCTAACCTGGCCTAGTTTACTTGATGGTAAAACAAAAGTGCTATGTTTTCACCATGGGATAAGTCATGCACTTTAGTTATCTGGAAGTAAAAAAATCCACACCTTTTTTTTTACCAGTATAGACAAGGTCTTCAACTGCCACAGACCCCAAGATGGATACAGAAGGATGATGAGAGTGAGCACTGTAGCCTTTGTCAATGAAACTTGAGTGCTTATTTGTTAATTGATAGCATTCACTGTAGTCAGGAAACTACGTTTGTGGAATGCTGTTGTTGCTTATACGGCTAAGAGCATTGCTGTGTCTTGTTTCTTCTTCAAGCGATTGCTCATGTTATTCCAGTCCAGGTGTACATGTGCTGCGTGTATGATTCAGCGTAGAGTTTTCCCCAGTCTACCCACAGGGTCGGCAGCGGTCACTAGAGGGCGCTCCGCAACCACCCTATATATATCCCTGACGACCCCAGCCTTCTCAGTTCCTTCTTACCGCCCTGATGGTCACTGGATCACTAGCTCTTCCTAGTTCTTCCCTGTTGTTTTCCTACTTTAGTATGTAGTTAGTTCTTAGTGTTAGAATAGGATATTGAGGACTTTGAAGGGGCTTCTTGATGCCCCAGGCCAAAAGGCTAGGGCATGCCTGGTTTTAACACATGCTCTGAGTATAAGAAATGCATGCCTAAGGATGACCCACACATGCTTTGTCTCAGGTGTTTGGGTGAATCCCATTTGTGCACCAAGTGCCACATTTGTAAGAGCTTCAAGCCTTCGACCCAGAAAGATCAGGAGCAAAAGATTAGGCTTCTAATGATGGAGGAAGCCCTCCATCCCGCGGGCCTAGGAGAATTTGAGCTCGGATAAGCGAGCTTTGGTGCAGAGCACCCTGATACTGGGGAGAGCTCTGGACTCCAACAAAGAGCCTCAGCACCATTCATGTGTGGCACCAGCGCTGTTGCATCGGCACAATTCTCATTTGCCGGCACTGAAGAAAAAGGCACAGGAGGGGGAGGTCTTTCTCCACCAGCAGCTGCCAAGAGTAGGTCCAAAGTGTGACCCAAGGTGGGCCACTTGACCCTGGCCCCGAGCCGTATGGCACCATCGACTCCAGCCCCAGGAAGGGGTGCGTTGAGTCCGATATCAGTGCCGTCACCCATCCAGGGAATCCAAGAGGAAGACCTGCAACTTCCCTCCACCCCTGAGACCTTTGAGGCTGCCTGAGACTTAGTAGAGGAGACAACCCAGGTGGCCAGCGAGTCGAGAGCGGTACCAGAGAAGCCACTGACACCACGCCCCAGGGGGAAACCGACCTCCTTAAAACCTTCGTCGCCGCGGTACAGATCATCAGCATCGTCGGTACCGGCAGACCAGAGAGCTAGGTCACGTTCTCCTGTGCACTGGTCCACATCAGGGTCTCCTCGGTACTGTTCCCTGGTACCGCTTCAAGTAATGGAGGCTGCAAGCGCCCCAGTTTTCCGTTCACCTCATTGCCAAGGGCGTTCTCCTTCGGCGCAGGC
This sequence comes from Podocnemis expansa, assembly GCA_007922195.1. Lineage (NCBI taxonomy): Eukaryota > Metazoa > Chordata > Testudines > Podocnemididae > Podocnemis > Podocnemis expansa. The sequence continues at coordinate 12,888 of ML682002.1, read as the reverse complement.
ACAGTTTCCGGCACAGAAGGCCCAGTACCGTTCCCCAGCGGGCACCACCCTGCCATGGTCCCTGCGCAGTGTTGCGTTCTCCGGTTCCAACGAGGGCTCGATTACTTCCTGACGCAGTAGAGGCAGGTCAGGACGTGGTAGTCACCCTTGCTGGCACCAGTGGGAGGCATGGAATTTGCTGCCTCAGTGGCCTGTTTGGACCCCTTCGGCATATCATCAGGCCCAAGGTTTGGGTTTGGGCTTCTTTCGGTCCCTGAGCCATAGGCCAGCCCCGTCTCATACCACCAGTGCTCCACTGGATATAGCCTGGGATTCTGATCTGGACTCGGTGCAGGAGAGAGAATTACCAACCAAGGAGGGTTCCTCAGCTCCCACTTCCTTGGAGGTTCGGGAAGAATCCTCATCCTCACTCCTGGATGAGGCCGTCGTGGGAGCAATCCCAGTGTCCACGCCAGATGACAGCAGGGCCCACCAGGAGCTTTTGAGATGGGTGGCTTGCAACCTGGGCCTCCAAGCGGAGGAATTGGTGGAGGAAACCGATCTCATGATGGACATCCTGACCTCAGAAGGTCATTTGAGAGTGGCCCTTCCGCTCATAAAGACCATCAGGGACACTACGAAGGCCCTTTTGGCGTATGTCAGCCTCTCTCCCACCCATGGCTAAAAGAATGCAACAAAAATACTTTGTCCTGGCCAAGGGATGTGAACATTTTTATACCCACCCTGCGCCGGGGTCTCTAGTGGTGGCAGCAGCTAACGAAAGAGAGCACCATGTCCAACCCGGTCTGACTCCCAAATCGAAAGACAAAAAAGTTGGACTTGTTTGGGAGGAAAGTTTATTCATCAGGGGGTTTACAATTTCGCATTGCGAACCAGCAGGTGATCCTTAGCTGCTATGCTTTTAACTCTTGGGCAGCAATGGAGAAGTTCATAATCGCTGTCCCTCAGGACTCTCAGGTAGAGTTCTCAGCAATGATCAAGGAGGGCAAAGTGGTCTTGAGAGCATTGCTGCAGTCAGCCCTGGATGCTGCAGACACCGCTACTAGGACTACGGTGTTGGCATGACGATGAGGCGCAGTTCATGGCTGCAGGCATCCAGTCTCCCACACAAGGTGCAGATGATGATTCAGGACCTCCACTTCGAAGGCCAGGAGCTATTCGCAGAGCAAACAGATGCGAAGTTACAGACTCTAAAGGACTCTCAAGCTCTGTTGAAATCCTTAGGACTACACACCTCAAAGTTACAGCGTTGCCCCTTCCGCCCACAGCCTGGTCAAAGATCCTTTAACGAAAAATCGGACCTCTCCTGTAGGGTTAACCGGAGTAGAAACCGGTTGGGTCATTGTTCAGCCGGCTGCTCCAAGGGAATTCACGTGGTCAGCCAAATGTGAGGAAGAGCTTTTGACAATATGTCTGAGGACAGTGTGGGGGACCCTCACATGATGCACCCCTTTTGGAGACAGTCTGTCCCATTTTTACTGGGTATGGGCTGACATTACATCAGACCAGTGGGTCCTCCGGATGGTCAAATGGGGATATTTGCTCCAGTTTTCTTCTGTCCCACCCTCCCTGATCTTCCTTGACTTTCTTCAGGGACCCCTTTCACGAACAGTTCCTACAGGAAGAGGTGAACTCACTCCTGGCATGAGGGGCAGTGCAGGAGGTCCCAGAAAATAGAAGAGGCAAGGGATTTTATTCCCGATACTTCCTCATTCCCAAAGCAAAAGGAGGCCTTCACCCCATTCTAGATCCCAGGGGCTTGAACAAGTTTCTCTGCAAGGTGGAATTCTGCATGGTGTCCTTGGCTTCCATCATTTCCTCTTTGGATCACGAGGACTGGTATGCTGCCCTCGATTTGTGGGATGCCTACTTCCATATAGCCATTCTCACCACAGGCATTTCCTCTACTTCATAGTCTGTGGCCACCATTACCAATTCACCGTCCTGCCCTTTGGGCTCGTGGCAGCACCTCGTATGTTTGCGAAGTGCTTACCAGTAGTAGCTGCTTTTCTGCAACGACGAGGAGTCTGTGTTTTTCCTTATTTAGATGAGTGGTTGGTCAGAGGCAGGTCCTATCAGGAGGTGCCAGATCAATTGTGTCTCCTGCAGGATACCTTTTGACAGCCTCAGTCTCCTGAGCAACAAAGAAAAATCCACTCTGACACCCTCCCAGCAGATCATTTTCATGGGGGCTCTTCTGGACTCAAGGTTGGCAAGGGCCTTCCTTCCCAAGGACCGTTTCCATGCAATACGTTCCAGGGTGCGGGATCTCAGTGCACATCCCTTGACCTCAGTCAGAAAGTGTCTGCAGTTGCTGGGCCAGGTGGCATCGTGCACCTTTGTGGTGCAATACACTCGCCTCTGCCCCTTCCAGGCCTGCCTGGTTGGCAACGGTCTATCGCCCGGAAAGAGACTCCTTAGAGACTGTGGTGTTGGTTCCATGGGTGGTGGAGGACTCCCTGCAGTGGTGGTTGGAAAAGGTCAACATGTGGAAAGGCTAACATGTGCAAAGGCTGCCCATTTCAGGACTCGACGTTGTTGATGACCCTCATCACTGATCCATCAAATGTGGGTTGGGGCGGCCACCTAGGGGAGATCAGGACTCAGGGCCGTTGGTTGGAGTGCGAGGCCCTAATGTATATTGACTTGAAAGAGCTCAGAACAGTGCATCTGGCTTGTGTAGCTTTCAAGAACAGGCTGTCTTCCACGATGGTGCAAGTGCAAACAGACAACACCACAGTGATGCATTATATCAACAGACGAGGGGGGACCCGTTCCTCTCCCCTTTGCTGGGAGTCCCTGGTACTTCGGAACTTTTGCATCTGACACTCCATTCGTCTGGTAGTGTCCTTTCTTTCTGGAGCCCAGAATACTCTAGCAGATGATCTCAGCAGATGCTTCTTGGCATGAGAGTGGTCCCTGCTGGAGGATATGGCACACTTCATCTTCTGTCAGTGGGGTCATGCCCAGGTAGACCTGTTTGTGTCAGATGCCAACAAAAAATGTGTCATGTTCTGTTCCTTCTGGAACCACAGGCTGGGGTCACTGGCCAAAGCCTTTCTGATCGTCTGCTCATTCCACCTGCATGATGCCTTCCCTCCGACTCCGCTAATTCACCAGGTCCAGCTCAAGGTGAAATGGGACAGAGCGCGTCTAATCCTAGTAGCTCTGGAGTGGCCTCATCAGCATTGGTTTCCTCTTCTTCTGGATCTGTTCACAGAGCCCCTGCTCCACTTCCCTATGCTCTCAGACCTACTGACACAGGACCAGGGCTCTCTTCATCACCCCAGTTTGCGAGCCCTCCATCTCAAGGCTTGGCTGCTCAATGGTTGACTCATGAAGAAAGGCTGCGTTCCATGGGTGTTCCAGAGGTATTGCTCAACAGCCAAAAACCTGTGGCACGGGCCTCTTATCAAGCAAAGTGGAAGTGCTTCTCCACTTAGGCCCTAGACAAGAGATGTACCCCCATAGGGCGCCAGTACCTTGGGTTTTGGACTACCTGCTTGAGCTGAAGCATCAAGGTCTAGCAACACCCTCGGTGAAGGTCCACCTGGCCACTCTTTCAGCCTACCATGAAGGCTCTGCTTAAGGGTTGCTGTTCTTGGACCCCCTCGTCAAAGGGTTTCTAAGGGGCCTGGACAGGTTGTTCCCATACCACCGGGCTCCAGTAGCCCAATGAGACTTCAAATTGATTCTTTCAAGGCTGACGGGGCCTCCCTTTGGGCCCCTGGCATCTTGCTCTCTCCTTCTGCTCTCATGAGAAACGGCCTTCCTCATTGCCATAAGTTCAGTAAGGAGTGCGTCAGAGCTCTGGGCTCTCACAGCAGAACCCCCGTTCACCCGATTCTTTAAGGATAAGGTCCAGCTGTGCCCGCATCATCATTCCTGCTGAAAGTAGTCTCACAGTTCCATATGTCTCAGGACATCTCCCTTCTGGTGTTCTACCCAAAGCCTCATGCTTCTGAGAAAGAAAGGCACCTTCACTCACTGGATGTCTGCAGAGTGTTGGTGTTCTATACTGACTGCACCAAGCTGTTTCATAAATCTCTGCAGCTCTTTGTGGCGGTGGCGGACAGGATGAAGGGGCGCTCTGTCTCCGCGGATCACGATGTGTATCAGGCAATGCTATATGCTGGCCCAAGTCCCTCTGCCTCAGGTTACAGCGCGTTCAATGTGTGCCCAGGTGTCTTCGTCCATGTTTGTGGCAGGGGTACCTCTAATGGACATTTGCAAAGTAGCCACGTGGTCGTCAGTCCATACATTAACCACGCACTATGCCCTTACCTAGCAGTTGAGGGATGATGCAGCAGTGGGAGCAGCAGTGCTTTGCTCAGTGGAGATCGAGAATTCTGTCCCACCACCAAGGTAAGGCTTGGGAATCACCTGGCTTGGAATGACATGAGCAATCACTCGAAGAAGAAGAAAAAGTTACTTACCTGTAACTGGTGTTCTTCGAGATGTGTTGCTTATGTACATTCCAACACCCGCCCTCCTCCCCTCAGCCAGAATTTTGGGAAAAAGGACATGAGGAGGCTGGGGTCGTCAGGGATATATATATAGGGTGGTTGCGGAGTGCCCTCTAGTGGCCGCTGCCGACCCTGGGGGTAGACTGGGGAAAACTCTCCGGTGAATCATGCACGGTGTGCGCGCACACCTGGATTGGAATGTACATGAGCAACACATCTCGAAGAACACAGTTACAGGTAAGTAACCTTTTCTTCCTCAATGTGCAAGATGTAGCATAGCAAGAAGAGGTGTGTTTTATACCAAACTTACATGCAGATTATATTTCTAAAAATTGTAAAACTCTTCATCTTCTCAATTAAATTTGAAACTTGTTAATCCAGTAACAAGGCAATTACCACTAGATGTATCCTACTGATAAGTAAATCATTATTTTTAATATCAGTGATGAATATGCTTTGTTGAGAATTCTTTCTAGAAATAACTGATTAGTTCATTTGAGGAAAAATAAACCTTAAAGATTGCAGAAACTTAGTAACATATCCAGAAAGCAAGATCAAAAGTGTTTTTTCTATATTTAGGGACAGTGGATTGTCTTAATATGGTAAGAGACTTCATAGTCTGCATTTGAAGTTTGATTCAGTTTGACACACCTTTGAGAAAGGGATGCTAGTCAAAGTAGCAAGCAAATTCAAGTTTACAAAGAATCAGTTTCTTCTAAGAACATAAACCAGGAAAATGTTTTCAGTGACCTTTTAGTTTGTGCTCCCTGGTAAGTGACTGATTTACTACTATTTTGTTCTGAGTAGAAGAGAACTCAAAAGATTTAACTGAAATGTTTAGCAACTGAAATGTGTTTGGAAAGGAGAGGATGGAACTTTGAAGAGCATAAAGCTTGGGTGAAATAGATCAGAGATCGACTATCTTTTGTAATAATGACTCATGCCAGTACAACATTTGATATGATCACAGGCAAAGCTTGCTTTGCATAACATGCAGAAACCTGTCTGAAGCATAACACCTTTCTGACCATATCATTATCTTGAACAGTTTTCTTTCCTCTTTCTCATTTCTAAATGTATTAATTCATTTCTGCTCTACGTAATGATTGGTCTTGTTATAAACAGCTCTGCAGCAGCATGTTTTAGAAGTGAAATCTGGAGGTGCTGACTACTTCGGTCTGTAGGATAGAAGAGAGCTTAAGATGTCCTCATATCCAGCCCTCTGTACTTAGACAGAACACAATAAACCTTAAACCTAGACTCTCCTTGGCAGATGTCTGTTCAACCTCTTCTTAAAAACCTCAAATGTTCCACAGTCTCCTTTGGAAACCAAGTCCTGATTTTACGTATCCTTATCATTAGGAAGTTTTTCTTGATATCCAACCTAAATCTCTGTTACTGCTCATTAACCCCATTTCTTGTCCTTCCTCTAGTGGGCAGAGAGAACAACTGATCACTGTCGTCTTTCTAGCAGCCTTTAAACATATTTGAAGACTATCAGGTCCTCCTTCCGTGTTCTTTTCTGAAGATTAAACATGCCCATTTTTTAAAATTTTTCCTCGTAGGTCATGTTTTCTAAACTTTTTATCATTTTTATTGCTCTCCTCTGAACTCTCTCCATTTTGTCCACATCTTTCCTAAAACGTGGTGTCCAGAAATTGGACACGATTTGCCTGCAAAGGTGCACCCGTGCCAAATAGAGTGGAACAATTATCTCCTGTGTCTTACTTATAATTGCCCTGTTGTTAAACCCAAGAAGCAGGCCCGTAACTAGGGCAGGGCAACCAGGGCAAAGCCCTGGGTGCCCCATTTTAGAGGGCACCACTGGGGTGGGACCTTCTACTTTGCCCCCAGCTCTGGAGGGGGGAGCCAGCAGGCCTGAGGCCAGCCTCTGAGCTTCCACCCCCAAGGGCAGGGTGAGCCAGCCTACAGATCAGCTCTCTGAGTCTCATCCTGCCTCTGGGCCAACCACTCTGCCCCCAGGGGTGAGGTGAAGGGGATTCTGGCAGAGCTGACTGCCACACGAGTGGTATGGCTCTGGCGTGGCCCAAAGTCGCACCATGCATGGCAGTCAGCCCCGCCTCCCCTTGGGGCCGACCAGTCAGGCTGCGGCTGGCTTTGGCTCTAACCCCCCTCCCCAGCATTGGCCTGCTGGCAGAACAGGAGGCCTTGCAGTGGGGGGGGGGGCATCGGTGGGGAGTCTTGGGGGCCCTGTGACCCCTGATCAGCCATTGGTGGCAGCAGCAGAGGCAGGATCTGGATCTGGCTACATGCTGCCACCAGATTGGGCCTGGCATCAAGGGAGGGTACCTTTGGGACTGCTTGCCCTGGGCACCAGAATTTGTATTTCCAGCCCTGCCAGGGGTGATATCAGCTTTTTTTCACAAAAGCATCATGTTGTTGATTCATATTCAGATCATGATCCATTATAATCCCCTTGATCCTTTTCAGCAATATTATCACAGTTTGTTGTTCCCAATTTTGTACATTTGATTTTTTTCTGCATAAAGTGTTTTGCACTTGTCTTCATTAAGTTTCATGTCATTGAATTCAGACCAGTTCTCCAATTTATTAGCAGTGTTTTGAATATACAGGTTGTCCTCCAAAACGTTTGCAGTCTCTCACAGCTTGATGTCATCTGCAGAATTTACAAGTCAGCTCTTCATTCTGTTATCCAAGCTATTAATGAAAAGAATGACTAGCACCAGACCCAAGACTGACCTCTGTGGAACCCCAGTCAGTAAGCCTCCTCATTTAGACAGGGATCTGTTGATAATTCCTGCTTGAGTATGTTCTTCCAACCAATTTTGCACCCACCTTATTGCAATTTCATCTAGACTGCATTTTTCTAGTTTGCTCTTGAGAATGTCATGTGGCTGTCAAAAGTCTTTGTAAAATCAAGAAACATCATCACATTTCCTACTTCACCCCATTGATAAGTCTGGTTACTCTGTTATTGAAGAAAATTAGGTTGGCTTAGTGTGATTTGTTCTTGGCAAATTCATGCTTGGTTTTTCCTTAGAAGCCTATTATCCTCCAGGTGCTTACACACCAATTGTTGAATAATTTGTTGCAGTATCTTTCCACGTATTGAAGTTAAGGTGACTAGTCTGTATTTAGCCAGGTCCTCTTAGTTCTCCTTTTTAAAGAGAGTTGTTTGCCCTTCTCCAGTTCTCTGGGGTTGCATCTGTCCTCCATCAGTTCTGAAAGATAATTGTTAAGGTGTTGAAATTGTTTCACCTAATTCCAAGAGTACACTAAAATGAAAATCATCAAGCCCTTTTGTCTTGAATTCATCCTCCTTAATTAAATATCCTTTAACCTGTTCTTTCCTTATTTTGGCTTGCATCCCTTCCACATTCGTGTTAATATTGATTGTCTTAAGTATCTGTCAACTTTTTTAATAAAGAAGGAAGCAAAATCAGCACTGAATACCTCAATCTTCTTTATGTAGTCAGTTATTAGTTTTCCTTCCCAGAGCCTATACTTCATCTTTCTCTTGCTCTTCGTACACCTCCTGTTAATTCCTTCTCCCTCAAAAGCTCATGCGATAAATACATTTGTTTAGCCTTTTAAGTGCCACCAGACTCCTTGCTTGTTTTGCTGAACTAGATGAACATGGCTACACCTTTGGAACTTACTTTTTATAGGAGTCCGTTTTGATTTTCAGATCATTAAAGAACTCCTGAGAGAGCCTGTCAGCTTCTAAATATTCTTTGTGTCTTGCCTGCACATAGAGACAGTTTATAGCTGTGCTTTTAAAATGGTCTCTGTGAGAAACTCAGCTATCCTGAACTCCTTTTTCCCTCATATTTATTTTCCATGGGATCTTACCTACCAGTTCTGAGTTGAACATTTTGAAGTTCATTGTCCTTTTTCTGCTACTTTCATGCTTTGCTTTCATTAGAATCATGAAACATATTATGAAGTTGCCTCAAATTGCCTTCCACTTTCAGGTTTGCTACTGGTCATGTCTGATGGTCAGAAATCAACTAAAAAAAGGCAGTCTCCCCTCCACTTTTTGAAACAAGAAGTTGTCTCTGGTGTACTATAATAATGTATTAGACGTTTTTGTTCTGTCGTATTATTCTAACAGGTATCTGGTAACTAAAATTGACAATTACAGCTAGGTCTTGTGTTGTGAATACTTCAGTTTGTTTGTTCCAGAAATGCCTCATCTATCTCCTCTTCCTGATTTTTGTGGTCTGTAGTGGACCATATCATAACATCCCTATTTTTTGTCCCTTTTATCTTTACCCAGAGAGTTTTAACTGGTCTGTCTCTCACATCCTTCTGGACCTCCAAATAGGTGCATATATTCTTGACATGTAATGCAACACCTCCTCATTCTTCTGTCATGTCTGTCCTTTCTGAATAAATTAGATCCCTCTGTACCACAGTCCAGCCATGAAAGTTATCTCATTAAGTCTGTGATGCTAATTAAGGCATAATTTAGGTTATATTCTAATATTCTGATATGCCTGTTTAGTCCCCATACTTCTTGTTTGTTTATAGACATCTAAGATACTGAGCTGATTCCTCCACAGATTTCCATCTTCTTTTTCCTCTTTATATGACTGTATAATTTCCCATGTGTTCCCTAATATATAAACTTCTGTTAAGTTTGCCTCCTCTAAGCTTATTTGTAAGCATTAGTTGCTTGTCTTTTTAAACCTAGTTGAGAATCCTCCTGAGTAGGTGGGCATATTGGTGCACAAATATGCTCTTCCTCTTCTTAGTCAGGACCCCCCCCAATCTCTTCCCAAAAGTTCTTGTTCCCAGAATAGCATCCTCTGGCTGAGGAAGCTGAAGCCCATCCATTGACACAATCTCTGCTGTCATGTGCTTATCTCTGAGATCCCCCTGTTCCTATCTGAGTCCTTATCCTCAATTGTATTATGGACAAGAACATGCATTGGATCCCTCACTCCTTCACCCTTGTTCCAAGCCCAGTAGTAGCTGGTGATCTGCTCAGTATCATATCTGGCAATATCATTAGTGCCTGCATAGATGAGCATCATGAGGTAGTGATCAGAGGGGTGGATGAGGTTTGACGTCCTTCTGTGTTGTGTAGACTTGCAACATGGGTACATGCTGGAAGTGCACTTCCCCAGGACACCATGTCAGATTAGCAGATGGATGCCTCCACCCTTCTCAGAAGGGAGCCCTAAACCACCAGCACCCCATGCCCCCAATGTTAGAGAGAGTGGCCATCTGCCCCTTGTTTTGAGGGGCATGTGGTTCTTCCTCAGCCATTATGCTCTGCTCATCGTCTCTTGTTGCTAATACAGCAGACCAGTTGTTCACCTTGATGAAAGGGAGACCTAAGTAGGGGGTGGAATACTGTTTACTGCCAAAAGGTGGTCTGTAGCTGGTCTCCTCATTGAAGAGCAGCTGGTTTGGTTTTTTTGTTTTTTTTTTTCCCCTCTAGTTCTTCTGTTGTCACCTAGCATCCTCCATCCCAGAGGTTTCCATGTGTTTCTTGTCAATAAAGTTGTGATGCTCTGGGATGCTACACAATTGAGGCACTTCCGCCTGCTGCAGCTTCCTAGTCTGTTGTACTCCACCAACAAACAGTTCTTAGACCACGTTGTTCCCCCACCTGGCTTTTGTCAGTAGGAACATACAAGCGTCATTCCCAGCAAGTGAAGACCAGTGCTTGAGGGGAAGTCTCTAAGGCCAGAATGGCTGTCCGGCAGGGGGTCCCATAGATGTAGGCAGAGGAAGAGCTATTAGCAATGTGGGTGACATGCCCTTTTAATTCCATTGAGGGTTCTTCCTTGTAGAGTACCTGCAAGTTAAGGAAGTGGTGGGGTGGAGGAAGAAGAATCAACACAAACAATCGTGCTTCCCTGTCTTCCTTGGCTGACAAACGCCGATGTCAGGTGACTTCCTTAGCCTCCCAGCGGCCTTTGTCTCACCAGCCATGCATCTTAAAGCACTTTGGAGTGTCAGGAACTATATAAATCATAGAATCATAGGGTTGGAAGGGACCTTATAGGTCATCTAGTCCAACCCCCTGCCAGAGGCAGGGCCACTCCCACTAAACCATCCCAGTCATGGTTTTGTCCAGCCGGGCCTTAAACACCTCCAAAGATGGAGACTCCACCACCTCCCTTGGCACCTCATTCCAAGGCTTCACCACTCGCCTAGTAAAAAAGTTTTTTCTAATATCCAGCCTCGACCTCCCTAACCGCAACTTGAGACCATTGCTCCTCGTTCTGTCCTCTGTTATTACTGAGAACAGTCGAGCTCCGTCTTCCTTAGAGCATCCCTTCAAGTAATTGAAGGTTGCTATCAAATCCCCCCTCAATCTTCTCTTCTGCAGACTAAATAAGCCTAATGCTTTCAGTCTTTCCTCATAGGGCTTGTGCTCCAGCCCTTTAATCATTTTGGTTGCCCTCCTCTGAACTCTCTCTAGCATGTCCCTGTCCTTTTTGTAGTGGGGAGCCCCAAACTGAACACAGTATTCTAGATGTGGCCTCACCAGTGCAGAATAGAGGGGAATGATCACATCCCTTGATCTTCTGGTAATACTTCTTTTGATGCAGCCCAGTATGCCATTGGCCTTTTTGGCAGCAAGAGCACACTGCTGACTCATATCCAGCTTCCCATCCACCATGACCCCCAGGTCCTTTTCTACACTGCTGCTACTTAGCTGAATGTTTCCCAGCCTGTAGCAGTGCATGGGGTTTTTTTGTCCCACATGCAGGATTTTACACTTGTCCTTATTGAAGCTCATAAGATTTCTATTGGCCCACTGTTCCAATTTATCTAGGTCTCCCTGAATCCTGTCCTTGCCCTCCAACGTGTCTACTGGTCCCCCCAGCTTGGCATCATCCGCAAACTTACTGAGAGTGCAGTCTATTCCATCATCCAGATCATTGATGAAAATGTTGAACAGAACTGGCCCCAGGACCGACCCCTGGGGCAGCCCACTCGTGACTGGCTGCCAGCTAGACATGGAACCATTGATTCCTACACGCTGAAACCGTTGATCTAGCCAGTTTTCTAACCACCTTACAGTCCACCTATCCAACCCATAGTTCCTTAATTTGCCAATGAGAAAGCTGTGGGAAACTGTATCAAAGACTTGCTAAAATCAAGGTATATGACATCAACGGTTCTTCCTGCATCCAGAAAACCAGTCATCTGATCATAGAAGGAGATGAGAATGGTCAGGCATGATTTACCCTTGGTGAATCCATGCTGACTGTTCCTGATTGCTTTATTTTCCTCTAAGTGTTTGAGGATGGATTCTTTGAGAATCTGCTCCATAATTTTTCCAGGGATTGAGGTGAGGCTGACTGGTCCATAATTCCCCGGATCCTCCTTTTTCCCTTTCTTGAAAATAGGCATTACATTTGCTTTTTTCCAATCATCTGGCACCTCCCCCGTTCTCCATGAGTTTTGAAAGCTAACGGCCAGCGGTGCTGCTGTCTCATTGGCCAATTCCCTTAGCACTCTTGGATGCAGTTCGTCTGGCCTCATGGACTTGTGCACATCCAGCTTCCTTAAGCAGTCCCTAACCTGACCTTCCATCACCAAGGGCCTCTCTTCTTCTCTCTCATCTGCCACACCCATGGTAGTGGGCTGGGAGCTGACCCCGCCCGTGAAAACTGAAGGAAAAAACGCAATGAGCACCTCAGCTTTTTCCTCATCCTTTGTCACAAGGATGCCTGCCCTATTCAGCAAGGGGCCTACACCATCCCTGATCCTCTTCTTGTTATTAACATACTTGTAGAACCCCTTCTTGTTATCCTTTACATCCCTCGCTAGCCGCAACTCCATTTGTCCTTTGACCTTTCTGATTTTATCTCTGCAGTCTCTAGCAATATCTTTATATGCCTCCTTAGTCATCTGACCAAGCTTCCACTTCCTGTAAGCTTCCTTTTTATGTTTAAGCTCAGAGCAGAGTTCTCTGCTAAGCCATTCTGGCTGCCTCACATGTTTGTTCTTTCTCCTAATTGGAATGGCAACTTCCTGTGCCCCTAGCAGGGTTTCTTTAAAATATAACCAACTCTTTTGGAATCCTTTCCCCTTCAGATTAGCTTCCCAAGGGATCCTGCCCATCAGTTCCCTAAGGGAGCCAAAATCTGCTTTTTTGAAGTCCAGGGTTTTTGTCTTGCTTCTTTTCTTCCCTTCTTTAATCAGCATCCTGAACTCAACCATGTCATGGTCACTACTGCCTAGCCTGCCATTTACCTCTACCTCCCTGATCAACTCTTCCCTGTTTGTGAGCAGCAGGTCAAGAGGTGGAAGGCCCCTAGTTGGTTCCTCCAGCATTTGTACCAGAAAGTTGTCCCCAACAGTCTCTAAAAACTTCCTGGATTGCCCATGCACTGCTGTATTGGCCTCCCAGCAGATGTCAGGGTAATTGAAGTCCCCCATGAGCACCAGGGCCTGTGATCTAGAAGCTTCC
>ML682001.1:1528054-1538935 GCA_007922195.1 Podocnemis expansa | reverse complement strand
TAGACAAGCCAGCCACCCACTAAGAAGAAATTTAAAAAAAAAAAAAAAGAAGAAGAAGAAGAAGAAAGAAATCCAGCAGCAGAGGCGATGTGCGGTTTTGAATGGCTAGAGCTTTTAAAGGTGCTTTGATTGCAAATTCCTGTCTCTCAGCTATCAACGGCTGCAGCTGGCCAAATCCCCAAGTGAGCGTGGCTGATGAGCTTCCTTGCAAAAATGAGGAGTCACGGAAAAAAACAAAGAAATGAGTGGGAAAGTTCTAAGAACTTCGGGTAAGTTTACGTAAATGCAGCATAAGCGTCGCTTCTGCTGCAGTTCTTAAGCTGGCAGAAATAAAAATGTATCTCTCTTGCACATTTATCCTGCCCCCACCCTGGAGTGACAAGGAGGTGAGCATTCGGAAGATGATGTCCCACATAGCTGGAATAAGTTATATGCTGCCTGCTGATTAGAGCAAGGAATTGAGCAGTCTTCAGTGGACTCTGTGCCCTCATCATCCCCGCAGTGTCTGAGCAGTTTATAAACACTAAGAATTTATTCTCGCAGCACCCTTGTGAGTTAAGGAAGTACTGTCCCCATTTTACAGGCAGGTAAGTAAGGTCTGAGGGCCAGTGAATTGATTCAAAGTGATAGTGGAATTTAGCATAGCGCTGCAAAGAGAACCTAAACCTTCCAAGACACCTTCCCAGGTTTCCACCCCAAGATCATCAGATCAACAAAAACTGCTGAAGGAGAATAACATCTTCTAGGTTATAGTTCTGGGATCAGGCCCTTGGATTCTGTTCAGCAACAGAAGTCCTACCTTGCTGACAGTTGATCACTGAATGAGCTTATTGCCTCAGTTTACCTTTCTGCACAACAGACATAGTAAGAGAAGCCTGAGACTCTTTGTGCTGGAGTGAATACCAATACTGAGTATTTTTGTCTGTCAGCATACCAGGAGAGAGCATATCTCCCTCTAGAAACATTTCAAAAATGGGTTGTAGGGTGGAGCTTTTCATCTAAGTTAGATGAAGAACGGAAAGAGAAGAGAAATGGAAAAGTGTGCTATGGGAAGGGACAGTACTTGGAGAACCTGAGAAGCCTCAAGGTTCCCTTGTGCTAGGTGCTGTACAAACATGGCAAGACAAAGTGTGCAGTTTAGATACACAAACAACAGAAGGAAGGGATTTCACCAAGGTTACATACCAAGTCAGTAGCAGAGCTTGGAAGAAAACTCAGGCCTTCTCACCCCCAGTCCAGTGCTTAATCCACTAAACACACATTTGCCTCCACTTGTCTTAGTAAGTGACTGGGAGGTTTTTGCTTCTGCCACACTGAGGACTGGTTCCATGCACGGGACAGGCAGCAGGCTAAAGGCACCATTCAGCCAGCCCAGTGCAGCCCTTCCCCATTTATCTTTGTGCAGGGGCGGGGAAGCAATCAAAAGGATCTTCCTGGTAACATCGGCACAGTCTTCTCCCTGGTTAGCATGCCGCTTCCTTCCTTTGTTAGGGTTTAATGGTACCACAGGACTCTTTGTTTGTTTCTTCTTCCCTAGAAGGTCCTTCCCACCTTGAGTTAAGCCAATCCACAGGCTTTTAAATACTCAATTGTTATTTTTTCAGCTGACAATAACGGCAATTAGTGAGTTTTATAAAAGTCATCCAGGTCTACTGTTTCTATTTGTACCTCAAATGTTCATATAGAAAGCACTGAGGAAGGTTAATTTACATGGAAGGTTTAAAAGTCAGGCTAGACATGCTCTATAAATCTGAGTTAGTTTTTAAAACAGCTGGAAGGCTGCTTCAGTTACACTATAACAATTAGCCATCATCATCTTTCTTTGATTAACCTCCTCATTAAATCCCTTCCCACAGTCAAGCTGTATTGGCAGTTATGTCCCTAAGACAGATCTGTAGCTTAGCCAGAAAACTAGGTCAGTTTGGAATGTCCCACCTTTGGTCTCATTACATTTGAGTATTATGGGGAGTGAGATTTATCATTGGAAATAATGAGGGGGCAAGTACTAGGTACACTGAGAATTTCTTTACAAATAAATGAATGTTATTTGTGTAGGGATCACCAAAAAACACACCATTTTCTGCTCCTTCTTCTTGTTCCTTAGGATAATTTATTGAGTGGGTGGGTGCCAAAGCTTTTCATAAAGTGGACCATATCTAACAGATATTGGCTCTTGCCCACCCCGCTTTCCAAACACTGTTGCCAGGAACATCTGTTTTCCCATTTATGATCACATAACATGTCTGGTGTAACTTCAGCAGTGGCATGACCATTCACCTGTTCAACAGGGGCAGGTGTCCAGGGCCTTGCAGTCCACCTTTGCCTCTTGAGATATCACTGAGGAGGAATGTGAGTGTACTTTCAGTGTAACATGTTATAGTTACATACAAAGACCAGTCCTAGAACAGAGATGGTCAAGCAGAATAAAAGGCACTCACTTCTCCCAGGGCTCTCAGCCAAACCCCAATTCTAGCTGAAAAACTGATTCTGCTCAGAACTCGAGGCAGCAAACACACTTGTCAGCAACTTAGCAACTTGCACAGCTCCCTCTCTCCACAACTTTATCCAACCAAAAAAAAAAAACACCCAAAAACCAGTGATATTTTATTTTCCCCAGATGGAACATTTGTTTGCAAACTAAGAAAAATAACTTGGATGGCTAAATTTTAACCGTGTCACCTTGTGGCTCCTGCAATAGTATCATTTAATACATTTTTGCATCTTTTAAAGCAATATAGCTGTTGAAAATGAGAAGTAAGTCAGGCCATGTCCCCAGCCAGTCTCTATGAACCACTAGTGTGTGACCTGTGGACCATTTGTTGTCCCAGAAGCACAGTTTGGGAAACTCTCACCTAGCAATGCTTATTTTGGAGTTGACTGATATTGTTGAAACCCTTGCACAAAGAAAGGTGTTTTAGGAGGGCGAGGTGTTATGGGCCCAGTGCAGCACCCAGTGAAGTCATTAGAAATTCTTCCATTGATAAAGGAGAAGTTTCCAAAGGCACAAAGAGCAGCCATTGGGTGTTGGGTGCCTAAGTCTCTTCTGGGTCATTGAACATCACTCCTGAATTGATCACAAGATTTGGTTTTAGTGGGACAGGCATACTTATTCCCAGGAAATCCTTTCAGAATTCCAGGAGCAGCCCAATCTGTCATTTCATTAATCAAAACATACATGGTGTGGTGATGTTTGTTTGTTTGTTTGTTTGTTTGTTTTAAATTACAAAACATGTGTTGAAGATATAGCTAAGCAGAATTTGTTCTCTGTTTACCAGCAATCCAGTAGAACAGGGACTAAAAATGATGAACTATGTTTGGAGAGCAGAGGAAAGTCAGATGGATGTGGATGTTATCTAGCACTGTTCTTTGCTCAAAGTGAATATTAATAACACTCATTCAGGAACTGACTCAGAATACAGAGAGCTGGGTTTTCACGAGTGCTGAGCATGCTCACTTCAGCTGGAGCGGTGGGCACTCAGTCCTGAAAATTATTCAGTTCATGAAGGCCCAGATTTTTAAAGATACTTAGGCATTGCTACTCTCAGTATTGCAGTGCTTAACTGATTTGGGCACTTTTCAGAAGGGATTTGGGCACTTAGGAGGGCTGAATTGCATCAACTATCAAGGGGATTTTGGTTCCTAAGTGCCTGAATCCCTTTTGAAAATGATATTTGAGATAGTAAATCAGTTACACACTGCAATCGTGAGCACAGCAATGGCTAAATACCTTTAAAAATCTGGGGCATAGAAACTAGAAAATAAAATCCTCCATGCAAAGAAACGGCCATGTGTCAATACTGAGTAAGGCTGGTTAAGAGACTCAAAGCATTTTTTTTTCTCCCAAAGCCTAAACATGTTGCATAAGTTTATCCTTTTTGAGGAAAATGTTGTTGAAAAGGTTTTTCAGATCCAGGAATCAAATGAAAGTGGAAGTGAGGTCAGAATTCAATGTGCTAACCATGAGGGTGTCCATGCTGGGGTGTCTTCTTTTGCACGTTTTGTTGTAAGACATTTTTCAAGGCCTTGTTTCTATACTGCTTCAGCGTGCCAAGAAATTTCTAAACCTCGACCCTTTTTTTCCCCATAAAGTGGAATTCTTGTCTTCTGACCACCAGTTCTACTGCTGAGTCAGAAACTGGCAAGAGAGACACAAACAAGTCCTATTCTTAAAAATTCTTCAGTCATTTGCTGCTCTTGTCTATATTGCCACCAAAATGTCCCAGTTTTGAAAATAAAGTCACTTAATCCACAGTCTTCAGTCAGAGTTGGACTGGGTTTGGTCTTCATCTAACCTCCACACCTTATTAAACTCGGGTGGATTTTCTTTCCAGTAAAAACTTGTGGTGAAGTTCAGGTTCCTCTAAATGTATTTTCAAATGGCTGTGGATGGATTTATGATTCTGAAACCAGGTGACATTCAGCAGTTACTGAGTTCCTCTTTGAATTCTTAGGTTCATTTGAGCCCAAACCTCAAAAGGAAACTCAAAGAAGAGGAACTAGTTTGATGCTGTCTGGCTTTAGGGGATCATTTATGATGGATTTTCATACTAATATTTCTTATTAGCAGTAACCCAAACAAGCCATCTTTGATACCGATAGAAAGGTTGTAATTTGCTATGAATGATTATGTTGGCTATGTGTAGTTGTCACATCTGTATTAGAAGTTAGGAATATGTTTGTCATATCTGTATTTCAGTTTATGTGATTCTGGGAAACTCTCCAGACTGGATGTCTACAGTCATTGTTCCCATAATGACCCATAAGGGAATCAGAGGCACAATGGCCCTATCAGGAAACATACTCGGTGAGTCACCTGGACTGACCATGTAACTCAACTCCATTTTGATTTGCAAAACTCCACACAGCATGGCAAAGGCCAGAGGTGATAAAAGGCAGAAGCACCAACCCCTGTTTTGTCTTTAGTCTCCAGTCTCTAGCCAACACCCATTCATCTGAGACTGGACAGTGACATTGCAGAGGCACTATCCGTACAGGATTATGATTGCACCACCGAGCAGGTGCGTTCAAAAGTTAAAGTCCGGCACCAGGACTACACCCAGGCCAGGGAAGCAAGGCAGCTCTAGGGATCAGCTAGTGCCACCAACTTTCCCTTTTACGAGGAGCTTGATGCCTTTTTGAGGCAGCAGTCCAGTGGTCTCCCTTCCTGGACTGTGGACTCCAGCAAGTGCAGCACCCTGGCCATGTCCCCCGAGGGAAGCCCCTCAGACAGGGAGGCATTGGTGGACGTGGGCAATGCCAGCCAGCCTGGGAGCACACCACCGGCCAGTCTAGAGTTGTTTCTGCCCGGGAGGAGGGGGCTGCCACCCCCGAGGAGGAGCAGGAGGGGGAGACGGAGGAGGCACCGGCAGTGGAGTCCGACCCAGAGGAAGGGACATCCAGGTAAATACTGGGAGTGCCTATTGGTGAATGCCCCCCCCCAGGCAGGCAGGGCCAAGGCTGCCAGTGGCCTGGGTACCAAGGAGGGCATGGCACTGGGACAGGCAGGGGTCAGGCCCAGGGGGTGCAGAGGCCCTCCCATGGGTGCAGGTGGCAGGGAGACATGTGGAGCCAGAGTCCTAGGTCCAAGCAGGGTGGGGGTCCCTCATCACGAGGGTGGCATTAGGCAGATATGGCAGCATGCAAGGCAGCGAGCCTGCAGCCCGCACCAATGTCACATGGCCTCGGGAGAATTCCCAGGCCACATCCTGCTTAGTCCAGGTCGCCACTTTGGGCACCATGAGGCCCCTGAGCACACAGGGCACAGATTGGGAATCTTGCTGGCACTCAGGGCAGAGGTATTCGCTGCTGAAAAGCTGCAAACAGCCAAGGCCAGCAGGCTGAGGGGGACTCACCTTTTCTTGCTTCTGCCCTGCGCTCGCACAGCCACCCGCTGACCCACTCCAGGGACCCCACGCATCGGACACAGGATGAGATACACTGGAGCCTTCTCAAGCTGGGCTACTGAGCCGAGGAGTCTGCCCAGGCCTGAAGACAAGAGCAGGTCAAGCACCAGGAGGCAGCCATCCGCCAACTCCAGCATGCGGCTGATGCCAACGACCGTGTCATCGCGTGACAGAGCAGCAGGCCGTGGCAATGGCCCAACAGGGTGTGGTGATGGACCGGCAGGCTGCGGCGATGGGGTCGCAGGCCAATGCATAGGAGGCCCTCACCATCACTGTCCAGGATGTCACCTCCAGCCAGCAGTGAATTGCGCAGCACCTGGTGCCACTGAAGCTGAGGGAGCTCCATTGGGACACCCAAATGTCCCTCACCACTGGTGCCCCCAGACTTGGGGTGGCCATGGGGAAGGCTGCAGCACAGTGGGCCATGGGCCAGAGATGGCTTCCCCATAGCCTCGCTCCACCTTGCAAAGTCCCCAAACTCCCACCCACATCCCAGCTCCCAGTTTAGCACCTACCCCCCACATTCTCCCCTTGCCCACATCCCAGCTCCCAGTTTAGCACCCACCCCCCCCCAGTTCTCCCCCCGTCCCACAGTATCAGAGCCTCTTGCTGCCTCCCAAGCCCTTCTTTCCCCTAACCCGCCTCCTTATTGTAAATAAAAGTTCTGATACCATGAACGGTTCAAGGTTTATTGGGTAGGGTTAAGGGCGTGGGTGTATTGGGTGGTATCTGGCTGTGGCAGGACAGAGGATGAGAGGGTGTGGTGGTGCAGGCCTGGCCCTCACATGTCCTCTCATAGGAAGGTGCCTCGCACACAGTAGCCACTCTGTGTGGCACTTGCTCCTTTGGGGCCAAAACCCCTGGCTGCTGGAACCGGGCAGCAGTGAGATTTGCCTTGGCCTCCCACATGGTGGCTACTGTCTCCTGCCCAGAGCTCGCAGAGGTTATGCAGAGCCACACAGGCACTGATGACCTCTGTGGTGGTGTCCTCAGCAAGGTGCAGGCTTGTGAGGAGGCACCTTCAGCGGGCTTTCAATCTGCCAAAAGCCCGCTCAACCAGCTGGTGGCAGCAGCTGATGTGGTGGTTGAAAACTTTTCATTCCATTCTGTAAGTTCACCCATCTTCGAAGTATCTGACGAAGTGGGATTTTCTCCCACAAAAGCTCATGCAAAAAATAAATCTGTTAGTCTTAAAGTGCCACACGACTCCTTGTTTTTTTTGCTGAAAACCTTCTGTCCGGCATTGAGGGGTTCCATGTATAGGTGCATGAGCCACAGGTGAGCGGGGCAGGCCACATCGGTGACAATGAGGACAGGCACCTCCACTTCCCCGATGGTGATGTTATGGGAGAGGGGGAAGGTGTCTGCCCCCATACCCTGGTACAGGGAGGAGTTGTACAGAACCCTGGCATCATGTACCCTCCCCAGCCATCCAACGTCACAATTTTGAAAGATGCCCTGGTGGTCCACAAGGGCCTGAAAGATGACCGGGTGGTATCCCTTCCTGTTCCAATATTCGGCTGCACAGTGCTGTGGGACTCACATGAGGATGTGGGTAGCACTGAGTATCCCCGCGCAGTTTGGAAACCCCAGGGTGGTGAGTCTGGCAGTGGTGTCCCACAGCACTCCTTGGGTGATGAGGAGCAGCGACAGGGCCGTGCTGATGAAGCGGACGACCTGCAGCAGCACTTGCCCGATGGTGGACCTTCCGATGCCAAAGACATGGGCAACGGACCTGTGGGACTCCGGCATGGCCATCTTCCAGAGAATGATGTTCACTCTCTTGTCTGCGGGGATGGCTGCTCTCATCACCATGTCTCTTTGGTGCAGGACCAGGGCAAGCTTGGCGACCAGGTGGGTGAAGGTCTCCCTACTCATCCGGAGGTTCCTCCTCCACCGCTTGTTGCTCCAAGTTCCCAGGACAACCCGCTCCCGCCAGTCTGTGCTGGTGGTCCAGGGCCCAATTGCACAGAAGGGGGGTGGGGAACTAAGGCCGTTCTGAGGCCCAGCAAAACAATGGTCAGGGGCTCAGCCTTGGCACCAATGGGGTCAGGGAACAGTGTGCCCACTGCAGGAGAGCACCCTGCAGGCTAGCAGAAAGTCTAGCTAATGCTCGAGGGTGGTATGGGAACCTGGGAGCGTCCATAGCCATCTCTCTCGCAGTCTCCTGCCAGCCACAATGGACAAGGAGCTGAAGTCAATTCCTGCTTTTAGGCGATTGGCTGTCAACTTGGCCCTGCCAGGGGGCCATGTTGCCACACATCCCGTGGTGCCCCTCTCCTGAATCGAAATAGCAAGTAGTGTGTCCAGACTTGCTATTTTGATTCAGGCTTTTTTTGCTGTTCACCTGTTAAATTGATTTAAGTTAAGTCGATTTAATGATTTTATATCGATTTAGCTGAAGTCAATTTGACTTGTATCACCTTTACAATGTGGGTGTGGACATAGCCTGTATGTATGTGATTCACTTTAACCCTTTAACATCTGTCTTTTTTTTTCTTTTTATATTAAACCGTTAGTGTTAGTTACAAAAGGGTTGGTTGGCAGCATTATATTTTGGGTAAGATTCAAGCTTATATTGTTGTGTGCAGTGTTTCTGTCCTGGGTCAGGAGAAGCTATCTCTTTAAGAGACCCAGTGGCTAGTTGGGGACCAGAGGAGCTGATGTGCAATACAAGTGGAATATTTCCATTTTTTCATGCTTCTTGATAACCAGTTGCTACATCAGAAGTATGATGCGTTACTGATTGGGAGTCTGGTTTAAGCACCACCTATTAGTGGTTAGAAAGTTTTGCTCTCATTTTTGAAACTTGCCCTGCTTTTTGCATGTTCAGGAGGTTATCCCAGGAGGCCCAGAACACACCTAGATGGACTGAAACCAAAGGGAAAGTTCACCCAAAGACCAAAACCACTGACTTTCGCACACCACTGTAAGCAACAGAGATGTTAAATGATGCCAAATGATTTAGATAGTCATTGAATATGTCACCCTACAGATGTAACCAGTGGTCCTGGATTATTTATACCAAACCCCACAGTAAGTGAAGCAGAAGAGCAGTCCTGTGGAAGCTCTTCTTGCCTTTTCGATAAATCAACATGAGTGCATGGCATGTAGAAAGTCGTAAGCTAACCCACCACAATTGCTATCTGCCTGTGCACTTGTATTAGGCAGGAAACGGGATCCGGTGAGATGACAAAACCTGAGTCAGGATAGAGCAGCTAAGCAGAGTTTATTTATGCACTCACCATAGCAAGGCACCAGAGGAGAGCCATTTTCTGCTAGGCGAGAGGCGCACGGACCAGGATGCTACAACTCACAGCGTCTGCCTCAGACCCGGAGAGACTTTCACACTCCCCCTTCCAACCCTCTCATAATTATACCTCTCCACTCGAAGCAAAACGGGGGGGCATCATAACAGTGCAAACTGGCAAACAACATGGGTTCACAAGTTCAAGGTATGCATTGGCAGGAAAAAATATAAACAAGGTATGGGAAACGCAAGCTAAACATCTGTGAGGGCAAACTGGGTACATACTTTGATAAAATAAAGGAAAACATCTACTGGCATATACAGGGGTTCATTCATTCAACTTCCCATGGTGGTACCACAGTTCAGGCTTGTCGGCCTTACTAACACCCTCGGCCTACCTGAGCTGCCACGTCACAATGGGCCCCACTACAGCACTGAAGTGCATGGAAGCAGGCATCCACCAGCATTCAAGCAATACTCTTGATAACAGAAATCAGTTATGGGATCGCCACTGGAGAAGGGCGATCTCCCTACTAGCACATCTGCACATATTGTTCTTGAATTAATGTCAGAGGAAATCACCAGATGCTTTTGGGAACTTGACTCTACTGGTGGCCATCCAAGGATCTAAAGGGCAAGGTGTAGAGATCCCCTGTGAGATGCAGAGAACCATTATCTTTCACAGATGTCAACAGGACCTGGGCAGCAACTTGTACAAATGAGCTTGTAGGCAAGCTGGAAGAAAGTAGCAACTTCTCCATTGTGTGTGAGAACACCAAGCCACTGATTTAAGCACTGTGGCTGTTCTGAAAATGGTCCCCATGCTGCACCCTCTACTGCATGACAAAGATACTCTAAGAGGCTCCATCACGTTCTTTTGAAAGTATGATAGGAAACATCCATCACATGAGCCTTTTTTTTTTATCTCCCAGTACAGCATTGCCCCCCTACAAACCTCCTTACAGCTCCAAAAAATATGGTAATGACATTAAACGGCATCAGGATTTACAGAGTGGAGACAAGATCCTTGAGCTACGTTGTCAGCAAGGCACGATACATACCATATGTTAAGTCTCCTGGAGCTCAATAAGCCTTTTTCTAATAGCATTCAAAACACCTGGCCAGCAGGAACAGGATTATTTGAGTGGAGTTCATGATGCATTTCATGGATGTTTCTAACAAATCCCTCTTTAGCATATATTTATGCCAGTTGCCAAAGTGAAAGAAGCAATTTTCTTAAATATTGAGCATTCATACGTAAATTTGCAGCCTGCTGGAATCTTCTGCTCTCCAAACAGAATCCTTTATCTACTTCTGTTATATTAGAAAAGCAAATAATTTCTCATTGGTCGACTTTGAAATCCAGGCAAGCGTTCACTTGGAGTGTTATAAAATGTCAGCTTTTCCACAGTATTTTGTTTTCATGATCTTAATTTCTCATTTCATTATCTCTCCTTATTCCCTTGCCACATCACTATTTTGATTTGATGGCTTTCATGTGACAAATATCCTTACTGTAAGAGTGGCTTTAAAACTGGTGTAAAAGCAGCTGTGAAACTGGTGCGACATACTATTAAGGCACCTTACTTCCTGGGAAATGTCTCAAAGCTCACCCAAGGAGAATTTTATGCTAATAAGGACAAATCCTGAGCTCTTTACTTGGCATTTGCGTGACCCCCGGGGTGTGTGTGTGTGTGTGTGTGTGTGTGTGTGTGTGTGTGTGTGTGT
>ML682001.1:1505088-1524468 GCA_007922195.1 Podocnemis expansa | reverse complement strand
TAGGAAGTGGGATCTTCTCCCACGAAAGCTCATGCAAAAAATAAATCTGTTAGTCTGAAAGTGCCACGCAACTGCTTGTTGTTTTTTTACTGGACTAGACTAACACGGCTATCCCTTTGGAAATCAATTAAAGAAAGCCACACAGAGTCAGTTCCTACAATTGAACTTAGCTCCTTACTCAGGAAAAACTCCCTTACCAGGAGGGGCACAGTCCAGCTGGCAGGGACCCACTTGTATAATAGTTACCCACAATGATCACAACTCACACAACCCATTCCCACTGACTTCCTTTGGATTACTCCTGTGAATAAGAAGTTACCAGCATGCGTATGGATTGAACAACCTGATCCTCAGCATGGATGGTCTTCCAAGCCAATAAAATAACTTTTTCCAACCAAGCAAGGTCTCTCCAGCAAAAAGATTTAGAAAAAATGAAAACTACCATATTTGGAAAAGCAATTTATTGCACATTCACCTTGGACACCATGAAAATGATATGGCAGGTTAATTGTGTCATGCAGAGCATGTGTCTCTCTTACCAATGGAAAGAAAAAGAAATGATTGGAATGGTCAGATCGTCAATGATGCTACACTGAAGTAAGTTATAGGAGTGTCACATTTATCCAGGATTCATTCTAAACAGGTGGACTACCATGTCCCCTCAATTCTCCATCCTGAGATGTCTTTTATACTGCTTCAGAGTGAAAGAGACCCCAAAATCCCAGTTTCAGGCCTTCCCCCGCCAAAAATGTGAGTGTTTGTATGTCCAACACAAGCTCATCGAAAGTCCATCATTTATTAATAGAAACGATATGCACAAATCCTATTATCTTACACAAGTATGGCAAACACTTTAGTCCAACAACACTAGTTCAGATAAAACTGTAAAACAAGTGTATTAACTATGAAAGGATTGGTATTAAGGGACTACAAGGAATGCAGCATAGAATACAAAGAATCGGTTACAAAGAAATAAAAGGCAAAACACAACTGATGTCTCCCTGAACAAGCTAAGTGAATTCAGAGCAAAAGTCACTCTTGCCACAAGTCCGAACAGTCTTATGGGCTGAATGATCCAGCCCAGTGCTGCTGCCTTTCCTCTTCCAGCGTTGTGGTGTCCTGGGTGCTGTTGGTCAAGAGATAGGGAGAGATGAATTGGGGTGTTTGCATTCTCTTACAACCCTCTCCCTTGTGCGAGAAGTTTCTCCAGCTACTGTTGCCCACGAATCACCTACAGCTGGGGTTCAAGACACAGAAGGTCTGAGTGGTCAAGAGCTCTAAGCTGCTTCTTTGTCAAAATGTAGACTTTTTTTTTTTTTTGGCTGACACCTATTCTCCTTCTGTTAATTAGGTGATGGTCCATTTGATCTCTTTGCCACCTGGCGTTGGCTAGCCTTTTGTCTCTGGGGAACTGGTCTGTGACTGCCTTCAGTATTAAACTACAGGTAGTTAGGCCTGCTTCTCAAGCCTATGAGTTTTAAGTATGTTTATATCACTTACCTAGCTACAGTGGAAACAAACCAAAGAATCAAAATGCCAGGCTGCTTGACAGGCTGAGGCCTTATACTTTGGCTAAGCAAAGGCAAAAAGCACCAGGGGCAGCCATAAGCTGGGAAGCATGAAGTCACATCCATACATTCCATATTAAAAGAGGCCAATGCCTCCAGATAAAGAAAGACCCTAAAATATTCAAAGTTGATAGCATCCTGTCTGATTTGCAAACAGCTGAGGTGATATACACTTTGTACTGTTTGATCATCCTGGTGCCTATTGCTCTGACAGCTTCTGAATACATCCTTTATTGTTCCTGTCTGTCCTAGAAATAGCTGCAAGCAGTGAAGGTGGTGAGGTATGACTGGTTAGAGAATTTTGTTACAGTATGTTAGGATTGGTTTTAAAATCATCTTGAAATATTAAAGAAATTATTGGTTAGAATACATGATAAAAACTGAGGTAGACCTGGAAGGAGAACGAGTGAAATTTATTGAGAAGGAGAGTAAAATTCATTGGGAAGGGGAGTACAATTTACTGGGAGGGGAAATTTATTGGTGTAAAAGTCTGTGGTGGCCTAATGGATTCTTGTGTGAAAAAGATCCCAATAAACTTGTAATATTGCCTGCTGCTGGCCTCTGGTCTTCTACTCCTGTAAGTGAAGCAAGAACGGGAAGAACCTGGGAAGGTCCTATCAGCCTTTCAGAATAAATTGGAACATGACCCAATAATATCACACAGTAAATCTTAGAACTCTAGACACATCTTTGCCACACATATTTCACCACCACAATGATGATCAGCAAGTTATGAGCTTTCAAGTGATATGCCACAAAGCATACTTTGTACCAAATATATGATGATTCCATGAAAGGAGTGAAAATGGGGTCACAAACAAGATGGGCTAGAAACATAAGGGCCCTGCCCTATGTATAATTTAATTAGTTTGCTTTCATTAGTTCCCGTACTGAGTTTATTTTAATTAAAATGTGTTTTTTTCATTTTTTTAAAATCATTAGATTAATTAACACTTGTGTGTTTCATATGCTGTTTTAGAAATTAACTTTGTCACTCTCCTGCTACACAGCATGAGAGCAAGGTACAAATTAACAAACTCTGTAGAATTGCCATTTTAAATCAACATGTTTGGAAGAGGGCTGGGTAGATCTCTATAGTCTGGATTAGAAGAACTAGGTCAAAAACAAAGGTGTGAAGAGCAAGAGACAGAAAGTGACTGATTCTGCAAAGAGTTATTCATGTAGGACATAATCTGGTTCCTGTTAAAGGATGCAGTAGCCAAGGTGAGAAGTAAGCCAAAGTTTCACAAAGGTCATTTTAGTGAGGGCACAGAGAAGATGGTAGGGTTTAGGGACAGAGTGGACAACTTGGAGAAAAGAATAGAAGATGAAGGCATGGGAGTTAGAGAAAGGAGGAAGCTTCCCTGGGAATTAGGGACTGAATTGTGGGTGGTCTGGCTTTTGAAATGCTTCACATGAGATGACAACAGAAGAGGCAGAAAGATTTGTCTGAAAGACAGAGCACTGAGTAACCAGATGTGAGGGACTTTAGATAAGAGTCAAAGCACTGAGTTAAATAACCTTACCCAATAATAAAGGGTTTGGCCCTGTGGGACCCCAACAGACAGCAGGATAGGAGAGGAAGGGAAGCACAGAAGGAGCTTTGAATTTGGAAAGTGCACAGAAGAAAGAGAACTCGAAATGAGGAAAGGTCATCCGTGTCATAGGGTGTGAATAGACTATGGAAAAGGAGGACAAAGAAGAGTCCTTGGCCAATCGGAGATCAGGGATGACAATGGGAAGAGAAGTTGGAGTGAAATGGAGGGGGCCAAATCTATACTGCAGGGAGTCCAGCGAGATTGAGGCAGGATGACTACAGGGCACATTCAAATAGTCTGGGATGTACAGGAAGAAGAGAGGAGGAATGAAGCGGAGAGGCAGGAAGAAGGACAAAGGAGTCAGAAAAGACTAAGAATGCAGGAGAAGGATTTGACAGAAGATAGAGGTCAGGTGACAGTATTTGGGAGGGTAAGATCAATGGAAGATATCATAATTTGATGGCACCTAAGTTACTTCCAGGGCAGTGACAGGAGGAAGGAAAGAATGGGGGAGATAAGATGTGGAGATCTCATGTTGGTCATTACCAGTTTTGCCATGAGGAAAATGATTAGTGTACAGGAAGGAGGCATTGCAAAATCCATCTAGGGATTTTTTACGGTCCTGATTACCACAGTATCTAAGAATCTCACATGTGTTAAGGGTTTTTAGTTACACAACAGTCTGGTGAGGGAAGGAAAGTACCATCTCCATTTTACAGAGGAGGAACAGGCTATATTAAGTAATGGGACCAAGGTTTCTTGGAAAGTCTGGGATTTAAAAGTAAACTGAAACCATGTTTTTGGAGTCCTGAGTTCACGGATGTATCCTCTAGGCCAGTGGTTCCCAACCTTTTCTCTGCCGTGGCACACCCTGATACCTTCAAATTTTTTGAGGCACACCACCATTAAAAAACTCCTGAATTTTCAAGTTGACTTAAATTACTTATGAATATTCATGAACCATGGCATAGTGTTTCAGAAATGCTGCTATGTGGGGTAGTAGGGGTAGCAGAGCAGGGGTGGCAAAACAAGGGTGGTCAGGAGTCATGTGCAGTGGCAGGAGTGAGTGCGGGGAGCACAGCAGGGCTGGGGTGGTAAAAGAGGACAAGGGGAGCCATGTGGGGAGCAGCACAAGGGTGGCAAGAGAGGGGAGAGGAAGGGAGAACAAGAGTGGCTTTGTGGGGGGCCAGGGGGAACTTGGGGAACGGGAAGGTGGGGCAGGGGAGCATGGCGTAGCACCCACTTCCCCCTTCTCCACAGTGGCTCCCTGCCCCCCAGGGCAAATCCTCACCCCACTGCTGCTCCCTCCCACCCCAGTGGGTCCTGTCCTCCCCTCCTCAAACCCCCTTTGGACTGTGATGGACCCTCCCATCACTGCAGGGGCCAGAACTAGGCCACCAGCCCCCGGCTACAGCCCCCAACCAAACAGCCACCCCACAACACCAGCTACACACCCTCTGCTACACAGCCACTCCCACCCACCTCTGCTACACACACACAACCCCCAGCAGCCCTCCCCCACCAAAGCCCTTACCTAGGCTCTTTGCAGGCTGCCTGACACAAGCTGCTCTGCCCTGCAGGGGGAGATTCACACACTCCCAGCCTCCCGCAGCTCTCTGCTGGCTGGGCTTAAGGTGGAGCCACCCAAACACTGCTTTCCAGCTTCTTGTGCTATTTTTAAGGGGACCCCTGGAGCTCCGCGTTCCAGTGCCTTCCTCTATTTTTAGGGGGCAGAATGCTGCCTGCCTAAAAATAGGGGGTCCCAGAACTGTATTCCGGTGCCTTCCCCCTTACTTTAACCCCTGCCTTTTCCCAGCCCTCCACAACCCACATGGCTGGGCTGAGCAGGGAGGGAACTTTAACTCCAGCTCTCAGGGATGCTTGCGGCACATTTTGGGTGTTGCTGTGGCACACCAGTGTGCCCCAGTGCTCTAGGCGGCCCTTTCTACCTCAGGTGCCATCAGCTGTAGTTACAGGAATGTAAAGAATGAATCCATCAGTGCCCCTTAAACTTTGCTGGGTGATGCCATTTTATTGTATTAAGACACATTCCCAAATGAGTCACTCCAGTTTGAAAGTCCCTCTCTTCCTGCATTTTCAAATACATCTTCGCTGCTTGGGCCCCACCTCTTTGCCTTGGAGCTTTTCAGCCTTTGATTGGAAATAGGAATTTGAATAACTTTCCGGTATCAGGCAGCCCTGTCTCCCTTGGAGACCCTTCTGCTCCGCATGTTTTGGAGGAGCCCAGTGGAACATGTGCCAAAGCGAAGAGGAATTTTATCCTTTATTGTACCTTTAGGGATTCCCTCTTAATGTATTATTCAGATACGACACACAATATTTCAAGAACAGGAAGGAGCAGAAGCAAACCCATCTTACAGTAAGGTACTTGCCTGAGCTCATGCATTTTGCACATCACTCAACAGGACATGAATTTAGGAACTAACCACAGACATGCTGTGATGGTCAAGTGGTGGATGCACAGGAGATTATGGGCTCTGTCTGTGACTTCCTGGGAGGTCTTATGCAAGTCACCTCACCATTCTGTGCTTGTTTCCCTGGTTATGTTGAGAATAACACCATAGGTCGAGGGTCTCAAACACGTGGCCCCTAAAGCTATTCCCTGTAGCCCACAATGACACTATCATTACCAATAGTTGCAATATTGTTGTATGAAAAGGTTACAGTGTTGCGGCCCTCGGGCTAACATACTAGTCCTCATGCAGTCCTCTACTAGTCCTCATGCGGCCCTCCTGGCGCTTTGAGTTTGAGACCCCACCATAGGCTATTTCTACATCTAACTGCTTAGGTCGGACTTGCTTAGTCTGAACTAAGCAGTTCAGAGTTAGTTCAAACTAACCACAGTTTTTTAGGTCAAACTAAATGCTTAGTTCAAACTTATTTAGTACGTACTAGCATGACTACATTGTTCTAGTTAAGTTTGAACTAACCATTCAAACTAACTAGTTTGAACCAGGTTTTGCTTAATTCAAACTAAAAAATTTTTTTGTTCAAACTAGGCAAAGCCTAGTGTAGACAGGGATCAAATTAGTCCAGATTAAGTCTCTTTAATCCAGACTAATTTTCTTGTGTAAACATAGACATAGTGTTTAAGGACAGAAGGGAGTGGATCATCTAGTCTGACCTTCTGCATAGTGCAAACCACTAGGAATCCCTATAGTGAATGAAGCATTTCAGTCCTCACATGATTAAGCATTATGGGCTACAGGCAGAGAATAAGAGATGCTGAGATGTCACCTCTGCCCAAGGACCCTGAACTGGTAGGGAAGTGATTAGCTCCATTGTAAAGTGCTTAATAAGCGCTAAGGATTAATGCTGAGAAATGATGGTCGCTTAAAGAGGTAACAAAACCCACAGACTTGACTTCTGATAGTTCCTCCTGCCACAGACTATCCTGAGACTAGAGGAAGATGACCTGTAAACACGTGTATAGTGCAGCAGCGAACTCACATTTCTCTTATGTCCAATCAACATGAAATAATTGATTTTCACAGACTTTTGAGATCAGTGTGTTAGATCTCTGTGAAACTGCAGCTTCTGACTCCTTTCAGCAATTTTTGACCTGTCTGGCAACCCTCCCCCCGCAAAAAAAACAAAAACAAAAACAAAAAAACAGATTCCTGCTATCATGCTGCTTGAAATTGGGGGGGGGGGTTAATGGTTAACTTGGAGGTTAGACTCCTAGTCATAGCTCTAATGTTTCTTCAGTGTGTGACCCTGGGTGAGTCACTTGAAAGTATTATCTGGGCCTCAGTTTCCTTATCTGAAAAAACAGGGCCAATAATATAATATAATGTTTAAATAATATGTATTATAATAATATTTAATATATTCATTATAATAATATTTAATAGATATAGATATAGATATAGATATAGATATAGATAATAATAATTTGTATCTACCACACAGGGGTGTCGTGAGGCTTAGTTAATGAATGTTGCCAAAGCTTCTCAATATCAGTGAATGAAAGAATACATGAATATAGGCCAAATTTTATACTGAAATTAGTAATATTTAGTTTGCTGAGGATAAAGGCAAATTCATCAATTCAAAAGCCAGAAAGCACTGTTCGTACCATCCAACTTAACATTCTCTATAACAAGGGCCAGATAACCAAAACTGCAGGACAGCTTTCTTTGATACAGCAGTCACCTTTTAAAAAGCTATCCAATCTTGATTTAAATACTGGGGCTGGGGCAAGAGAATCCACCATATTCCTAAATCAGCTCTTTCAGTGATTAACTACACTCACTCCTAAACATTTGCATGTTGTTTTTGGTCTGAGTTTGATCAGATTCAACCTCCAGCCCCTGGATTTTGTTAGGTCCTTGTCTGCTAGATTAAAAGCTATATACTCCCAGCAATCTCTTCCCCAGGTAGGTACATGTAGTCTGTGATCAAGTCATCATTTAGCCTTCTCTTGGATAAACTAAATAAATGATGCTTTCTTAGTCTCTCAGAATGAGGCCCAATTTTGTTCCTGCTGCACCTTTTCCAATTTTTTCAACATTTTTGAAGGGTAGACATTGGAATTGGAGCCAATTTTCCAGTAATGGTCTTTCTGGTACTGTACACAAATATGATACCACCTCCCTGCTCATTGTTGATATTCCTGGCATCTGCATCCAAAGACAATGGTTATGTTCAGACAAGAGTTTTATTTTGAAACAACAGCCGTTGTTTTGAAATAAAATTTCTTATGTCCACACGACATTCCGTTATTTCAAAACAATGGGACCCACTGTCTCAAAATAACGGCCGTTATTTTGAAACAGTAAAACCTCACTTGAAATCAAAATAGCCATTGTTTTGAAAAGGCTGTTTCGAAACAACACCATTGTTTTGAAACAACTGTTTTGAAACAACATGTCCAAATGGCCTTATTTCAAAATAACCATTTTGAAATAACAGCTGTTTCGATAGCAGGCTTTCCCTTAGTTCGAATTAACATTTTCTTAATTCAAATTAACTTATTTTGAAATAAGGACTTTATTTCAAAATAACTCATTTTGAAATAACTTATTTTGAAATAACAGTTTACATGTGAACATAGCCAATGTGCTCCCTTCTTGCTACAGCATCACACTGGAAGCTCATATTCAGTTGGCTCTTTGTCATTACCCCTACATCTTTTTCAGTGTTATTGCATTCCAGGATGCTGCCTCCCATATTATATAGGTGTCTCATAGTCTCTGTTCCTAGATGTGTATTTTTGCATTTGGCTCTATTAAAAGACATGTTGGTTCAATGAAGCTATCTTATCAAGAGTTCCAGGTTAGGCTGCATAAATGACCTGTCCTCATCGTTATTTGTCATTCCAATTTTCCTGTCATCTACAAATTCTGCCCACCAGAATTTGGTATTTCTTTCCAGGTGATTGATAAATCCATTGAATAATGCTGAGCCAAGAACAGAACCCTGTGGGACCCAACTAGAAATGCCACTATTGGATGAAGATTTCCCATTTACAGCTACTTTTGGAGATTTTTCCGCTAACCAACTGCAACTGTTATACTTAAAAGTTGAATGTGGATCTGCACCACAGGTCATAAGAAGAAGGGAATTCCAACACTTGTGAGCAGAGCTGAAGGTCCTGAGCCAAAATGGAGTCTTGTTCTAAAGTCTCAGTTGGTGGACACATTTTCACAAGCGCTGTGATTGCTTTGTCAGATTGCAGTCTAGGGTTCATTCATTCCATCCCACCTTTTTTCCAGGCTGTAAATGGCACTGGCTTGATCTGTGGTTAATTAAACAACAGAGCCTAGGAAACAACACACTGACCAAGTGAACAGGCTGTGTGCTTAGAGCATTTTTTAAATCATAGAACACATTTAGCACATGTGTGTTTAGTACACATTGATATCACAGACCTTGAAAAGAGATCAAAAGACGAGATCAAGCTAATTAAAGGAAGGAAGCATCGTGGGTCACAGCAAGGAAGCCAGCCTTGGGTTCTGTTCTCATCCTGTTATTGCCTTGCTGATTGATTTCTTTGGCTCTCTGTGTCCCTCTTCCCACCTTTAAAAGTCTGTTTTTTGCAAATCACTTAGGAAAAACTGGATGGGCTGTTAAGTATTTTATGCAGGTCTTATATGTTGCTTCTCAGCATCACTTGTGTTGCTATAGATTCAACATCCATGTGAACATACGTGCACTCATCACTCAGCCTCTAGGCAGAACGTATGTGTAGCATGTTTCACTGCCATTGCCCTTGTTGGAAAGGGGCCCCAAAACTAAGGCTCCTCTGTTCTTGGGGAAAAGTGCCTGAAAGTGTTTAGTGAGATGATGAATTCAGGGTCCTAGTTTTGCTGCTGTCTCATACATCAATTATTAGTTGTAGCCAAAACATCAAGCTGTGCTTCAGTGGTGTGATCTTAGGTAAGATGTTTTGTCTCCCTGTGTATAAGTATCCCCATTTGTTCAATAAGGCTGCTTCTGTAAGGTTTTCTGAACTCTATGGCTGATAATTGCTAGGTGAGAGCTGAGTGTTACTATTTCTGAAGGCACAGAGCCCTTAATACACATATAATGCTGAAAATACTGTTCATGCCAAGGAATACATTTGACATTAGAGAACTGTATTTTCCTCACAACATTAGGCTGCGAGCTATACTGAATTGTGTCAAGCACCTTACACCTAGTGCATCTGTCTAATACAATATAAGGCTGTCATCTTTATTAGGTTTGCTAGGTAAGAGTCTGCTGTTGCTGGTTCAGCGCGATGGAGGTGATGGCATTTTTAACGGTGCAGATCTGCATGGCTCATGACTCGCCCAAGGAAATACTGATGCATAATGCTCCGCTGGAAGTCAAGGCAACACACTGCCAATCAGACCACAGGGAGGGGAAGGAACAGTATTTCACCGCGTCAGCTCTCGAGTGGCAATTTATTCCAGATGCGTAAGCAAAGCAGTTAAGTGTTCCTTCCTCTGAGGGGCTGAAAAATGGAGCAAGCTTTAGGGATTGTCAAGGCACGAGGGTAAACAGGTGTCATGGGCTAGAGAACAGTGCAGGCAGTCAAGAGATGTGGGCTCTGCCATTGAAATCAACAGGACTCAAGTGCCTAAGGAAGTTACAGGACCTAGGTGCTCCTCTAATACAAATATTAACAGCAAACCTTAGTTGCTGGAAATCAGAACGACTCGACTGATATCAGTGTACAGCAGCAAAGGTCCTGGGCAGCTCTTGCCGGTCCTTCCACAGCTCATTAGAAAGTTACAATGTCTTGCTGATTTCCTGCTTGTCACCCCATGGAGGGGTCAATATATGAGGACATATTAAAATGAAGAATGTGTTTATTCATAAGACAATGTCCAAGTGGAAGATAAATGGCACAACATCCTTCTTTTCTTATCACCATGGCACAAAGGGGATATGTTGCTGCAAAGATACATGGGGACAACTTTCTAAACAACTGTCCATCAACTCCTATCTCTCCCTAGCCACTGTCTGCTGACAATATCTAGAGAATTACACACAAACAGCTACGTCCAAGGAACATTATTAAGGTTGCAAAGTTAAGCACTTAGATGTACGGAAATGGCAGAATGAAGATTGCCTGTAAAATCTTGATTTGCCAGCCTTCTGCAGATGCATTTTTATATGGTCTTTCATTACCTGATCACTGTCTATTTTTTCATTTTGTATTTTTGGACATGGGGCTCATGGGTTTCACAGATATTTGCTGACAACAGGGGAATGATGAGACTCAGGAATTTTGGTTTCCTTTCCAAGCTCTGCTGGGGGGGGATGCTAGTAAGTATAGACTTTCTTGCCCATTTCCCTCCCACGACATGACCCCATCAGCTCCATCTTCTTCCAACCTGTCCATATCCTAATCCTGTCTTTCCCCACTTCTGCTTGTATTCACATTCTCTACACTAAACCTGTCTGAGATCCCATGCCTCATGGCCATCATTCCAGTCCCTCCCATAACCCAGGCCCCAGTTCCTGCTCCTAATCCCCCCTACCAGTCTGGCTCATACCCCTTCTGCATTCGGCTCAGGCAGTTTCCTCCCACATGTTGCCTGGGTCCAGAAGTGGGTCATGCACAGCACAGAAGAAACATGCTCCCAGCTTTCAGATCAAGTGCCTGCATGCAGCAAGCTTCAAGGGCAGAGAATGGCCTTCCCAGCCCAGGCTGGAGCACACTCAATACAGCTGGACTCTTCAGGAGAGTTAGTTGCTAAGAACCAATTTGTCTTAACTGAGCTTGCAAAAGGAAGAACTCTAAAAGCAGCCCTGCAGACCAATTTCAACTCTCTGCTCCAAAACACGGGGCCACTACATTTTTTATTTTGTCACTCCAGAATTTTTTTAACCTTGGTAACAAACTATTTTGCACTAGTGTTGTTCATGAAAGTGATTGAACCATTTTGGCTGAAATTTCCCATAAAAATTCAGCCCGTGGTAGACACCTGTCATGAGAAACATCAGCCTGAGCATTCCCTTCTGTCAAAGTCATAAACCTCTAAACGTAGGGTCCAGTGGTGGCAAGTGTCAGGCTCCCTTAATAATGCTTTATAATAATCTTAACAAAGGGAACTAATCAAGTAATTTGTCCACTGGTGGTGATAAAAACATAAAAACACTGTGATAAACATTGCTAACCTAAACTATTTGAGCAGCCTTAACAATAACGTTTTAAAGGCATAAGAAAGGAGTTGAAATTAAGATGCCAGCTGGAGTACTTGTTCTCTTGAGGAAGAGGTGACTTCAAAAGCTCTTAGTCCTTAATTTCAAGGGGCTTCATGGCCTGAGCCCAATCTGTCTAAACGAAGCTCCCAGGTGGTCATTGTGGTCAAATGCTCCGCTCTCTGGCATGACGAACCTTTCTACCGTATAAACGTAAAGCTCATCAGTGGAGGAGCGTGACAAGGCATGGCCCTCCACTTCTGTATTTTTGGTTCTAACAATTCTTGGTTCTAACCATGCTAGAACAAATGGCTTTCACATGGCCTGTTTGTAACCACAGATGTGTAGTTCATTTATTTTATCTAAGCCACCACCCTTTACATTCCTGTGCAGCAATGCTATCTACAGTGACTTACCAATGTCATCCTGCTTTACTGGCGAAAAGAGAGTGGAAAGATTTCCCTTTACCCTTGCCTTGCTATCCTCTCCCGTTGTCATGCTCATGCTTACTCTCCATACACCTCCTTCCTCTTTGTAGGCTTCCACTTACTGGGTGAGCTAGCTTCTTAGTTCTCCCCACTTGAGATTGCTCTAGTAATCAGCTGCATCTTCTCTCACTCAGGCCCTTCTCCTCAAAACCTAATTAGCCTTACAGTGCACTGGTTCATCTGCTGCTTTGTAGTGGTCTGTCACGAGGGGACAAAACCTTCTCAGGGGTTGGTCAAAGACTGTGGAGATAAACTCTTTCAGGAGCCAAGGACATCCCAAATCTGACACTTCAAGCTATGCTTCTCCAGTATCAACACAAAGCAGCGGGTATGTTAAACAACAAAAACAACAACGAAGAGTCACAAAACAAAACCTCCGGTGCACACACAATTCTCCTCCTGGGGAAAGGAGGGGACAGAGAATGAGCCGCATGAGACAGATGTTACTCTTTTCCCTTAACGCATCACTGGAAAGTGCTCAGATACCAGGATGAGGAGGCTGGGATAAAAACAGGACAGATTTCTATGTGCTTGATCTCAGAAATGTACCAAAGTGCTAACAGAAGCCCTCTGTGCTGAGTTTCACACCAAGAGTGGCAGCAAATTCTATATTCAGAGTTGCACTATGCTGTCCATTCTGATTCCTTTTTAGCTTTTTAACCACTGCTGCTGACATTATTTAGGACACGGGCTGCTCTAGATTACAGTGAGGTCCATTCTCACCCCCACTGATCTAGAGTCAGGAGAATGGAAAGGTGGTGTCAAGTTACTTTCTTCCAACCCTGTTCTCTAACTGTTCTTCATCCATGTGAGTGCAAATGGAAAGAAATGAAAACAATAATCAGAGGCAACACGTCCATCTAAGTGTAAATGAGTTGGTTCCAATAATTTTATTTCTTTGGCATGAATAAAAGCCAAGGGATCTTTTTTCTCCTCACCGTGTCTTGCCCCTTGTTTGAAGCCAGCATTGCCAGGTTCCTAAATGCAAATAAACTGTTATTTCAAGGGAAAGGAAATGTCAAAGGAGAGATGCTTTCAAAGTGATTGGTATTTACTTTGACTTTGTGACTAGAGGCAACACAAAGAGCTGGGGATATTAGAACAAGCTGGAAACAGATGCAAAATTCTTACCTCTCTAATCACTGTTTCATGCCTTCAGTTAAGCAAAGTCATCAGAATTAATATTGAAATGGTTTCAGTACAGTTTTGATCAAAGGAAATCTTTTTTTTTTAAAGGACAATCAAAGCCAAGAATTCCTAGCAGTTCAAGCGTTATCACACAACTGACAGATTTTTACCAGACTTTACTTCCATTATTTATATACTGCACCTCAGTCCTCTACCAATGTGCATGATCTTTCCTTCAGCTGTTCAAGTGGGGATGTGTTAGGAGTGAGCAGAGGCCCCTTGAGTCTTGAAAAAGATATAGAGCTTCGTGGTCAGTAAGGGAAACTTTAAAGGTACAGATGGCCCTTCAGCACGTAACTCTCTGATTCACTTCCAAGGGCACCTTTGAAAAACCACAGGAAGGCTAAAGCTAGATTCCCAAAGAAGCTCAGGGACAATTATGTTGAGTGTCACTATCCCTACCTTTTAGACATCTAGAACAGTGGTTCTCAGCCTTTTGTGGATTGTGACACACTTCCTGGCATATCATGACCCTACAGGACACACCAGCTCTTCCACTCAGGCCAGACCCAGCCATTTCCCCAGCTCCCCGCAACACACTTACTGCTGTGCAGCAACACAGTAATGTGTCCCGATACAGTGGTTGAGAACCACTGACCTGGAAAACCACTAGGACTCACAGAGCCGTTGTTTGGCACATGGACTCTCCATGCTATGAATGTGGGGAGAGGGACCTGAGGACAGGATTCCCAAAAGCCAGAAGTCTAAGTGGCTTCCTAATGAAGCTAATCAATTGGAGATGCCAAGACACAGGCAGTGTGGTGGACCTCTTCTCCCTCAGGGAGTCCAGGTCTTTGTCTTTGGTTATGAGTCTCTGCTGCATACCCTCCTGTAGGCAATGGAGAAGGAGATAATCCCCTACCTCACTTTTGGCCTAGTGATTAGATCACTCACCTGGGATGTGGGAGACCTGAGGCCCCTTCTGCCAGGGTGTGTGTGGAGTAATCTGAACAGCAATCTGCCACCTCGCCACATTCTCTCTGGACAAAGCTGTTGCACTGGGGATAAATCATTTAAAAGTCATTGGTGCAGAGGGTCCAGAGCTGAAGACTCACTGCATCAGAATATCCCCTAGCCCCGTGGCTAGTGCATTCACATGAGAGGCTTGTCATATCCCTGCTTCCCATCAGCTGGAGGAGGAGGAGCTAGAGCTAGGAGCTTTCTACTACCAGGTGCATGCTCTAACCCCTAGACTAAAAATGAGGAGGAAAATCTGCCACCTCCTAGTTCAGTCTTGTTGCGTATGTTGCCCATAGGGGCCCAATCTGGTTGGTGAATTCTGAGCACACATATCAGGTTGTGAGATAGAGACACTCTTGTCTTCCTGCAGCCCATGCATCACTAAGGGTCTTAAGCATCCAGGCTCCTGCCTAGGGTGAACACAGAGCATGTGCGCAAGCAGAAATATAGGTGATGGGGGCATTTTGACTGCAAAAAGTTAGATGCCGAACATGTTTAGGCACCTACAGCCCTTGGCAGTAGCTGAGCAGGGATTCGTGAATTCCAGCAGGCTGGATTCTGGGAGTTAGCGGCCTAAAACAGCAGTTCAGCACCTAAGTGAGTCTAGCCTTCAGTGTCCCTTTCCCAGGAAAGGACCCAGGAAACACCAGGAAACACCCAAATAGAGGTTTCCCAGGAAACACCCAAATAGAGGGTGGGAAATGCCATATCACATGGCTCCCTCCAACTCGGTCCATTGGTGCAGAGACGCCACAGCTGGAACATCATGTCACAGGGCAACGTCCCTATGGCAAGGAGAGCTGATCATGCCAGGGAAAGCAGCCACACTCCTGCCATGATGTTGCTTCCTGACTGGAGAGTCTCGCCCTTTTGGTGTAACTTCATGGGAACTACTGAGGGACCCTGGCCAAACAGCTGCTGTTTGGCCCCAGATGATTCCCCAGCTCAGATCCCAGCTACCATCTGACCTGCACCATGGTCTGTGCTACAAAGGTGAAAAAACAGAGGAAGCAGATTGTGCATTGACTTACTCTTAGGATATTTAACCTTTCGTCCCTCCAGTGTCCACCCCTAGTGCTCAGCCCACAGCCCACTGGCACCCGTGAGGTCATTTTCACTCACTAAGTGATTGCAGGATAAGGTCTTTAGCTTGTTCCTGTGCTCCCACTCACCACAGGCAGCAACAGTCAGGGAAGAGTTTCCATCTACCACGACTCCAGGAGTCTGGTGTTGGTGAGGTCAGAGCTACATTTTCCCTCTGCATGAGAAAACCTGCATCACTACCCCTCCCCACCTCAGCAAACAGTCTAATCATAAAATGATTTCCAAGGAACCAGACATGTTCAAGTTCCACACTGGGGACAACTGCATTAAAGCACGGGAGGGGAGAACATAAGGACGTACAAAAGCCATCCTGGCTCAGTCCAATGGTCCATTTAGCCCAACATCTTGTCTTCCAACTGTGGCCAGTGCCAGACGCTTCATAAGGAATGAATAAAACAGGGCAATTATTGAGTGATCTTTCCACTGTCCTCCAGTCCCAGCACCTAGCTGTCAGCAACTTAGAGACATCCAAAACAAACAAGGAGTCCTGTGGCACTTTTAGAGACTAATAAACGTATTTAATGCATGAGTGCATGCAGTTGTGTCTCTGATATCTTGACCTTTGCACAGCTTATTCAAGGGCCAGTCCTGACAGAGTCTTGTGCCATCTCTCCCTTCCATACCACCTCAAAAGCAAGCTGAGGAGTAAGTCACATTGGCCTAAAGACCAAGGAGGTGAGGGAGACTTTGTGCCTTATGAGAAACAGCCCCCTACCCCACCCTCTGCGTTCCCCTCCTAAAAGAATGAGTTCACACTGCCCTGTGGACAGAACAAACCCCCTGCCCCTAAATCTTACCCTTGAAATCTATGTGTGTCCCACCCCGACAGGTCCCAGTCACCATCTCAGACTGATTCACACCTCCCTGTGGCAGCAAAATCCTTCTTCTCTCTCCTGGCTTCTTTATACTCTGACTAGCCTTCAAACTCAAGAGGTTAGCATTGCCAGCACCATCCTAGACAGAAAGATATATCTGGTGTTACTATGTCCAGTTTTGGTCACCAGTGTATAGCAAGGATGTAAAGAAAATGGAAAGGATCTAGAGACAAGCGACAAAGGGACAGAATGCAAGCCATATGAGCAGAGGCTGGAGAAATTGGGTATGTTTATTTTGGGGAAGAGGAGTTTAAGGGGGAGAGGCATGGCAGTGATCTTCAAATACTTGAAAGGCTGCCATAAATAACATAGAAAAAGGTTCTTGTCTCTTGCCACAGAGGGCTGGACAAGCGGTAATGGGTTCAGACTACAGCATAGCAGATTTAGATTAAATCTCAGGTAAGGCTTCGTAACTGTAAGAATAGAAAGATAATGGACCAGACTGCCTAGGCAGATTGCAGAAGCATCTTCACTGGTGGTTTTCCAAAGGAGGCTGGATGGAGTAGACACAACAAATCCTATATCTTTCCAGGGGGTCAGACTAGATGTCCCTGCGGTTCCTTCTAACCTTATGATTCTGTGATCTCACCAGTGCCATTTGCAGAAGTACAATAACCTTGCTACATTTAAGTCTTCTGTTTTTTATATCCACCAGTTCCACTAGTAATTTCCACAACTTCATACTGGGGTGTCTTGCTGAGTTTCTAGTCACTGTAACACTGTTTCCTAGCCAACAGTCCTCATTCAATAGGTATGGCCTGTGTTCTTTGTTTTACATGTACAACTTTGAATTAGGCAGTATTAAAGTTGTCATTAATTAGATTCCTATCCTTTAAATCTTTATCAGATTAATCCATTCACAACTTTTCTTTTAGTTTACCTGGGATAGATGTCAGGATAATTGACCTATGGTTATCCAGGTTATCCCGCTTTACCCCTATGCCTTATGTATTGGACAAACAAGACAAAAGAATAAATGGGCACAAATCTGACATCAGAAATCACAACATTCAAAAACAAATGGGTGAGCATTTCAATCTTCCTGATCACTCCATTGACAATTTACTAATTGTGGTGATCACACAGATGAATACTAGATCAAGGCTTCAAAGAGAAGCTGCTGAGGTTGAATTTATTTACAAATTTGATTGCATTGCTTCAGGGCTTAATAGGGACTTTGGATTTTTCTCTGATTACAACAGGTGATTTGACATCTTCTATATGCTGTTCCCCAGTGTTTGAATTGTAACCACTCATGCGATAAATAAATCTGTTAGTCTTTAACTGCCACAAGACTCCTTACTTTATTCGCTTTACTAGATTAAGACGGCTGCCCCTTTGGAATGTGCATTGATTTGGTCTTACAGTGTGAACTGATCTCATGACTTGCAGTTCCCTGCATTTATTTCCTCCCACACTGTAAGTTTCCTCATCTTCATACCATCTGATGAAGTGGGATTTTCTCCCACAGAAGTTCATGCAATAAATACCTTTGTTAGTCTTTCAGTGTTGCAGGACGCTGTGGGTTTTTGAGGGTGGAAATATTAGCACTCATTTTGGGGGTGGAGGAATATTAGCACTCTTCCAGACTTCCAGGATTTCCCAGCTATTCCTATGTTAACTACAAATGAACCTCAGAGGGCCAGAGATCTCCTCAAACAACAAATCTAGGGTATGCATATGCAATTATCCAAGGCTGTCTTCTAAGTGTTTATCCCTAATAACATCAGCTATGTCTGCCCTAGCAAATTAGTTCGAATTAAGGAGCCTTAATTCAAACTATTTTGAATCCTGTCTATACTCGACTTTGCCTAGTTCGAACTAAAAAAATGTAGTTAGTTCAGCTGGTTAGTTCGAACTAACTGATTACTTCAAACTAATTTACATATTTCATTAGAAATAGCACAATGTAGACATGCTAGTATGAACTAAATAAGTTTGAATTAGTGGTTAGTTTGAACTAAGCCCGTTTTCTTAGTTTGAACTAACTTTTAGTTTGAACTAACTGTGCTTTTCTAGTTCAAACTAAAAACATAGTTCCAACTAAAAAAGCACAGCCAGTTCAAACTAAAAGCACAGCTAGTTCAAACTAAAAGTTACCCTGCTTCTTTCTAAATATGGAAGGGGAATATCTATAGAATACTTTTACTTTTCTTTAGCATTATTAAGAATTTTACCATCTCCATCTAATAGTGGACCTATATTATAGGTTCTTGTGTTCCTAATACACTTAGTCATACTTGGGTTTCTTTTGTTCCTAATACGCTTAGTCATTCGAGACTTGACGTCTTTAGCTTCTTTTAGTAATTTCCTGCACTTTATTACTTCTAATTTATGTTGATTTCTGTCTATTTCCTGCCCTCCCTCACCCTTGTTTCCATTTGAAGCTCCTCATAAGCTATGTGATGGCACCAGGGATTCGGCAGTTTTCCAAGTGCCAATCAACAGAAACACGGTTGCCTATGGGGTTAGGCGACAGCTGAGCGGCAATTTTGAAAATGTCATTGGCATTTGAGTGATTGCCTTGGGTGTCTAATGAGGCCTAAGTAACTTTAAGGATCTAAGTTACTGAAACTGTCTTTTAATTCTAAATCTGAAACTTTGTGTCCTGAGCTGTTCAAAGACTGGAAGCTCTATAGCCCCACCTGTGAGTACCTTGTATTACAAAGAGCCAAGGCTTTTGGGTAACTGAGGCTATTGCCAAGAAAGTCAGACCTTTATTCTTCATTTGTGTGTGTGCTATTGTACAGACCCAGGTGCTGCTAACTTTGTAGAAGATGAAAGTGTTTTTAATAGGAGCAGAAAATGTACCGTGTAGGCAAGAAGAAAGAAAATCCCACACTGGCTTGCAGTTTAGGACACATTTGTTCTTGCGTTTTTTTGTAAGAATAATTTCTTTCATGTTGGGTTTTGTTTTTTCCCCAGTTTTCTGCAAGAAAGAGATTAAATTAATGGACCTAGGCAGAGAAGGCTTTAAAAGCCAGTGGCTGAGCGACCAGAG
>ML682001.1:1464078-1495088 GCA_007922195.1 Podocnemis expansa | reverse complement strand
CACCCCATAAAGCACAGAATGATAAAACACAAAATGCAGCCCAGAATTGATGCCTATCTCCTTTATGTGTAAGTAACAGCTTTTATGAGAGTTTTAACCTTCCCCCCTGATTTGTCTGAGCCAGGCAAAGCTCCAGAGAAGCCTTTTAAAAGAAAAAAAAAAGAAAAAGTCCTCTAAGCACACCAGAAATGAATCACTGTTTACACACTTGGGCTCCCATCTCAAGATAAGACACTTACCATTTGTCTCCTTTTGAAGGGAGCTCATTTTACTTAAAGGTATCAGCTGTTTTCCAAAAG
This sequence comes from Podocnemis expansa, assembly GCA_007922195.1. Taxonomy (NCBI): domain Eukaryota; kingdom Metazoa; phylum Chordata; order Testudines; family Podocnemididae; genus Podocnemis; species Podocnemis expansa. The sequence goes on along the minus strand of ML682001.1, from coordinate 1,494,789 downwards.
ATAAATATGGCAGGGAATGGCATTTGGTCAAGACGTTTGCAGAGTCAGAACAATTATGGGTGGGGAAGCGCTGCCAGGTCAGGGACGCTGGTGTGTTCAAATTTCAGCAGCCAGGCTGCCAGAATCACCGCTGACAGCAGCAGAGTGCTGCCGCACTCCATACAATAGGGTCTACCTACCAGTCCCTGATTCTCTTCCTGCCCTTAGATGGAGGCTCGAAGAGCTGAGGTGCTGCTCTAAGGTGCAACCACTGCCTGACTCCCTAAGGAACTTCCTCTAGCTGGAGATTTGCTGGGCCCTCTGCCTAATCACCTGCCCACTGCTCTCTTCCCCAGTAAGAACAACGAGAGTCCTGTGACACCTTAAAGATTAACAAATTTCTTTGGGCATAAGCTTTCACGGGCTCCAACCCACTTTGTCAGATGCATGAAGTGGAAACTATAGTTGAGAAGTCTATACAGGGGCATTGTGGGTGCTGGGCTTATGGGGCTTGAGCGCCAAGCCTTAGTACCCTAGCCTCAACTCCGCCACCAGGCCGCCCATGGCAGTGCACTTTAGGGGCTCAGGTCCTGAGTCGTGGTGTGCCAAGTCCTGGGTCTTTTCCTGGACCAGCAACACTTCTGTGTATATATACACATTCCAGGGTGGAAGAGGGCAAGTTTTAGCAAAGTCCATTCGGAGGGCAGATGGGGCCTATTCACATCAGCTGATTAAAGGGAGACGATGTGCAAACAGAACAACCACTTTTTGTAATGCGCTAACCATTCCAAGTCCCTGTTCAGACCCAGACTGATTTTGTCAAGCTTGCAAATCGGCTCCAGCTCTGCAGTTCCATGCTGAAGTCTGTTTTTGAAGTTTCTTTTGTTGAAGTCTGGCAACTTGCAAGTCTGCTACTGAATGTCCAGGAAGATTGAAGTGTTCTCCTACTGGTTTATGGATGTTACCATTTTTAATGTCCAATTTGTGTCTGTTTATCCTTTTGCACAAGCACAGTCCGGTTTGGCCAATGTACATGGCAGAGGGGCATTGCTGGCATGTGATAGTATATACCACATTTGTGGATATGTAAGTGAATGGGCCCCTGATGGTGTGGGTGATGTGGTTGGGACCTGTGATGGTATCACTAGAGTTGATCTGCAGGCAGAGCTGGCGACGGGGTTTGTTTCAAGGCTAGGTTCCTGGAGTAGTGTTCTTGTTATATAGTGTTCGGTTCCTGGTGAGTATTTGTTTCAGGTTGGGGGGCTGTCTGTAAGCAAGGATAGGCCTCCTTCCTGAGGCATGAGACAGTGTGGGATCATTTTGTAGGCTAGGCTGTACATCTTTGATGATGAGCCACCTACTACAGGACAGACCTGGCAAAGAAAATAACACCACTGGCCATCACCTACTCCCCCTCAGCTAAAATCTCTCCAACACATCAGCAAAGATCCACAACCTATCCAGGAACTGGGGTCAATCCACACTTCCTCTGTGCTGTCTGAATGGCTCAAAGGGAGTTGGGCAGGGCTCAACCTCTTCCTCACTGAGTTTATCAGACTCTGCACGGCAATGAGTCCGTGATCCAAAGCCTACTGAAGCCAACAGGAGTCTGTCTAATGACTTCCATGGGTTTTGGAGCAGGCCACAGCTCACCTAGGAGCATGAGTCAGGAGTTGAGGGCAGGTTTCTAATTAGGAAATTAGTCTTCCTGGTCTGTAGAACCAGTATTATTTTGCCCATTTTGTCGTAAAACCCTCAGGCCTTAAGGACTGGGTTGAGTCTGGGGGGTATCGGGTGGGAAGTAGGTAAGTGTGTAGGTGCTGCTGGCCTGTGATGGACAGGAGGTCAGACTTGATGATCTAGTGGGCTCTTCTGTCCTTGAACTCTATAACTCTCTGACCAAATTGTTGCATCTCCTTATACAGCTACCAAATGTGAGGCAGGCAATCAAGGGGAGAGGAGTAGGTAAAGCCATGACTGCCTGCTCCACTCCGGCCCCATTGCTCATATGGAAGATGTTGCAACCCTAAAAGAGTCATTATAGATAGTTTCTTCTGCAACTGAGATCACTTGGAAGCTATGTGCCGCTCCATTGCAGACTTCCTTGTGCTACCTTTTGTCAATAGGGCACTACTTTACTGCTGACATAGGGCTACAGTTAAATACCACAGTCTAACTAACCCATAGTAAATTGCCTGTCACCATGAGTAAGTAGGTGCAGCACAATCAGGGACTTTAATTTTGCATCTTGAACATTTTTGGGAATGCATTATGGATAAAATAGTCCATAAATTGTGAGTTTTCACTTTTTAATAGTGAGACTGGTGATACTTAGTGTTTTGCTTAATGTCCCACCACCTGGTATCATGGGATTATGTGACAATCTCCATTTTTTTTTTAACAAGTTAAGAATAAGTTTCTAACCCTCCTGATTGGGGAATAAATTTGAAAGCGGGATCCCTACAGACTCAAAAGACAAATAAAAAGAAGCCCAAATAATTTTTTTTTTAATAATCTCTTGAATTTCTTCAGTGGCCTGATTCGTGAATTGTGGACTTGGCAATTCTGCCACACTGGGCATCATATTTGTTAGTGTCCGACATTGCAGGCACTGAGAAAGGACTCTGAAAAGCAGCATCTACTGAAAGAATATCAGTGTGAGAGATGATATGTGTGACAGTAGCAGACACAAAAATCCCTGCACTAATAAATATTAATTATCAGACACTTCATTATGTAAACACAGAACTCTGCAGAATGGAACTTACTGTAACAAGTGAAATGAAAATACAATGAACACAAACTGTCCCATTAATACTCCTTCTATTTTTCTTCCCCCTGCGTCAGAGTTAATCACTGAAGTCAGTTTCAGACTTTGGTTCAGACTCTGAATCAAAGAGGAGATGGGAATTGATTTCGTAAATAATTCTCACCATGGGAATTCTTGAAATGTCTATTGCAGGCAGCAATTTTGTAGGCGACAGGAAAACAAAGGCTGGGACAGCAGGGAACATTCAGTATTAATGCTGGCTGAAAAATGGTTTTTTGATGCAAAACTGGGTTGTTGCCCGATTTACACCCACAGAACTGTGAATTTGGCCTAATTATTCTCTTCTGTGCCTTCAGTGACGAGAACATTTTAAGTACACACCAGAGAGGTGACTGATTGCAGTGAAAGCCAGTGCGATGCCATGTACAGACCCCATCCCAGTCAGGAAGGGCTAAATGGACACTTTGTCTTCAGGCAGCCCCACCTCACCACATCTGCAAAACATGTTGATCTTGGAGAAGAAGCCTCAAAAAGGGAGAAGCTCTGTTCAGAAAGTCTCAGTTTGGGGAGGTGAGCAGGCCTATTATCCTCAGCTTCCAGAGAGCAGTGCAGAAGAGATTTAGGTTTCCTGTGAACACAGAGCAGTAGGACAGATGTCCGGGGAGCCTGGTAAGGTGGAAAAGCAGGTGCTGCTCTTTTAAGTCCGTTAATTTAGTTGTTTTGCTTTTGTTGTCTTGAAGACTGAGTCTAGGGGTTGATCCTAAGGCAGACCATTGCTGGGAATATAAATCCCCTGATGAAAAGGTGGGGCAAGAGGTAAGTAGATGGTTGGAGGGGGCAGGTGGTAGTCCAAGGCAGATGCGAGACTTTAACCACTTGCTTCAAAGGTCCCTAGAACACAGGGAAGAGAGAAAAGAGATGGGTTTTTGTACAGCCTCACCAGAGGTCCACCACAAACATCAGTTTACAGCTGTTCCATGAAGCCATGAGTATGGCATGTACTTGGCAATGTTCTTCAACTCCCGCAACACGTATGATAGTCCTTTTGTGGAGAGGGAGACGTAGGTGCATATCTACCGGAGGCACATCTGGTTGCAGTTCCTCCATAGCCTCTTATTGAGGTTCTGATCGCACTTCTCCCTTCACCTCCTGCTTTGTGCACACCACACCTGTGGCCCCACAAAATCATGGAAATGTCTTGTCAACCTCCTCCTGGCACCAACAAAGATGGCCATCTGTTGCACAAGGAGGAGGAAGTACAGCTAACAGCACAGACTCACTGGGAAGACCAGACAGAAGACCCAAGATACAATGGGCCAGATGCACTCTTGGACCTGGACCAGTGCTGTTGACCTTGTCTGGGGTCTATTGGGTGAAAAGCATGCTTTATCCTGAAAGGGATGAGGCCAAAGCCACGGTGGCCAGAGGTCCCAGCTTCAGGGCAAAAAGAGACCACTAATTGAGCTGTGTGGCTGAACTACAATGAAGAAACCTTGAAACACCTCACTAGCCACAAGTCGGCACACGAGCTGGTGAGTTACTTTGCCAAAGGATGATATAAAATAAATAAGTAGATCAAGGGTTCATGACCAAATGTCTTGCCAGTGTAATTATGTAGGAAGTTCTTTAGTCCTTTAGTGGTATGTGTTAATGGAAAATTAAGAGCTAAAGCACAGCAAACACATCCCCAAAGAACAGACAGCCCTTTTGAGAACACAAAACCTAGCTATGAAATACACAACTGTGCATGTTGATATAAAAATACCACCACCTGATGTGCCATCTGGACAAGGAAAAGAAATCAAGATAAAGATATCTTAGGAAGGCAGCAGTGCAGTTATGACAAGGACAGAAAAGAAAGCGCATCAGGAAGTAACTATGACCATGTTGTCTAGCAAACATCAGCATTTATGACCCAGAAGAAAGCGTGGAGAGGCCAGAACATTCCCTTGCAGGTAACTGGAATGAACAAAGACCCAGGAAATGGCCTGGCTGCAGAAAAGAATAAGCAGTCCTGAGGAGTTAGCAGACATGATGGGGAGACGTGCAATGGAAATCCTAGGACAACTGTTCCTGTAAGAGTCCAGGATCAGGAGACCCATAGTATACAGAGGAGCAGAGCTCCTCTTTTTTGAGTAAGGAGGAGCTCCCTGGAGAAGGACAATATATAGACAGCTTTCTCTCTCAAAACAAGGGAGAGTCTAGCAAAAGAAGTAAGTAAGAAGATAGAACTCCAGGGAATGAGAGATGTGAGGAGCAACCTTATGAAGAGCAGGTTCTGGCAGGGAAAGAGCTGTCTGGCTCTTCGGCCATCCACAGAGAGAAGTCAGCCTCTGAATGACAGTGATGAAATTTCTTTGTGGGACTATTTGGACCTGCTTATGGTCATTAAACTAGCCACAAGTGGAAGGGGCCCAAAATAGGGACAACAGAGGAAAGCTGCTGCAAAAGCCACTCTAGTCAAGGAAGGACCACTCAGGAGGTAGCAGCCTGTTATACAGAAGATCCAGCAAAGTTTTGCATCCTAACCTATAATAAAGAAAAGATTGATCTGCAGAACTGACACAGTTCTTTGGTGGCTGATTGTAACCATCTAGGGAATGACTAAGAGGAGATTTGCACCTGTTAAGCTCTCATCCGCCAGGTGGCAATTCAGAAGTCTACGGATATGTCTACACTGGAACCTTAGGTTGACTTAAGCTGACCTAAGGAACTCCCTGGTCCCATTCAGAACTAAGCACTTGCTTAAGTCAATTTAATAATTCCTGTCCTGAAAGTTAATTTAAGGATTAAGTTGACTTTCGAAGGCAGGGAGGGTTGGGGCCCAAACCTAGTCCCCACACCAGATTGCAATCTGGCTCAGGAGCCTGATCCGGCACCAGGAGCCCGATCTGGGCCCAGCCTCCAGCAGCAAGCAGCTGAGAGCTGGATTCAGGCCCTGCCCTTGCTGCAAGCGGCAATGGGCTCGGAGCCAGTCCCAGCTGCTGCTGGCAGGTGGCTGGGAGCCAGATCGAGCCCTGAACCACCTTCTACAAGTGGCTGGGAGCCGGATCCAGCAGGAGGCTCAGAGCTAGGGGGACAGCCCAGTGACCGAGTCTGGTTAATTTCACAGGCTGCTGCTGATCAATATCAAACTCCAAGACTATGGCCACTGCCGACAAGCAGCGCTGGGCCCAATCCGGCCCTCTGCCCCTTACCATAGGTGGTGAGGGCTGGGCGACTGATCCAGCTCCCAGCTCCCACTGCCTGCAGCAAGGAGCTGGAAGCCTGATCCAGCTCCCAGCCCCTTGACGCTAGTGGCAAGAGCTGGCTCCTAGCCTCTGCCGCCTGTGGCAAGGGGCTGGGTGCCAGGTTGGGCTCCCAGCTGCTTGCCAGTGGCAGCAAGAGCCAGCTCTCAGCCGCCTGCAGCAGGCGACTCAGGGCTGGATCTGGCTCCCAGCCCCTTGCCAGCAGTGGCAGGAGCTAAGTCAGGGCCCCAGAGCCAGATTGTGTCCAGGGGCAGAGCAGAGGGTGGGGCCCGAGCTCCGTCCTGGGGTATGACTCCTAGCATAGACATACCCCTAAGTTCACTTAACAAGATTGACTTTAAGCCAACGTAAAGTCAACCTTGTTAAGTCAACTTAAAATAGCCCCCAAGCACAGACGTAGCCTCTCAGGGTTGCACAGGTACAGTAAAGCAGGTGAAATGATTTGCAGTGCAATAAAACAGCAATGAGATTTATGAGCAGATCACCTCTTCTGAGAATCTTGTTGCTGCATCTGAAGAAGAGAAGTCTTCCGATGGCGGGTTGTCTTCTGCATGGAACTCCAACCTCAGCTCACACACGAGCCACTCTCCGTACAAACAGAGAAATGCCAGAGGCAAGCTAGATCACAGATCCTTACAGTCAACCCTCATTTGGTCATGAGACAACAGTAGCTGACAGTGATGGTAATGCAAAGTAAAATGTTTTCTTGAAGACACGAATTACTTTTCAGCTGAAGACCTGATCAGAATCACAGTCAAGGAGAATAGAAATGTCACAGAGTGCACTTGGGACCGTCAAGACATTTGATATATTGTGTATGTTTGAGACAACACAGGTTGTCAGCAGGAAGAAAAAGCAAAAGAGTTAATGCTTCTGGAATGTATATGGGGAATGAGTGATTGTCTCTTTCAGGTTCCCCGGAAAACATGATAAACATGAATGACATTCAGCATTGTATTTGAAATGCCAGCTGAACAGTGATTCAAGGAAAAGGATATCCCTTTTGCCTTCGAGCCCTCAGCTGATGGAAATCAACGTAGCTGCACCAGAGACATTATTAATAAGGCTACGCTTATTGACACTTGCCCCTTTGTATCTATTCAAAGAGAAATGGCAGATTTGGGGAAAGGGACCAAATATTCCTGAGATATACTTCAAGAAAGGTGTGTGGGAGAGAGAGAATTTGGCTTCTTCCCTTTGTCGATGAGCAGCAGAGGAAAAGAGATATAATAGAGTGTGAGAAAAAGAAATGAACAATCCAGAGTGATTTTTCCTTCTAGAATGAGAGAGATGACGGACATTTAAATGGTTTACAACAGGGAAAGTCTTTCTATGCCTCACTTGAAATGAGTTATTGGTGTTCTCTGCCATTCCCCATATAGATCAGCTGGCTGACTTGGCTCAATGAGCAATCTGCCAGAAGCTGACCTAATTGATTTAATGAGATGGTAATATGTGTACTTGTAACCACAGTAAAGCAATGATGCAGGTGAGACAGGCAGGTTTCATTTATTCTCACAGAGGTTTCCTTCTTTTGCTAAACACTGAATTGGCAGCACACATTTTGACTGATTTTTTTTTTTTTTAACAAAGAGACGAAATTGATCTTTTGCTTTTCAGCTGTGTAGCTCATAGGTTAGAGAACACAAACTTAGGATGCTATTGGGGGGGCTTAATATATATTCAGACATGATAGAGCTGGGCAAATAGTGGAATAATATTTATTCATAAATGCATTCAAACAATCCAAATGGCAATTCAGTCTAATCAAGTACATATCTTCTCTTTATGACCCACTCAAAATACTCCTATAGCATTTAATAGAAAAGGATAACCTTTTATAAATGTGGGGCTTTTTTTGAAGTATTCTTTAGATTAGAATTTAAGTGAGAGATACATCTCTGTTCTAAAAAACTTTAGGCTGATTTTTTAAAAAAAGCCAAGAGAAAGTAGCCCAGTGTCTATTAAATCCTTTAAGGTTTTAGAATAATTTCTTTAGTCGCTGATTGGTTTAATCCCTACTAAATCCTACAGCATTCTTCTTTAAGATGCAGCTCATGTGCTTTGGGGGGGGGGAGTATATAGATTTTTAGACAGGAGTGTTTATTTGTACAAAAATGAGTATTTGTTCCCGGAAACATGAATTTGAACCTGAAACAAAGAAAAGAAAGATGATCTTGTGGTCAGATTGCTAGAGGGGTGCTCTGTATTAATTTAGAAGGAACACATGAGCCTAAAGATCCACACTTGTTAACATGACCTGGTCATTGTCCAACATGAAACAGGTTAGGTTAGAAGTTTGTTATTCAGAGACATCAGCCTGCTCAGTACCATAGCAAACACCTAAGGAAAAATCCTGTTAGACTTTAAGTAAAGATTTCAGAAAAACAAGAAAAACATTGTTAGAGTTTAAAAAAAAAAGGGTTTCATTTTATCAGAAGCCCTGATTCTGTTTTCCCTCTAACCAGAGGGCCTTTAGAAGGAAACTTCTTTGTCTGAGACTCTCTTAGAAGATATTAAAGATGTAAATAACAGTCCTTTTGGGGAAATATGTTAATTGAGATGGACTGGAGTTGTCAGTGTTGCTCTTGTTAAAGTCCAATCTGATCTCCTAAAAGTCAAAATGAGACAAACACACATGAAGGGGAGAGAAAAGCAGAGCAGAGCCACAAAATGCAGCTTTTGCCTCAGATGATGACTCTTGCCTACAGTCTAATTGCTGGAGAAACACAAGTGCAGGCATGTCTGCCTACACCGCAATGTAAGGCCACGGTTTGGAGATCTCAAGTCAGCAGACCTGGGCTTTGTTAAACTAGGGCTTCAGCATCTAGACATATTTGTAACTCCAGGTTAGGAATTATTGAATCCTTGGTCCCAACTTAGCATCTGTATTGTATTTTGCAGACCTAAGTCCAAGCACACCTATCCCAGAATTCCTAGCGCATCCCACGATGTAGCCAGTCCAGCCCTTTGTTTATGGTGCAATGTGGGGCAACTTGACTGTCCACCAAACACAAATGGCCAGAAGATAAAGAAAGTCAGCCCATGGGATTGTGTTATACTTCTGGTCGATTCCCAGAGCACAAGTCCAGTGGGTCTGTGTCTACAACGCATGGCAATAGGACTTGAACCCTGCGTCACAGCTTGACTCAGGCTCAGACTCTCCACCCCCATGGGCTCTTCAGGACACAGGTCTGAACCCAGGGTTAACATGATTCATGTAGATGGAAGAGGGGTTGACTTGAGCCTGAGTTCAGACTCTGGGCTTACATTGCGGTATACATGTACCCCCTAAGATGTAGCAAACTCGTAGTAGCTTCAGGCTCTGCTTGTAGCTGTACCCTTTCAGTCACAGATTCACAGCAATGTGGCAAACATGCAGACCAGGCTGGATAATGCAGATGTTTGTCCAACAGAAGGGAAAAGAAGAGAGGTAGGAAAGAAAATACTTAATATAGGGAAGGAAAAGGACACACTGGGTGTGGCAGAAACAGTCTCACAGTCCACATGGAAAGATGGCTTTAGACAAAACACCTGGTGGTGACAATCACCTCTCATTCTCTCTTTTTGGCACTCTCTGGTCAGGACATCTTAAGTAACGTGAAGAAGTTTTGGGGTCCCAGAAGACGGTGTGGGTGGCCATGATACTGATGTTCACTCTTTTCCTTTCTTTTAGTCAGCCGCCATTGCTTGCAGCATCTGGCTGTTTCTCCATGTTTTTCCTCTCAAAGTCTTTCTTTTTTAAAGAATCCTAAGGGGGTTATAAGAGCCCATCCTCTTATCATATTGTTTTCAAAAACTAGGCCTAATTTCCAAGGCATCAGCTTTGGTTTATCAGATCCCCGTTTACCAGGCATGATCCATACTCCTTGAATTATATCAGGGTACCCGTTTCCTTTGAACTAAATCTGTCTCACTTGCCCACCTTTCCCCAGCCACATTTGTTGTTAGAGGGTTGTGTGTCATTTTATGAACTTTCAGTCATTGTTCACTACTGAGCTTAAAATTAGGATAAATTTATAAGGCCCAGTTATCACAACAGACACCAAGAATCTGGGCTCAAACCACAGCTCTTCCACTTGGACATAAATCACTTGGTCCCCATTTGCTTCAGTTCTCATTGGTCAATGTGGTAAAAGAACTTCCTTTCTCCCACCCTTGGTGTAGATGGGAATAATGAGGTCTTTGGGTGCAGCCTGACTTATTGTGGGTGTACAGAGGCAAGCGAGACTGGGTCCTGATCTCAGTCGGGGCCTCCTGACGGTGGAGTAGTAATACAACTTGGGTAGTCTATGCTACAGGTGGTCACTTGGTGACAGTGCATCTATACTGTGTTTGGGAGAAAGGGTGCTAGAAGGCAGAGAAAAAAATGGAACAGTGTTTTCCATCATAATAAAGGAGTTGGGCAAAAGGCATTTTGCCTGCATGAATTTTCCACATAGTCCCACCACCCACAGAACTTGGAGCGAGGTGTTTGTAGAAAGATCAGACATTTGAAGAAGAGAGATAACTGACTTACGTTTCTGAACCCATGGAGAACCATCTACAGTCAACCATGTCTGGCTCCACTATGCCTGTCAAATCTGGTGGCTGAACCATGAGATTCATACAGTTCATGACCTCAACCCAAAAAGGGGCCGCACGCAACATTCTCACAATGAATAGCCTAAGCAGCCCTGAGATACAGCACAATCCCAGCCATAACTGGTTTGCTTTGTAAGACTGCTATCTGGTCTTCGATTAGAGCAGGCAGGACTCCTGGGAGATTTTGCATAAATTATTTAATCTCTATCTATATCAGGTTATCCATCTGTAAAATGGAATAGATAATGAAGTGACAAATCCATTGTCACCTAGGCTGACATCACAGTTGTCACTGCAGCTACTTAGGAAATTCATTACAACAGAAGGGATGAATTTCAGATCCTCCTTCTATAAAAACATCTGAAGTGCAGCGGAATTTCTCACCGCTGCCTTATCGATATAATGTCTGTGACACAATACTGGGTAAGGTTACTGCTATCCATTTGGAAGCACTGTTGCACAGATGATAGGACAAGAAGCAATGGGCTTAAATTACAGCAAGGGAGGTTCAGTTTAGACATTGGGAAAAAATGCCTAACTGTCAGGGTGATTAAACACTGGAATAAGTTGCCTCAGCAGGTTGTGGAATCTCCTACATTAGAGGTTTTTACGAGCAGATTAGACAAACACGTGTCAGGGATGATTTAATAGGGGTACACAGTCCTGCCATGAGTGCAGGGAACTAGACTCGCTGACCCGTCACGACCCCTTCCAATTCCTCTGATTTTATGATTAGCCACTTGATTAAATATGTACTGACATCCCAAGGTTGTTGCATTTTAATAACTAATGTATGCAAAGTGCACTGAAATCCTTGCATGAAATTGGTTAAGTGCCAAACATTAGTAACTTGAGACATCTTATTGCCAGAGAAAGGTGGATACGGAACTATGAAAAGTGAAAAAAACTCCTCAGGTTGTGGAAATCAAAGAGGCAGAGTGGATGGCTGGTTTATATCACAGTTGGATAAATCAAGCCCGGTTTCAAGCTTTACTTCTCTGTTCCCGTTTGCCGCTTTTCATGGTACCAGCTCCTCTTGGTTAGCTAGTTAGCACAGTAGCTAGTGAAAAAAGGATAGATATAAACCAAGTGAAGTTTCCAAAAACCCTGATTTCACTTTCATCTTTGGATCTGCCTCTTAACAGGCTATTGACAGACTAAAGCTTTTTCCCCCACAAGAAAGTTAAAAAAAAAAAAAAAAAAAAAAAAAAAAAGCTTAATGTCGCAAATGAAAAACCGAGCAACAATGCATTGTTAATTTCTATGACTAGGTTTACACTAGCAAATTAGTTCAAATTAAGGAGCTTTAATTCAAACTAATCTGAACCCTATCGACACTCGGCTTTGCCTAGTTGGAACTAAAATTTTTTTTAGTTCAAACTAAGCAAACTAATTAGTTCGGCTGGTTAGTTTGAACTAAATACTTAGTTTGAACTAATTTGCGCATTTGGTTCAAACTAACACAATGTAGACAAGCTTGTTAGAACTAAATAAGTTCAAACTAGCTGTTAGTTTAAACTAAGTGGGTTTTTTAAATTTAAACTAACTTTTAGTGTGAACTAACTGTGCTTTTTTAGTTTGAACTGAAAAGTTGGTTTGAACTAAAAAAAGCGCTGCTAGCTTGAACTGAAAACTTAGTTTGAACTAAAAAACATGCTTAGTTCCAGATAACTTTCAGACTACTTAGTTCAGACTAACCAAGTCTGAACTAAGATTTTAGGTGTAGACATAGCCTATGGCTGTGCCCACACACAGAGACAGTTAAATCAATTTAACTTAAATCAATTAATAAAATCATCATAAAAATCATTCAATTGATTTAAGCTAAATCGATTTAACAGGTCCACACTAGAAAGTCGAATCGAACTAGCATGTCCAGGGACAGGACTTGCTAGTTCAGTTTAGGAGAGGAACACCATGGGAGGTATGTCAAGATGGCTCCCTAGAAGGGCCATGCCCCCATCCAATAAATGAATAAAGAAAGGCACCCTGGGAAGGAGAAGGACAAAACTGTTAAACACATCCACATGACATTATTTCAACATAACGGTTTTAAGCTAAGCCTCCGTGCAATTTAAAACAAGGTTTTATTGAATCGTTCTAACTTTCCTTATTTCAAAATGTTGGAGCTCGTCATTTTGATTAAAGAGAACATCATGTGGACTTACACTTTTTAAAATTAAAATAACCAGCATTATTTCATTTTAAAAGCTGCATGTGGACATACCCACTGTGTCTCAGTATGTTTGGCATAGCTGTAGATAGCTCCTACCACCCATCTGTGTGGTTAAATTAATATCTGCCACAGCCTCATAAAGACAACACTGCATTTGTAAATTCATAGATTTCATGGCCAGATGAAACTATTATGATCTCTAGTCTGACCTTCTGTCTGTAGAACTTTTCCCAGATAATTTGGTTACTAAGTATTGCATATCTTTTAGAAACAAACCATCTAGCTTTAGCCTATTCGACTATCTTGGCTTTATTATATTCACTGCTGTTCCTTCTATTCAGCGGTAATACAAGGGTCCTACAGGCCTGTATAGTGTAAGACATTCAGCAAGTAGCATAAGACTTAAGGGGTTAGGAATTTTAAACAGGTAAACCCCAAGTATTGGAAAGCTGAAAAACAGTGTTTAAGGGGAGCTTCTGACCACAGAAACTTGATCTAGCAACAATGGTGTCAACAACCTGATGTACATAACAGGGACATGACCTACATCCACAGATACCTCATCACAAAAGGTCCTGGTTATGAACTACCATATATAATAATAAATTGCATCGGACAAAGTGGGTTGAAGCCCATGAAACTTTATGCCCAATATAATTTGTTGGTCTTTAAGGTGCCACAGGACTCTTCTTGTTTTTGCTCTACACAAACTAACTCAGCTACTCCCCTGGAAAAAATAAATTGAAATAATTGATATGCTAATTTACAAGAGAAAGATGCTCCAACATTAGTAATGTGATGATATCCAAAAGAGGAAAAGGTGATTTAGCCCCCCTGAATATATATCAAATATACTGACATCAGAGGATCATATTACAGAAGTTTTATCACAACCTAGGGGTAGTGGTAGAAAGTGTAGCCTGATTTTTTATGACTTGGAATTTGGATTAGGATTGCCAATAAATCTTGCCAGGGGTTTTGGGTTCTTGCCTAAATCTGACCACAGAAAATATTTAAAACATGGAACCGCAGGGGAGGCCTAACCAGAATTGCCACACAGATACTTTAAAATGTTTTATAAACCCTTTAATTTGCAACAAAGTATAGATGATAAGCAAAAACCTGAGAAAAATTTTCATGAGTAAATTATAACCAAATTACAATTGACTTCTATTTTGGTACATACAGGAAATATTATGCGGTTCATGATTTAAACTATAGTAGATCTTGAGAATTTATGGTAGAAATTTGTGTCTCTGGTTAAGATACTCACACCTATTCAACAACTTGGTCGAGATGGAGATGTCCAGTTCCTTGACTTGACAGGAGAGGTGGAGAGCTTGGCGATACTTAATAACTATAATACAGTTAGACGCTAGAAAGCTAAAAGTTAGAAGCCAAATGAAAAGCTAACAGCTTAGAACCTAAAAGCCTACCTCCAGCAACAAAGTTTGTTGCTTTATATCCTCTCTAGTATCAGTCAGTTGGGGTCCTCCTTGTCTACCCAAATAATTGGTCAAGGGGTTCATGGATATGATTGATGCATATCGACCCATCAGAATGTTCATTATCTTTCTCTTTATTATTTAGCGATACTTTTGTGGGGTTTCGGGTCGAAATGGGTAAGTCCTGAGTTGTCTCTCTGTCTGCCGCCTTGGTGTCATGATCAAAATACAGCCTTCCAGATATTTGCATTGCTGAACACTGATGAAAGAGACCCACCTATGTCTAGTTTCAATCTAATATTAATTTAAATTTCCAAGTTCTATACAACTATGACTATCCCCTAAGCTGTTCATATCAGCTGTATAATTACACAGGCCTGTAAAATACCTTACTTTCCAGCAATCCATATCAAAGTTATGCTAATTTATGTACTTATGCCAAGTATAAATGTACAATGACAGTAATCTGTGAAGAGAGAATATATATGCGATCTGTTGATGGATACATACATGCAAGTCAAGCATAGGTTAAATTGGTGGCTATAAAAGAGATGTAGTCCTTGAGATGTGCCAGAACGATGGCCACCGGTGATTAGGGGCACGGTGATGGTGATGAGGAGGATGATGGCTAACATTTCAGTTTGTTCTGCTAGGAATTGTGTGAGTATATGGATGTTCAGATGTACTTTAAAGTCTTTAAACTATGATTCAGGGACTTTAATAACTCTGTCAAAGGTTAGGGGCCTATTACAGGAGTTGGTGGGTGAGGGTCTGTGGCCTGCATTGTGCAGGAGATCAGACTAGAGATCGTGTTGGTCCCTTCTGACCTAAGAATCTATGAGTCTATGACATGTACATTCAACAGCATCTCTATCAACCTCACTTAGTTGGGGATGTTTGTGACTGTGATAAATATATTAATAAACTATTTTTAAATACAGAAGAGTCCCTACAGAATGAGTATGGCAACTGTGCACATTAGGGTTTCCAAATACATAAAAATTTGAATAATACTGGACCTTGATTTGAGACAAGAACCTGTCAACCCTCAAAGTGATAACTGGGAACTCTTAAGCAATCAATGGAGAATCTATAAATCAAACTACACAGTCTTTGTTTATAAATTGCAAGGAATGGAGAGTCCACCCCACCCGTGGTAAACTTTTCCAATAGTTATATACTCTCACTGTTAAAATTTACATTTTAGTTCCAGTCTGCATTTGTATAGCTTCAACTTCCAGCCACTGGATCATGTTATATGTTTCTCCTCTAGACTGAAGAGCCCATCACTAGATATTTGTTCCCCCCAGAAATACTGATAAAATATGATCATGTTATCCCAAACCATATTGTTTGTTAAGCTAAATATATTGAGTTCCTTGAGTCTATCTCTGTAAGATGTGTTTTCCAATCCTTTAATCATTCTTGAGGCTCTTCTTTCAGTACTCTGTAATTTATCAATATCTTTCTTGAACTGTGGACACCAGAACTGGACATTGAAATACAGTAGTGTCAGTACAGATACAGAAGTAATGCAACCGCTTTACAATTACTCCAAATCCCCCTATGTATCTAAAGGGCACATTAGCCATTCTGGCCTCAGCATCACACCAGGAGGTCATGATCAGCTGATTACCCGTAATGACTCTTAAGTCTTTGTCAAACAAGGAGTCCTGTGGCACTTAAAGACTAAGGCTATTTCCACACATACATCATTATTTTGAAATAAGTTAATTCGAATTAAGAAAATGTTAATTCAAATAAAGGGAAAGCCTGCTTTTGAAACAGCTGTTATTTCAAAATAAGGCCGTTTGGCCATGCTGTTTCGAAACAGTTGTTTCGAAACAATGGTGTTGTTTCGAAACAACATGGCCAAATGGCCTTATTTCGAAATAACCATTTCGAAATAACAGCCGTTTCGAAATGAATGGGGTTTAAGCTGTTTCGAAATAAGAAAACATCATGTGGACATTCCGTTTTTTTATTTTGAAACAACCAGTGTTGTTTTGAAATAAAAGACTCAAGTGGACATACCCTAACAAATTTATTTATTGCATGAGCTTTCGTGGAAGAAAATCCCATTTTGTCAGATGCTTTGAAGATGGAGAAACTTACAGAATGGGAAGAAATAAATCCGGGGAAGAGTAAGCCATGGGATCAGGTCAGACTGTAACAGCAAATCAAAGCAGTTGTAAAAATTCAAATACTGGGGAACAGCATATAGAGGAAGATGAATTACTGATTCCAGAGACAGAGTCTCCCATCTGTTAGCATGGCTTAAATTGTAGATATATGACTAGATATATGACTTTACATTTGTCCATATTAAAACACATATCATTTGCTTGTGCCCAGCTTACCAAGTGATCCAGATTGCTCTGTTATATCATTATTTACTGCTCCCCTTCTCTTTGTGTCATTTGCAGACTTTAACAGTGATGCTTTTAAGCTCTCTGATAGGTCACTGATGAAATATTATATTGCACAGGGTGAAGAACAGCTCCCTGCAGAACCCTGTAGAAATGTACCCGATCAGTGATGATTTCCCTGTTTACAGTTACTTTTTGAGATTTGCCAACCAGCCAGTTTTTAATCTATTTTGTGTTAACCAAGTTAATTTTTATCATTCTAAGGTTGTTTTTTTTAATCAAAATGTCATGCAGGATGAAGTCAAATGCATTGCTGACATCTAAGTATATTCTAACAGTGCTACTAGCTTTATCAACCAAGCTTGTAATATCATAAAAATAAAATCAAGGTAGTCTGACAGGATCTAGTAACTATAAACTCACTGCTTAGCATCAATTATATTAATAATTTAATTCTCTCTTAATAGACTACTTTTACCACTTTCAATTGTTTATTAATAGAATCCTGTACCATCCACTCTATTATCTTTCTCAAGACCAATATCACACCAACAGATGTTACAAAACTCTACTTCCAATTTACTCTTCTAAAATATTGGGATAGCATTAACTGTCTTATAGTCTTCTGGAGCTTTGCCTATGTTCTAAGAGTTAATGAATATTATCTTTAATATTGTAGCAAGCTCCGCAGCCAACTCTTTTTCAACTCTTAGAGGCAAGTTATCCAGACCTACAAATTTTGAACTTTCTAACTTTGGCAGCTGCTGCATAACATGATCCAGGGTGCTCATTGTAATGGAAAGTGTTTCAGCATCCTCATATGATATGAGAACATCATTCATTTTTTACCTAATATGGACAGAAATATTTATTAAACACTTCCACTTTTTCTGCAGTATTATTGGCAATTCTACCATTCCTATCTAGTAATGAAACAATATCACTTTTGGAATTCTTTTTATTCCTAATGTACAGGGTTAAAGTAAGGAGGAAAAGCCATTCTGGAGCCCATGATTTTTAGGTGCCAGCGTTAGGTGTCGCAACCCCTAAAAATAGAACAATGGGGTGGAAGACTGCATTGTGGTGTATTCCCACAGCCCTTACTTCCTCTGAGCAGTTTTAAAAACTGCCAGTCTGGAGGGTGTTTCTGCCGGCTGGAAGACTGTGTCTTCTGGCCAGGAAGGGGCCACAGCTGCTGGGTGTCAAGCAGCCGATGGGAAAAGGGCACAGGGGAAGAAGGGGTCAGGTGGACTTGGGGGAGACCAGGAGAGCCAATGGGTGGATTAGGGTGGGAAGAAGGGGTCAGGATGGGGACTGGGGAGGTGTGAAGTGGATTGAGGGTCTGAAGGGGGGTGGAGTAAAGACAGGGCAGGTGGGGGGGTAGGAGGGCTTGAGTGGGGTGGAAACTTGGGAGCAGGGAGGGAGCAGGAAAAAGATGTTTGATGTGGGCACTACTGGACAAGGTTAGGGTTATATTGTGGATTTGAGGCTGTGCTTCATGTCTGAGGAAAGAGTTGGTGGGGCTCAAAAATGCCTACCTGGGCTGGGACCTGCACATGCATAAAGGGGGCCTGGACAATATGGGAAGGGGGCCTGGAGATTAGGAGGGTTCCAAGGTCTGTAAATTTATATTTTAACCACTGCTAATATCTTTTACATGCTCCTTATTATCCTTAACTCTGTTGATCATTGATTTCTCTTTGCTTCCGTTATAATCTTTTTACACTTCCTAGCTTTTGATTTATATTCATTATTATCAGCTTCCCTTTTCTTTCATTTGTTATATAGTTGGGGTTTGTTTGTTTGTTTGTTTGTTTCCATAGAGGGCTTCACTTCCTCTAAGCCTGTGGTTCCCAATCTTTTTCAGGCTGCCAACCCCTTTTTAACAAAAAAAAATCTTTGCAGCCCTGTGTTTGATTATGTAATCTGGCCTGCACAGGGAGACTCTGGCCCACACCACTCTGATGGCGCTGCTGAGACAGCCAGCGAGCAATGCTGCCACCACCATGGCCTACGCCACTGAGGAGCCGAGCCACCGCAGCTATGGCCTCTGCCCTTACCCCTGCCAGGGATCCAGTGCAGCCGCCTTCCCCTGCCAGGATCCGGCCACAGGCAGGGAGAGGCAGCCCCAGCAGGGAGCATCGGGGTTGCAGCTGGATTCTGGCCCCGGTAGGGAGAGGCTCCATGCACCCCTTGCAACATGTCTGCAGACCCCCAGGGGTCCCCAGACCCCAGGTTGGGCAACACTGCTCTAAGCCGTTATGGTTTTCAACTAATGAGGCCTTCTTTCTCAGTTGTGGGATTTTGTAGCTTTTTTCCCTCTCTTGATTGTAGGATTTCTTCCAGGAACCACATTTCCCAGTAGAAGCCAGTTAAACGATCTGATAAATTTCTAAGGATGGGTTTTACAGAGAAATAAGAGCAAGTACTGTGATTATGATCTCATTTACAGCACACTACAGCTGTAAGATCACACAGAGCAAAAGAAGAAAAAGCCCAGGCTTGTATAGAGAGAGATCTGGTGGGTGTGGATGAAGGTTAAGAGTTCAGCTGCAACATCTTCTCTGGGTACAAACATACTCATCACAAATGCTGGGACCTTTCTTTGGGTCCCTGAGGGTGGAAAGGGGGTGTGAAAACTCCCTTTCCTTTGCCTCTTTTCCTAAATGCTGGCTGGCCTACTGAAAGGCGAGAGTTGAGTGAGTGCTCATGGCAAAAGTTGTTTGTAATTCTGAAGCTGCCAAAACCTTCTCTTGCATGAATCTTCCTATTTTGTATGCATCTTTTTCTTTCCTTCTTGGCCTCCTACTTCATCTTCCCTCTGTGTGTTTTCTGTATGATAAAAGGGAAAAGCATCCTCCTGATATTATACAATAAGAACAAAAGTCTCAGAATGGGAACGTGGAATTTTGCCTTTATGGAAGCAAAACATCTTGCGATGTCTGAATTAGCTACATAAGCTGTAGTCCCAGACCAGGCGTAGCTGGGTAAGGACTGCTCAGTAGAACAAACCAAAGGGTAGGCTTCAATTTGGGTACACGTGCTAGTCTCACAGCAACATAACAGTTTCTGAACTGGATCAGAGCTGAGATTCATCTAGCTAGTCTCCTGTCTGCTTGATTGGAAGGTGATAGTTATGTTCCAAAATATAGGGGCTGGCTGGATATTTCATCTGTTGCATTCTGGTTCTGTTTGTTCTTTTCTCTGCAAGAATAAAATTCTTGCTTATTATTAACCCTGCAATTGCCGTGGAATCACTTCAGATGTTCTCAGATGTGTGTGAGAAGCATCCCTGTTTCTTTCCAGCTGCATTTTATCCTAAATACAGCCACATTTACTATACAGCACCAAAGACTGCTGAGCCACTTTAGGATCTATCTGACCATCCCTCCAGCTGCTCTTCTCCAAAGCCATAAATCGACTCAGTAGTAAATATTCTCCACGTTAAAAAATAATAATCGTCCAATCACAGGGCAAAAAGGATCCCACTGGACTGAAAGAACAAATCACTTGCCACCAGTAATAAACGGTGAACATTTTGCAAAGGGATAAAGTTAGTTCACACAAGTCTTTTCTGTATAGTGAAGATGTTTGCCCACCAGAACGGATTCACAAATAGACAAGAGGAAAAGAAAGGGTTACATAAGCTGAATGATTAATTTGAAATGAGTGATTCCACCAGCTCCAGTCAGGAGCTTTTACCAAGGTGGTAGAAAATCCATCACTCAGTTCACTTAAAATCTAGACTCCAAAAGTCACTAAACCATCAGCTCTCAAGCAGGTGGTCACAAACAAGAGTTAAGAGTTCTTAAGGGATAGCCAGATTAATCCAGTACAGCAAAAGAAACAAGGAGCGTGGTAGCACTTTTAAAGACTAACAAATTTATTTATTTCATGAGATTTCATGGATAAAATCCTACTTCATCAGACCCTTGAAGAAGCAAAACTTACAGAATGAGTCAGAAGGCCCTGGTTATCTTGCCCTTCTTGTAGCTAAATGAGAGGAAAGAGGTCCCAGTTAAGTAGGAGGGTGTTTGGTGGTGGCACGGGTTCCCGTTCTGGAAAAGGTTGAGAAATACTGGAGCCAAACCAACTTCCACACAGCAGTAAAGAAGCTAGCAAGCAAGTAAACAGTATCCTCTTCATTTATTTTCTGCACTGCTTACCCCTCTGTATTGGATGGATCTAACCATCCGGGCTTTGGGGTGTGAGATCTGATAGACCTAGCCACCAGGGTTTGCATAATAGGTAAAGCCTTGCAGTAGGTCAGTGTGAAGCATCAGTGTGGAGCTTCTGGTGCACTGGCAAATCCTTTAAACATCTTCCTTTCTGTCCATAAACTTTGTATATATTTAGTATCGACTTCAAAACGTTAGCTTTCCTGCAGTAGATTAATGATTGATGTTTTTAGTTAAGAGAAAGCAGAGGAATTTGCTAGTTTCCTGTGTTAAGACTGCCACCAAGAGGGCAGAAGAAGTATAGGTGCTCTCCTAGAAGACAAGGAGTAACGTTTTTAGAAAATAATCTCCTTTCTTTGAGCAAAAACAGGAGTTTGAGATATCAGGTTATGAGCAGCCTTCAGCTCTGGGCCGGCTCTGAGACAGCAGGGCCCCAAATGGCTATAGCTAAGAACTGCCATGGGATTTATAAACTGGCCACTTACAGCTTCACAATTACCCCCATGCTGCCCATCCAAACTTCCCAGCTGCAGTAGCTGCAGACGCAGCATTTGCAGCTCCTAAAGCACAAGGCCTGTATCCCACAAACTCAAGAAGAACCTGAGTACTATGTCGGCTCACACGATTATATAGTCCTGATTCAGCTCAGTACAGGGCAGTGGTGCTCATCACATGATGCCCAATATATGCCTCAATCATATCCAGAGCTTTTAGCGAATGAAAAGGTGGAACTATCACGAACATTTCTCAGTTGCACCATCAGGTACTCAAAACAGCCAAACATCAGTCAAGACCATAAGAAAGTAGATGATTGTAACTATCCTGCAGATTAGAATAGCTGAGAAGTAAGAGAGCAGGTTGTGTGATCCTGTAGGCCAGCAGTTCTCAACTACTGTGTCAGGACACATTACTGTGTCGCCACACAGTGGTAAGTGTCAGGCAAATGGCTGGATTCGGCCTCGGGTAGGTGGGCTGGTGTGTCCTGTAGGGTCGTGAGATGCCACCAAGCCTGCAAAAGGTTGAGAACCACTGCTGTAGGTTGCGTAAATATGGATAAATCCATGCTACGAATGCTGGGAAGTAGGACAGTGGAGGGCTGGCTGGGAGAGAACGGGGCAGAGGCTTTACATGCTGATCTTAATGGAAGCCAAGTTATATGTGCAGTCATGGGCAGGTGTGTGGGTGGGTGGGAGAGCGAGAAAGAGAAGACAGGCATTTGAGAGAATTGTCATTGTCTAACTCAGACGTGGCCAAACTGTGGCTCAGGAGCCGCATGTGGCTCTTGAATGAAAAAGTGTGGCTCATGGAAGAACATCAGCAAATCAATTTAGTAGGTAAAAGTATATGGCCATATGCCTCAGTGCAGCTCTTGAAGGTTTAATAGTCAACTTGTGAGGCTCTTGAGTTCCATAAGTTTGGCCACCCCTGATCTAACTAGAATGCAAAGGAAACAATGCAACTCATCAAAATCAGAACTTTTTTAAAATAAAAACATTTCCTCTGCACAAGTAAGTGGAGATTTCACTGAAACAAGCAAAAGAACAGGTCTCAGGTGGAAGCAGATTTTGCAGGTTGCCTGTTCAAAACTATAAAGACAGGAAGTGATTGATGTTTCTGTATAACTAACAACAGGCCAGACACCCACAGCTCCTGCTGAAGTTGCATGTGCTCATTGCTTCTCAAGAGATGGCCTCCAGTTAGCTACCGAGGAGCAACAATTCAGGCATTGATCACATCCCGGAGAGAGGGCTGTGGCTACAACTCCCATACTCCCAGGACTTTGATTCCCACAGGAGTACAGATGCTGCATCATTTATTAAGGCTGTACTTGAAGTGAGATGTTAAAGCAAGCTCCCTTTTGCTCTTATCTTGCAAGGGCTGCCCTGGTGGTAGATAAACATCTCAACAGCATATCTTCCATCACCAAGGCCAAGGTTTCCTCTCTGAGTAAAACAGAGTTGAAAGCCCATGTCGGTCGCGACTGCTCAATGCAGAATTCTACTCTGTTTGCCTAGATAGACAATACAGCAGAGGCAATATACAGAGCACATTATTGCACAGTGAAGAGCCAGGATCAATTCATACACCCAGAACCGTGCACAACACACAATGTCTGTTCCAGTGAAAACTCAGAATCAATTTCTCCAATGCAGAGCTATTTATCTGAAGCTACACATCCAGGACCGTAGATATGGGTGGGCCTTGACAGGCCTGGGCCCACCCATTTGGCCAGGAGGCTTATCCCCCACAGTGCCTGGAAGTGGCGCAAACTTCACCACCACGGCCACTGGCCTAGCCAGCAATGAACGGATGCTGTCATGGATGTAAGTGGAGCAGAGGCAGCGCTGCAGGCAGATGGACAGGGGTGAGCAACTCTCGAACACTGATCCCCAGTTCCAGCTTGGGGGCAATTGCCACAGCCATGACACAGCAGAGACTGGTCTTTAACCACTTCTTTCCCTCCCTCCTCCTCCTCATGACATTCCAGTTGCTAGGTAGAAAGTGGAGCTGGCATGCCTAGGTCCAGCTTCACTTACTGCTTAACAGGAGTGTTGTCAGGCAGCTTCCGGTCACACAACCAGAAGCAGGACGTGGCTGGGTCCAGCCTGCAGACTCAGGGCCCTGGCCAGAAAACAGGGGCTGGCAGCGGCCCTGTACACATTGCAGACAAACAGCAAAGATTATACAATGCCCCTTCTTAATAAGCCTCCATCCCCCAAAAGTAAATCCGCAGTAACTCTGCTGGCCACGCTTAGGATCCTGCTTTGTAGACAAGGCGTGTATCTACCAGTTCTCAATGACGACTGTTTCTCTTCTTCTTAACCACTTGATCTTCTTCATTGTCCCCTGCAGCAGCATCTTGGCAACCTTGAGACCCTCTGGTTCTTCTTCATCTTGAGTACTTGATCTGTGACCCTCATGATAGGGTGTTGGTTACCCTGAGACCCTCTGGTTCTTCTTCAGCTTGAGTACATGATCTGTGACCCTCATGATAGGGTGTTGGCTACCATGAGACCCTCTGGTTCTTCTTCATCTTGAGTACATGATCCGTGACCCTCATGATAGGGTGTTGGTTACCCTGAGACCCTCTGGTTCTTCTTCAGCTTGAGTACATGATCCGTGACCCTCATGATAGGGTGTTGGTTACCCTGAGACCCTCTGGTTCTTCTTCAGCTTGAGTACATGATCCGTGACCCTCATGATAGGGTGTTGGCTACCATGAGACCCTCTGGTTCCAAGGTCCATCTTCAGGCAACAATAATTGGGGTGCTCATGGCATGTGATATTCCATACTACTGACACCCTTTTCCCAAAGAAGCCCCATGTCCCCAAAATATGCGCTCCTAGCCCTTATTCAGCATGCCCTGACTACTTATAACTTGCTTTTCTAATTAATTTTGGAAGGGACAACAGGGGTGGGCTAACAGGTGCATATTTCACTGCACACCTATTGTCATGCTGTTCTATAGGGTCAGTTGATCCAGGTCAGTTTGTCCCAGATTCACTGATACACACTTCCACGTGTACACTACTCAAACCGGCCATGGGCTGACATTGGCCATTCTTCTCTTACATCAGCATTGCAACACAGACTCAGGATTAATGTTCCTGTGGCTTGTGTTGGTGCCCAGGGCAAGTTTGGCATTCTCAGTGATTTTCCATACAAACTGCCCAGTGCTAAGAGGCCTTGCTCCCAGGTCCTTTGGCACTCAAACATATCAAGCTTTACTAGATTTATGTCATCAACGGTGATTTATCAACAGCACCATTCCAGCACATGGGGATTTGGGAAACGAGTTACATTCAACACACTTCTAGTCAATTTGGTTGTGTTCCTTTGATTTGTCAGTGCATTTAGACACATCTAGTTACAGACTGATGAGTTTTACAGTCAACACCTTCTCTTAATGGGCCCAGATAACGTGGTTATGATGCTATGGACTTTGTCTGCCAGCTATGTCAATGTCATTACAAGGCACCCAAGATGGGCACCTTGTGTACTGGAGCAATCACACAGCCACTCAGGCGTGTAAAATCAGATGATTAGACTGTCTAGGGGAGGATTGGCAGTCAGGGTACCT
Source organism: Podocnemis expansa (assembly GCA_007922195.1). NCBI lineage: Eukaryota > Metazoa > Chordata > Testudines > Podocnemididae > Podocnemis > Podocnemis expansa. Next base: position 1,469,958 of record ML682001.1, on the reverse strand, counting down.
GGCTTGCAGAATGGGAGCCAATAACTCTCGCTGATGTTTTGTGCCGGACATGGCCCTGCTCTGTCCCTCACTTTCCCCATTTGTAACAGCAAGACTATATTTACCCAACTTTTATCAAGTGCTTTGAGTTCTTTGGGTAGATGGGAATATTATTATTAGAAAGTCTAAGTGCCAAATTTACTGGCTGAATGCAGAAATTGACTAACTAACCAAGTGTGCATCCACATTGGCAAGTTAGTTCCAATTAAAGAGCCTTAATTCGAACTAATTTAGTCCCTGTCCACCACAGACTTTCATTAGTTTGAATTAAGGAATTCCTTAATCTGAACTAATGAAAACTTCCTTTGAATTAGTAGCACTTGCATTTAGTTTGAACTAAGTGCTTAGTTCAATTCTTAGTTTGAACTAAGGGCAGCGCAGACCGGGATTAAGCCTTAGTTTGAACAAAATACATTTGAATTAGGGCAGTTAGTTCAAATTAATAAAGTGCACTAATTCAACTTAATGTTTAAGTTGAATAAGTGCACTCTGTTAATTTGACTTACTAAGGCTGAGTTTAGTTGGAATTAAGGTTGATCTTATTAGTTCGAATTTGTTAATTCAAACTAACTTTTAGAGAGTAGACATAGCCCAAGAGGACCACATTTGAAAACTGGCTATTGTGCTTCCTAAACAGCACCTTTGAACTCATCAACGCCTTCCTAAAGCTGAGTTCACCCCAGATCTGAACAGTGTGAATCTCAGGATGTTTGAAATCCAAATCCAAATGCAAAGCTTGTGTTTATGCCCTTTGATCTGCCTGGGTAGCTGTTTCTTTGGCCACCTGCAGTGGGATTTTCTCCCACAAAAGCTCATGAGAGAAATAAATTTGTTAGTCTTTAAAAGCACCACCAGACTTTTTGGCTATGTCTACATGACACTTTTATTTTGAAATAACACTCGTTATTTCGAAATAAAAGTAATTAGGTCTACACAATGTTTTCTTATTTCGAAAGGATGGAAATAAGAATCGTCATTTCAAAAAGGAAAAACCCGCCCCCCCCCCCCCCCGAAACAGCCGTTATTTCGGAAGGGATATTTCAAACTAACGCCATTTAAACCTGTTCGTTCAAAACAACACCATGTAGACCTGTTGTTTTGAAAGAACTGTTCGAAACAACAGGTCCAAACGGCTTTATTTCAAAATAACCATTTCAAAATAACAACCATTTGGATTGCAGGCTTTCCCTTAATTTGAATTAACATTTTGTTAATTCAAATTAACTTATTTCGAAATAAGGGTTTTATTTCAAAATAACTCACTTTGAAATCCTTATTTCGAAATAACAATGCATGTGCAGACATAGCCTTTGTGTGTTTTGCTGAACTAGACTAACAAGGCTATGTCTTTGGAATGTGGTACTTGGGTGATGGGGAAACATAAAGCCAAGCCCAAATTCATTCTGCAGCACTGTCATCTTTTCTCTGTTTCCCAACATATGCCTCGGATGGGCTGTTTGTACCCACTAGACTTGCAGGCTCCATGGAGCTCAGCTGGAGCAGCTTGTTTATGGGGCAGAACCTTTCCGCATCCATGGTGGTTTCTTCACCTCCCAGTTTGCCTTCTGATGTATTGAGTCCCTTGAAAGAGCAAACTGAGATGGTACCTGACTAGGTGCACTATCCCATCAATTCTTAGGGAAACAGGCACGGTCAGGAACCCTGTGTGACCTCAGGTGATGGCAGTCTTACTGTTCATGTTAGTCATCACAGGTGACATCCTGGTCCCACTGACTTCAACAGAGCCTGGATTTCACCCCATGAATGTGAGTCCCTGCCGAGTGATCTCTGCTGCTGTAGCCACAGCAAAGTTGTTGAGCGACTTTAGGAAAAGCAAATGCCTGGTGCTGTGTTCTTTTTTGTGACTGCTTATGGCCCTGATGAGGGGGCTAAAGGAAGTCATGGGTTGAGAAATCTGAGAAGGAAGGTTGTGGTTTGGTGCTCTCTGGTCTGGCTTTGCTCAACTTAACTTGGAAAAGGAGTTTGATAATGTCTGGTTAAGATCAAGGATCTTGCAAGGCTGAGAAGGGCACTGTCCTATTCTTTCTGCATGGTATGCTGTCTTGGAGGTCTGCAAGAGAAGTTATGTGGTAGCCCCCAAGTTAAAGGGGAAAAGAAAGAAAGCTTCTGTAGATCTATGAACATTTCCCCTTTTGTGTTTCTCATCTTCTGTGCCATTGCTACACCTTTTTTAAATATTAAAGGATGTAATATTTGTTTTAGTGAAATAACATGTGTAGTGCAGTGATTTTTTCCATTTCTCTGAGGAATGCAATCTGAAGTCTCTAACATAAAATGTCCCTTCAGGCTAGAGAGAGAGACAGAGTAAACAGCAAGGCCACGTGTGATAGAGCCTTTTCCTCCACGACATTTCCAGGAACTAAATTTGGGAATTGAAGGTTAAAGGAATTAAATACAGGAGGCTACATCTTCAGAATGTGGGGACTTAAATAGAGGTAGAGAGAATCACCGTACTGGATTAGTCCATGTAGACCAATATCATGCCTATGATCAGAACCAGCTACTTCAGAAGAAAAGTGTAAGAGCCTGATAGGAGATAGATTTGGGATTATCAGTCCCTCACAATCGTCTTAATCTGGTCTTTAATAAAGTCCAGCTCCTAACTTCACACTTAGGTACCTAAATAAGTCACCAGCTTTCCACACATGCTTGGCAACTTCAGCTCCCATTTAAGTCTATGAAACAGTTCAACATCTTAGAAAATCAGTTATTTATTTAGAAGTCAACCTTAAAAGAGAGTCATCTGTTTGTGCGATCCCTGGCTTCGCCTTTAGCTCATGGCAGCAATACATATAGCCCTAGTCTACACTGGGGTTGCTTTTCGGCAGCAGTCGACAGTCATTTACGCAAGGCATGTCAAATGCCTTCTGTAAATGATGGCGACTTCCTAAGCCACCAGGACACACTGGAGAAAGCCAACCACAAATCCCTTGCAGATGGCTTTCCCCTATGCCTCCTGGCCTCAGGATTTCCAGCATCAACTTCTAGGAGTGCCGCAGTGAGTTCAGGCTTGATGCTTAGTGCTCCCAGCATGCTGGACTGATGGTGGACATTTTTCCACCATCAGTGAAGACATATTATAGATGGATCCCTGCCGGTCACAGATTCCCTATCCAAGACTCTCCAAGTAGCTGTGTTTGGTGATGTGAAGAGGCCCAGTGTGATCTGTGTCTCCATCAGAGAGCTGGACTTAGAGTGAGTTGATCAGCAGAGGGCTTTGGAGGAGAAACCTTGGTGCACACAGAAGCAGAGCGATATTAGGACAGGAGGAATTGTCCAGGCGCATTCCCCACGCTGTTTAATTTGCCACAAAACCTTCTACCTATTTATCACAGCTGCTGAAGGAGCCAGGCAAGAAGTCTGAGTCTCTGCTCTGGACAATAAAGATTCAGAGCTGTTGCAGATTGCCGTCAGGGTATTTGTGTGTACCCTGTTGTCAGAAAAGGGGTTCCAGCTGGGAAAGTAACTGTGAAAAATACATAAAATTCTGGACGTTCACGTTCCTGTGGTGGGTCATAGGCCACGTCTAGCAAATTCACAGCAACACCAATCCAGCCGCTCTGCTGGATGGTCACTTGTGTAGCTGCTCTGTGCCAACAGGAAAGAGTTTTCCCACCAACATCATAAAATCATCTCACTGAGTGGTGGTAGCTATGTCAGTGGGAGAAACTCTCCATCTGAGACAGCTCTGTGCAAATGCTGATGGTGAAATTTATATCACTCCAGGATGTGTTTTTTCAAACCCCTCAGTGACCTAAGTGGTAGTGTAGACATGGTCTATGGCACTGCTACTAATAATTTTTATTATTTAAATGCAGAAGCACCTGTTGAGGGTTTCAGTCATCACGCTATCCTCTGTACAAACACAGTGAAAACAGACCCTGACTTGAAAAGTTAATGAACTAAATAGGTGGGAAGTATTTTTGTCTCCTTTTCACAGAAGAGGTGTTCAAGCATCAATGAAATAACTTGCTGAAGGTTACACACAAAGGTGGTTTGTTTGTTTTTTTAATAAAAAAAAAAAGCAAACCAGGGATTTGAACTCATCTCTCTGGACTCCTCAGCACTTGCCTGTGAGATTAATTGGGCCAACCTTTGTATTATCAGCTCAAAAGAATGGAGATAGGACTCCAGTGCACCATCTTCCCGGCTCAGCAATGTATAGTTGAACTGCATCTTCCTCTGTATTTTGTGAAGAGCCAAGCATGCTGCCATAACTAACACAAAACTAATAATGCATCTAGTGAATATTTCTGCACTTCCATTACACCCTTCATTTGTTTTCCTTCCATCATTATCTGTGGAGTTGCAGGCGCCTCCGCTGTCTGTAATGTGGATGCATCCAGAGAGTTAATGCCTCCAAGGAAACAAGATGTTCAGTTGAACTCAGCAGTAGGCAAGAACTAGCGCTAGCCGTGCCACATTAGGACTGTAACAAAACTGCCATGCCAGTCATTGGGAAGTTTTGGGTGACTGTGCTGTCAAGTCATTCTCCTGCGATCTGCGTGACAGCTCTGTCAGGTTTTAATGAGTACCTATGCCCACTGAGTGCTGGCCAGAGGCAGGCAGCTAATTGCAGCCAGTCATTTAGATGGTAGGCTTTCCTGGGCAGGGCATTTGCCTTCCACATGTCTGCAGAGCATGAGGTACCCACATCTGTGTCACAGCAAAGTATGCACTATAATGAATACATAGGGGGACAGAGAAGGAATAAGAGTTGCCGCATCTCCTAAGAGGCTTGATGTATAAATGAAGGGAGTTTATCCAAGAACCAGGACATCTCCCAGTTGCTGCCACCCAGTGTTTTCCAGGAAGAAAGGGAATTTACTGACACGCTTTGTTAAAACACAAGAGAAAAGGCTAGATGTAGATTGACTACCCCAATGCATGTGTACCAAGTTGTGAGCTCCCTTCCCATGCTCTCTGTATGGCCATGTTAGGGCAACCTGGACATTGGGACTGAGTCCAGTGTACGCTGAATGCATGACATGCCAAATTCTCTGTCTAGGATGACGAGTGAGTGAAGCCTTGAGATTATTTCTTCTACTCCAAGCCTCAGCAAATCAGTGTTTCTGGTTGCTACAGACACCACTTTTTGTAGCCTGTTGCCTAACTCCACTACAGCAATGTAATGGAGGAGCACCCTCTGGCAACCAAAAGTAAAAGTGCCAGTGCCTAGGTGTGAGCCAATTTTGTCCACTCCTGTTCTAATCTGTTCTTCTCAGCAGCAGACTATCTCATGCTTGGCTGAGGGGCTAGTCTGGCTGCCTCACCTGTTTCTCCATTCAACCACTTGCTGAGCTTGCAGTTAGCCATTACACCCTTCCATGCCACTCTTCCTCCTCCTCCTGCCCCAAGCATCCCAGCTGTTGCTCCGTCCTCACACCGACTGTGTCTCAAAGGCCAGATCTAGATGCAAGGATCCCTGGGTGAGGTGTGATGGTGTGTGTTATGTAAGTGGTGCAAATTGATGACCAGAGTGGTGACTTCTGAGCTTAAAATCTATTAATTTAAACCCCATAAATCTCTAACAGTCAGAGACCAGGGAGAGACCTATGCGGGAGTGGGAGAGGAGCAGATCAGCCCACATCGGCCACATTGCTTCTTCTGAAGCACCTGGTTCCTGGCACTGTCAGAGACAGGACACTGGGCGAGTGGATCTTGGATCTGATCTAGCTTAGCAGTTCCTGGGGCAGGTCGACACTGCCTGCCATTTTTGGCAGCATAGAATCATAGAATCATAGAACCATAGGGTTGGAAGGGACCCCACGATGTCATCTAGTCCAACCCCCTGCCAAAAAAAGCAGGACCACTCCCATT
>ML682001.1:1176237-1459078 GCA_007922195.1 Podocnemis expansa | reverse complement strand
CTCCCTCAGCACCCTCGGATGTAGTTCATCCGGCCCCATGGACTTGTCCACATCTAGCTTCTTTAAGCAGTCCCTAACCTGACCTTCTGTCACCAAGGGCCTCTCTTCTTCTCCCCAGTCTACCGTACCTAGTGTAGTGGGCTGGGAGCTGACCCTGCTTGTGAAAACTGAAGTAAAAAAAGCATTGAGCACTTCAGCTTTTTCCTCATCCTCTGTCACGAGGATGCCTGCCCCATTCAGTAAGGGACCTACACCATCCCTGATCCTCTTCTTTTTATTGATATACTTGTAGAACCCCTTCCTGTTATCCTTCACAGTTGAAGGGAGATATGCAAGTGAGGTATAATAACTTGGAAAACAAACAAGGAGTCCTGTGGCACTTAAAAACTAACAAATTTATTTATCACATGAGCTTTCCTGGGCGAAAATCCCACTTCAGCAGATGCTTTGAAGATAGGGGAACTTACAGAATGGGAGGAAATACATTTCCCCATCTTCAAAGCATCTGATCAAGTGGGATTTTCGCTCACAAAAGCTCATGTGATAAATAAATGTGTTAGTCTTTCAGCACCACAGGACCCCTTGTTTGTTTTACTGAACTAGACTAATATGGCTGCCCCCTTTGGAACTTAATAATAACTTGTGTATCTCAGTTGGACTGCCCTATGCCTGGGACATCCACCGTGCTGTGTCTGTCTTTGACTCAACACTATTCCAGTTGCCAGGGTGGTCTTACTAGATCAGCTTCCCAATCAACTGAGTGGGTCTTCACAGACCCGATCCATCAGTTAGGAAGGTCGATCTGACAGAACTTATTTTGATGCCATCAGTGAAGACTAGTCCTAGGTTCCCTACTTTGGGGGACCACCCAGTTCAATTGCCAAGGATGCCTTTAACCTTCAATCTATAAATGTTTCTTCTCCAAAGCCTGGCCAAAAAATGGTGGACCATGCAGTGTGTCTTCAAGGCCAATTGATTTAAATCATTTGGGGCTGAGAGGAAGGGAAGTGACTTTGAAGGGAAGGACCCCCAAGAAAGCCGCTTTCCACTGGGGACAAGTCATGGATCTCTGCAGGCATGGCAGCCTATTTTAGGAAGAGAGGCAAGTTCCTAGATGAGCAGGCAATGGTCATTAGCCCTGTTGCTTGATATCGCCTTAGAGGTGTGCAATGGGTGGAATCTACACTATGAGCTGAATGCTGAAAGATGTACAGCAGTGACGGTCTCTTTCCAACCACTGTATCAAAACGGCCTTTGTGCTTTTGCTGCACATTTCCAAAAATTTCCTTTCATCCCCAGTTTCAGACTTTTATTGTTTGTTTCCCCCTCTTAATAAGTCTGATTATCTTATTCACAGCATCAGTGTTTTAATAGTCAAAGCTTATGTGAATTATCGTAACCAGCCCTGAATGAAAATAATCTGTTAGCATAAAATAATTTCCTCTAGACAATTAAAACAAAAGAAAATTAAAATAATAGCTCTAATCTTTTCATTGCCTCATAGTCATACTCCCAGTCACATCAAAGTGCTTTATGTTTTACCATGATTGCCATGTAGTTAGTTTGCAGCTATCTCCCTGAGTTATTTCTGTGGTTCCCACTATCCTGCCAGACTACCCCACAATGTTTAATGCCTTTATCCTCACAATACTAATGAAGCTGGGAAATGCCACTGGACCCATTTGACAGGGCTTTCTGTAACTCTGAGTGATAGCAGTTCACAGGGGAAAGAAGATGGCTGATGTGTGCTTCCCTGAAACGCCAAGCTAGATACAATACTGAGGGAACGTGTTGGAACCGTCAGCCTTGATCATGTATAAATATAGAAGAGAGAATAAGATGGTGCCACTGCAGTTCCTATTTCATTTGTCTATAAAAGCAAAACCCCAAATCTCCCTGTTACAGTGTGGTTTTGTGTCGGCAGAAGGCATTCATGAAAGCAGGATGAGGGACTCTTTCTCCTGTATGTTCCTCCCTCAACTGTCCAGAGAAAAGGGGAGCAGATCTGATCGGAAAGCCCCTTTGAACCCATGTGCAGGGCGAAACAAGGTACTTCTATCTACACTGATACACTGAAGAATTTAATGACAGATGCTACTGAACATGGTGTGTTGCTAGGGATGGGATTGGGCCAAAGAAAAGTGGAGTCCCTCTCCCCTACTGGTCTCTCCATGCAGGGGACCAGAATCCATAGTGCTGTTGGCCTCGGTCCACATGTTCTCCTTGAGTCTCCCCCTTACCCAATCCATGCATGTTAGTCCCAAAGGGAAGAATAGCTGAACTCTGCTGCTTCCAATGTCACTTCAAAGATGTGCATTCCTCTGTTCCCTTCTTCATGTGCTTTTGCACCAGAGGGAAACACCCAAACCTATTGACATTAGATGGGCAAGACCTACAGCCTCATCTTGTCCATTCTTTTTTGCAACTCCTCAGCGCAGGGCCATCCTATACTATAGTCAAGTTTGTGTCCTTAAGAAGAGTTCAGGGTGGATTGGAACACAAGGGCAGATGGGGAAAGTTACTTCGGGTTATTGTATTGGAGAAGGAGGAAAGCTAAATTTATCCCTGGCAGAATCCAGATGCCCACAACTGAGAGCCAATGCTAGTGGAAAAATTGTGTCTGCTGCCTGGAAAACTTTACATTATATGTAGGCAAAAACAGGCAAAGGGTGGAAGAAAGGATTATCACTATTAATAATGTTTATTATTTTAGTACTTAGAGACCAGCCAAAACCAACAGCCCCTGGTGCCAGGTGCTGTACAAACATGGAGCAGTAGGCAGTCCTTGAAGCAGAGTGTATGTTCTAAACAGACAAAATGGAAAGAGCATGGGGAAAGGAATATAATTCACAGGCAGAGTGATCAATGTAAGTGAGCCAAATGTGTATAAACCAGGCCTTGACAAATCTGTTTCTGTTTACTATGGTAACCAGTTTTAGTAGCCTGTCACCTAGCTCCACTGCAGAAATGTAACGGAGAAGCACCCTCAGTCAACCAAAAGGAAAACTGTTGGTGCCAAGCTGTGATCCAATTTTGTCCACCCCCAGTACAAACGTCTTTTGATAGGTAGGACAAAGACACAGGGAGACTGAATGACTTGCCTAAGGTCATAGAAGCTCTGGCTACACAGCTGAGAAAAACCTCCTGCTGGCCTATGCCTGTCTCATAGGGCATGGAGTGTGGGGCTGTTTCATTCCTGTGTGGACTCCTGGCTGTAGTGTCCGGAGGGGTGGAACGGTCCCATAACTCAAGCTCCAGCCCGAGCCAGGCATCCTACACAGCAGTGAAACAGTCCCACAGGTGGAGGTGAACCTCACACAGGCCAGCCGAGGGTTTTCTCTGCTGTGCAGACATATCCAGAGGCACAACCAGTAAGTGAGCACCACCCTCCAGACCCCAACAATGATGCTTGTGTAACCCACATGCCTAAAACAGGCTGTTTCTTAGAGACCTTTTCAGGCTGGGTTACATTGCTGGTCAGATTTTGCAGCACAGAAACCAGAACTTTCTGGTAATAGGCTGTGGCAGCATATTGAGCAGGCTCCACAAGTTTTTCTAGTGTTGCTGGAGTCAGATGCCTGTGAGAAATTTGAGAGCAGCAGCCTAGAGAGGAGCAAGTGCAGAAAGCTGCAAGGAGAAGCATCCATGTGCTCAGTGCTTGAGTGAAAGTAGCTGAGCTAGGAGTGAGCTGCTGGATGTTTTCTCCCTGCTTTGGACTATTTTGCAGGGGAGTTTTCTGTGGGACTGAGAGCTAGTTGACCAGCAGACAGGCTGCCTGGTGCTGGTTGAAGAGAAGAAAAAAAGGACTGCATGGATTTCAGCTGAAGACTCTGGCAGCTAGAGAAGATGAGGATTGCTGCTATTTTCCACTCAAGCCTCAAGGACCTAAAGACTGCAATTGAGATAAGGGTGACTCCACCTGAGCTTTGGGACTCTTGGGTTTCTTACTGTTTTCTTTAAATTCATTTTAGTTTCTTATGATAAGATTTCTTAAGTTAGTTAATCAAGTTTATTGTTATGTTTATTTTAAGGATTTTGTGGTGGGATGGGAACTCTGAGCAGTCTTTGCTGTGAGTCTCTTTACAGACTGGATCCTGGGTCTCCAGCTGCTTTGTCCAGGAGTTTAATCTCTGTTACCCACTGGAGTAGGATTAATGAATGAATTCTAGCGCCCCTGCCCCCGAAGGTTACACTTTCACCACAAGATCATCTCAACTCTACCTCTAAAGTCAATGGTGATGCTCCATGATTAAGTTAATCTGTAATCTTTGGTGAAACCTGCTTCCTGGACCAGAGAAAGATTTTGTTTCAAAGAATAGTTCAGAACATTGCATGCTAGCATATTGCCCAAACATGCAAGGTGTAAGAGAAAGAAAAGCACTGTGCTGACAAACAAGGGAAGTGTGGAGGAGTTGCATTTTTCAGAAACATGAAAAAGAGAAATTTTAATTGGGGAACATGCAACATACAAATGTTACTGGAGGGAAAACAGTATTTCATAGTCACAAAATGACTTCAGGGGAATGACACTATAGGAAAGAAAATCCTGATTTATTTATTTATTTGTTTTTATTGCTCTCCTTCATCAGACTAAAACTAGAAATGCAAATGCCTGAGAGCCCTGAAGGGATGTTAATTCTGTCAGATGATATTTCCAGATTTACCTGAAGATCCTAATTGGAACAGCAACACACACTGGTTAGAAGGGTATAAATCTAAGCTCTCCCCAGCTTTCATGTTGGTTTGCCATATAAAATCACAGCAGAGTACATCTTTCCTCTGATTTGGGGGATAAAATAACTGGCACTAAATAAATACAAGCATTGATAGGCTAGCCCCAGGGCCAGGTCTAGCCACATGCATCTGAGCAGGAATAGAAAGGGTGGGGATCTGGCTTAGGAGCCGGCCAGACACAGAGCTAGACACAATGCCACAGTTTCAAGAGACACGGTACCTGTTTCAGGCAACAAGCTCCTTCCCTGCCTTTCCTCCGGTAAATTGCAGAGATGCAAATAAGCCCTGAGGCTCAGAATAAAAGGAAGGAAAAAGGAGCCCACTGAAGTCTGTGAAAGGACTTTTGCTGATGTAAGGGGCTTTGGATAAAGCCCTTGGGGAATACATCCTGAGAGTGTCGGCGGCTATGCTTGAACTACTTGCAGTGGGCCCTAAAGCGTGCCTGCCACTGTGTAAAACCAAGAATGGATTACCCACAAAAACTCATGCAATAAATATGTTTATTAGTTTTTCTAAGTGGCCCAGGGCTTCTTGTTTTGCTGAGCAAACACAGCTACCCCTCTGGAACCTGTCTCTAGTCTCGCATGATGACACGTTCTGAAGGGGTAGCTGTGTTAGTCTAATTCAGCAAAACAAACAAGGAGTCCTGTGGCACTTTTAAAGACTAAAAAAATTATTTATCCCACAAGGTTTCATGGCAGAGAATCCCACTTCATGAGATGCTTGAAGATGGGGAACTTATGGAATGGGAGGAAAATGAATGCAGGACAATGAAAGTCATAGGATCAAATCTAAGCAGTTTGGATTCAAAGAGTGGAGTACAGCAATTAGCAGGGAGTAGGGGGAAGGGGGAAAGGAAAGAAAAATTACCTGTGTAATGAGAGAAAACCCCATAGTTTCTATTCAGCCCTTAGCTGACACTCCCAAATCTGCATATGAATTCCAATTATGCAGTTTCTTTGACGCTTTGATTAGTGATAAGTGAAAAAACAGACTGACAGAGCCAATTGGGTACCCAGATCTCAAGTACTACAGGAGAAGACCAAGAAAGAAAACATAAAACCACTGGTCATCACATACAACCTCCAAGTCAAATCTCCATAGCAAACCATTAAGGTCCTACAGACTGTTCTCCAAGACTATCCCTCATTCTCTCAGCCTCGGAGACAGATCTCTCTGAGTTTACAGACAGTCCCCCAACTTTAAACAGATACTCAACAGCATCTACAGACCTAACAACAGAAACATTAAAGCAGGCACATACCCCTGCAACAAACCATGTTGCCAGGTTTGCCCCCATACCTGCACAAAAGACACCATCGTAGGATCTAATCAAGTCAGCTGCTCCGTCAAGGTCTCATTCACCTACTCATCCACCAGTGGTATTTATGCCACCATGTGCCAGAACTATCCCTCGGCTTTATACATTGGACAAAAAGGACAGTCTGTTCAAAAGAATAAATGGACACAAATGTGACATCAGAAGTAACAACATTCAAAAACCAACACGGGAACATTTCAGCCTTCCTGATCACTCCATTAATGATCTGTTAATAGTTGTATTCAGGCAAATGGATAACAAATCAAAGCGTCATAGAGAAACTGCAAAATTGGAATTCATATGCAGGTTTGGCCTCTTCAACTTAGGTCTGAATGGAAACTATGGTTTCTTTTCCCATTACAACTGGTAATTTTGCTTTCTTTTTCCTCCCATCTCCCTCCTATATGCTGTTGTCCACCGACTGAATCTAAACAACTCCTTTGATTTACTATAAGGGTACGTCTACACTTGCAGGTTAGTTCAAATTAAGGAGGCTTAATTCAAATGAACTTAGTTTCTGTCTACAGTAGCCTTTCATTAGTTCGAATTAGGGAATTCTTTAATTCGAATTAATGAAAGCTTAGTTCAAAGTAATAAGACCTGCTGGTTAGTTCAAACTAAGCCCTTAGTTTGATCGTTAGTTCGAACTAAGGGTGATGCAAACAAGGATTAACCCTTAATTCAAATTTAATAAATTCGAGCTAATGGCAGATAGTTTGAATTAACGAAGTGGGCTAATTCAAACTAACATTAGTTTGAATTGGTCCGTGTTCTTAATTTGAACAAATAAGTTTGAGTTTCGTTCAAACTAACCTCTCACTTATTAGTCTGAATTAAGAAATTCGAACTAACTTTTCCTAGTGTAGCCATAGTCTAACAGTCTGACCTGATCCTCTGACTTACACTTCTCTACATTTATTTTGCTCCCATTCTGTACACACCCCATCTTCAAATATCTGATGAAGTGGGATTTTCTCCCATGAAAGTTCATGTGATAAATAAATTTGTTAGTCTTTAAAAGTGCCACAGGACTCCTTGCTCGTTTTGTCTCTTCTCTCTCACCCACCTCGAGGAACTGTCTGTAGTATTTACAGCAGCTCTCCTCAGTATTGGCTGTAACCCCTATAATGAAGATTACACGATACTAGTGGTGGGGGAAGAGGAAAGTGAAACCAACGGTGAATGGATGGGTTAAATACAGATCTGCAGAGAAATTTGTAATATAACCACAAATTACAGTTATAGTCTCCCTTTGATGAGTAATAATTAAACTACTGAGGACTTGATTAAGGGTCCTAGAAGTTTTAAAAATATACTTTAAAACCAACTATGGGGTGATTTCGGGAAATTCAGACGTCTTTATTATAAACCAAAAATTGCTGTTTCAAAATGGAATTTGAAAGGAATAAGTATCATCAGTGATATAAACCTGCCTTGAAATTGCTTTATAAGGGCACGTTTCCGAAGTGTGACCATAGGGAACGTGACCTAATCCTCTTTGTATGGCTATGGACCACTTTTTAGGGAACAGGTATCCTGGGACACACACTAATAACAGTTAGTCAGGTAAACATGTAATTGGCTGTGTTCAGATGAAAGTTTATTTCGAAACAACAGACCTTGTTTTGAAATAAAATTTCTTATGTCCACATGACGTTCCGTTATTTCGAAACAACAGGACCCATTGTTTCGAAATAACGGCCGATATTTCGAAACAGTAAAACCTTGCTTGAAATCGAAATAGCCATTGTTTCGAAATGGCTGTTTCAAAACAACGGCATTCGGACACGTTGTTTCGAAACAACACCATTGTTTCAAAACAACATGTCCGAATGGCCTTACTTCGAAATAACCATTTCAAAATAACAGCCGTTTTGATAGCAGGCTTTCCCTTAATTTGAATTAACTTATTTCAAAATAAGGACTTTATTTATTCTTCCATAAGTGCCACCTCCACACTCCCTGAGCTCAAATGCAGTTCAATCCCAATGTGACCAAATAAACCTTTCAAAGAATCCAACCTACATATAAACACAATCTCAAAAGCAGGCTGGGTATTGTCTCTCTCTCTTTTTCTTTTTTTTTTTCCCCCCCCAACAGCAGTGCAAATCACTATTCTGCAAGCATTTTGCTCTCAATCCTCCCCTCTGCAAGAAGGACAACTGTGAACAAACACTGGACAAATTACATACCTTGCCTGTCATAGAAAGAAATGTCCTGCTTAGGAGTTATTGTCCTGGTAGATTACTGACCGTTACAAAGAGACGCGTGCTGATATCTTTCCTCATTTATACCCATTGGTATAAAGCATCCTTCCTAAGCATTCTGTTGTCTAAGATATTAAATACAGAATTAAAAATGACAGGATAGACAATTTGACAGCAAAGTTTAATTAGGAAATAAATTGTGTTCATTAAGAACACTAGAATCAGTGGCATCCATCTCCCTGGGACATAAATCATAGAGTTTATGTAAGGCACAGTGTCCCTCTATTACAGCAGCTCCACCCGTGATTTCTACATCTCATCACTGGCACCAAATGAAGTCATGCTGAGAATGAAGAAGGCTCTATTTTATCATTCATGCGTGGGGAAAATAACATTTTATGTGTGTTTCTGCTGACAGATATGAGAGCAATTCATAAACTATATGTGTACTGCATATGTGTCATTGAAATACAGTCCTATCTGGGTTGGAGGATAGCTGCTCCAATAGCAGGATAGCACATGTATATTCTTGGTATGCTGAAGCTGATATGAGTTTTGGGAGCTTAGAACCTCTGAAAATCATGCTGTAACCCTCTTAATGTTGATTACCAAAACCTGAGTCATTGAAAATTACTGGATATTTTTGAAAGTAGGTGTCACTTTCTCAACGTGTCCCATTGGGATGATAATGGCCATGCAAGCTGCACTGTGGGGATATTGTGCCCTCAGTAGTTTACAGGGTTTGTGTCAGATGAATGCCTGACATTTTAAAAGTTTAACCTAAACTTAGTCTTTAGAATTGAACATCACTGACAGTGGCAAATTTGCCACCGTCAATTCAAACTTCCTGACTGACTGTTGCAGTCTGTCAAGAGCCGTTCAGTTGACCAGGAAATTCGACTTCATGGAGGGAAGTCCCGCTCTTTGACTCAGTGCAGTGGACTAGATGGGAGTTAGGCATTGCAACTGAGGTATGCAACTTATTTTAAATAATTTGTGTATCTCAGTTTGACTGCTGCTATAAATGGTAGGCAGTGTAGACCTGCCCTAGGTATCTTGCAGGAACAGGCTATCTCAGAAGGTCACTGTTGCTATGTACTGCTGGTCATGATGGTAGCCTTTGTCTTGGGATTTCACCTCTTCTTCTTCCAGGGCAAAAAAGAGATCCATGGGGTTGATCCTCACCTTCACTAGAACAGACACATTTATAGCAAACTGCCTCTATCGTGAAGCTTTACAGAGGGCAAAAATAGCCCCCTAAATGGAGCCAGTCTCCTCTCCCTGTGCAAGGCTGGCATGAGGTCTTGCCCTGCTCCCAGTCCCCGGGGGTCTGCTTGGACTACACGGCACTAAGGCTGTTCTCTGCTGTCCCAGGCCCATAGGGAGCCATGGGAAGTGGAGCGTAAAGTCACAGCAGCATCACAACTGTTTTAATTATAAACCAGACCACTGAGGATCACAAAAGTGGTTTCATTCAAGAGTGTGCCTGTGAGGGGTGCGAGGATCCTGCCCTTGCAAGGGCGGGCACAACCTCCCCTACTCCGTCTCTATTCAGCCTGCCCCAATGGCACAGGTCAATAAAGAGTCTCTGGCCCCTTGGGTGGGGCTGCCCAACAGAGTCTCGGGGGGGGGAATAAGCAGTTGCAGGGATCAGGGGAGTCGGCTACTTTGGGGATCAGGCAACCATTGGCGACATCCTCCAGGAGGAGGAGGCAGGAGGAGCAGGTGGCAGGTCTGCCCATCTCCACATTGCCACAGTCCAGGGCTCTAGTCAGGGCTGCTGAGTCAGCCAGGGGGTCAGCAGGGCTCCACCCGCTACACGCTGACCCCATCATCTGGCTCAGGTCTGGGAGCCTGGGATGCAGCCCCCCTGGAGCTACTCCCTAGCCCCTCTCCCAGCGGTACTGGCTTGGTCTCGTTGGAGAAGTCTCCCAAGGGCAGGCTGCAGAGCCCCATCATGCCATCTGGGTGGCAAGTCCGGCAGATCGTCAGGGCCATCTGCAAGAGCCAGTTCCTCCAGATCGCAGCCAGTGGGAGTCTCCCTTTGGATGGTAGCAGCAGGCAGCTCTTCCAGATCTGTGGTCTCAGACGGGATTGCCAAGGCCCTCTTTGCTAACTGGTTCCAGGGGTGTCTCTGGAGCCAGGACCCCTGGTCCTTCATCAGTGCTGCTGGTGCAAGGGGCATCCTCCCAGTAGCTGGCATCCAGCCAGCCCCCATGGTAGGGTCGAGGTGCCGGGTTGTATCTGGGAACTGGTTTCCAGCCCCACAGCAGTTCCTCCATAGAGTACTGGTCCTAGGGCTGGGGAAGCTCCTGTGAAGGGAGGTGGTGTCCTGCCTCTTTGGTACCTTGGCCTGAAACGAGCCTGCCGGCCTCCCTTTTATATTTCTTGTCCCGCCCCTTCACCTCCAGCCTGATGGACAGGTAGCTCCTGACTTCTCCCTGTGGTGTCTGGCCCTTGTCTGCCCCTGAGGAAGGCACGGCCTCCTCACTACGGTGCCCTTATTGCCAAACAAGCTAATGGCATATCAGGCTGCATTAGTAGGAACATCTCCAACAGACTGAGGAATGTGCCTAATCCCCTTTATTTAGCACTGCTGAGGCCACATTTGGCATACTGTTTTGGGCCTTGCACTACAGGAAGGATGTGAACAATTTGGAGAGAGTCCAGAGGAGGGCAACAAAAATATTGAGGGAGCAGAAGCAGAAAGTCTTATGAAGAAAGACTGAGGGAACTGGGCTTGTTTAATCTGCAGAACAGAAAGAGGGAAGGATTTGATAGCAATCTTTAACTACTGGAAGTGGGTTCTAGAGAGGATGGATCTAGGCTGTTCGCAGTGGAAAATGATAGACTAGGAGCAAAGATCTCAAGTTACAGTGCGGGAGGCACATAGGTGCCCCACCTGAGGTTGAGGCCTGCCTACGTGTTTTTCAAAGGCATAGAAAAAGACAGTTGCTGTGCAAATCCCGAATGGTCTAAATACATAAAATGTGGGAGGAAGGAAGTATTATGTCCTCTGAAGTCTGGACAGTTGAAGTTACTGGCCCTAATATCACACAGGAAATCTAGGGCAGAGACAGAGCCTAGATTTCCCAGGTCCCGGACTAGGGCCTTAAGCACGAGACCTTCTTCCTCCCTCCCTTATAATTATGTAGAATTCCACCAACAAAACACTCAAGTGGTAACTATCACAGGGGGAGATTGCTCCTAAAGAACTGATGGGAGATTAAAAAATCCAGTTACATCATGCATGCTTGCCTCAGTTCTACCATGTGCCTTTAGAAAACATACTGCAAAAGCTCAGAGTCCCATATGTGCTGCCTAACGTGAGAAGAGAGAGCTACTAAGAATTAAGAACAATGAAGAGGTTTAAGCTTTATTCCAAATTCTTAAAATGGATCAGCAACACAGAAGAAAAGGATGGTTGACATGGGGAAAGCATGACGAACAAGGGAAGGATGTGTGGTTTGGGGAATCAGCATATAATTGATCATTAGGAGATCCAGATTTCTAACCCTTGGTGTATGACTTTAGGAACATCTTCAGCTTTCATCCTTGGTTTCCTTCGTCTATAAAATGGTGATAATGCTACTTAGCCATTTGTCTCACAGGGCTTTGAGGAAGATTAATTAGTTCATGTCTCTTACAGTTATTTAAATGTATAATGTGCTATAGAATTGCAAAGTATTGTTACAAAGAAAAATCAAGTGAGCTGCAAGACTCTGATCAGATTGCAACTTGGAGAAAGTGGATGAAGCCAGTGCACGAAGGGGACCATTACACCAAGGAAACTGTGAAGGAAACCATGCTTTCTTTGCAGTCAGTCACTAAATAAATTATGAAGTTGTTTAGTAAATCAAATCAAAGCATGCTGAGAAGTGATTATCTAGCTCTGTACACCAGGGCAGATGGGATTCAAGAGTTCTTCTAGCCAAGTTCAGTGTCACAGAAACTGAGCTAATAGGGATAGAGTTTACTTTAAAAAGCAACAACATTGATATTTCTGCTGTGATATTCTCATAGAAAGCTGCTTTAAAAAAATCATTTCACTTCCACACATGCCAAGGAATCCAATTAAATCACAGTTAGTGATTTATTAAACTAACAATCAGATGTAACAGGGCATGTCCAACTATCCATTTCCATGTAGCTGGGAATAATGTTTTAATTAACCAATGTATCTAATATCTTATCGAAGCTTCCTATGCAAATGAAAAAACAGCTGCAAGGCTAAAAGGAGCTCTAGACAATCAGAGTCCGCGTGTTGTTTTGGGCGTGATGCAGCGTACGCCTCTGGTGACAAATGCATACTGATGAAGTGCATTTCTGATTAATCAAACATTTAATGAAACCTCACACTATGCCGGGGGAGGAGAGAAAATATTAAACTTGCTTTTAGTCAATTTATATAAATAATAAGCACATACAGGAAAGCAAAGGGAAGGGAGAGAATGGGCCACCAGCTTACCCACATGCAGGCTGACAGAACTGACATGCATGACAACTCAAAGCACTGGAGGATTTAGGGACATAAAAAATATGTATGGCCAACACTATCCCACACCTGGACACCAGTGTAACTCAAATCTGTGTTATTTTAATCCCTAGGTATTGTAGATGGGTGGCATCACATGACCTGCCGGATGGGTACCTCCTGCTTATGGTACCGGGGAATTTCCTCAAGTGGGCTCCCTGCCTGATGGTCAGTGCTTTGTCTCTGCATGGATTTGGGTCCTGAGTCTAGTTCTAGGACTTCAGTCCTCCAGCCAAGTCCTCTTAGATCTCCCTTCCAAGGTAAAGTCCAGCTCAAGACAGACCACTTTGAGGCAGTGGCCAGCACCAGTTCTTGCACTGCCCACTGTCAGTCTGGTGGAGTGGGATGGGACACGGGCCCACTTCATTCTCCAAGCCCAGCCCCTTCCCACTTCTCCGGGCCTCAGCCCATGGACCCTAGACTCCCCAAGGGGGCTACACCACAACCTCCACTGTTGTGTATTGAATTGTGACCTCACTGGTTGACATAATAATAGAATTAGACCATCAGGGTGTTAGCCAAACTGGTTTGTGCTAGTTTTAATCTTTGTCTGAATAAAGCTACTTGGACATATGTTCCTGGTCTGATATCTTTTTGGATCCAAAGAACCAACATAACATCCACTTCAGCACAGCCACAGTTAGGTCCCCTCAGCCACATCCCTGTCTCCCCAGGTGTGTTTTTCACCCTTGTATCAGAGTACAGGATATTCAAGCCCCAGCATTCAACAGTGCATTGTCCGTGGTCGTGGTCGTGGTCATGGTCATGGTCATGGTCATGGTCGTGCCTGTGTCTGTGTCTGTGTCTGTGTCCGTGTCCATGCCCCTGCCCCTGCCCCTGCCCCTGCTCCTGCCACCAAACTGACAGCCTCTTTCCTTTCTGTGAGCCAGAAGAAGACTGCTCCAGGGCTGTGGCTGCAACCTACTTATATCCAGGCTCCTTGGCCTTGATTGGCTCAGCAGCTGCCGGCTCCCATTGGCCACTCTCTTCTGCAGAGCTTTTAACCTCTTTAATGCTGGAGCAGGGTAACTACCCTGCCACAGAGACAAACATAGGCAGTTCCAGTCTATCTATCTATCCATCTATGTATCTTGCCTGTTGGTTTTCTTGTCTGTTATATCTTATCTTTTCAGCTTACATTCCTTTGGATAAGGACTGAAATTTATTACAAGTTTATACAGCACCCTGCACAGTAAACCCTAATTTGGTTGTGCCCTTAAAGTGTTGCCACAATATAAATGTTAATACCCCCATCAGGGTAGGTATCAGGGCATCAACACTGTATGGAGACTAGCATAATCAATTCTGTGTGATGGAGTCTGAACCTTTCCATCCTGGCTCACTAACTTTCTCTTGGAATTGTTTTTGTTGCTCTTAATTTTATTCTTTTGTGATTGTTTCAAAAATGAGCATTGTCCTGCACTTTGAAAATGCCTCATTCTATTTCCTGCTTCAGCAGGTTACCCATTTGAGGAGCCTCTGCCAAGAAAGGTTTCCCTCAGTTCCTCAGATCTCCACCCAGAGCCCTGATAGACTTAGCATCTCTGTCAAGCATTGCTGGCTCAGTGAACCATGAACAGAGGAGTGATCTTTGAGATAATTAGGCTCTCAACCCATGGGCAAGTAGCTGAATCAACACACAACTGCGGCCCTTGTGATGTCATCAGGACCATACAGGTAGTACATATATTGTGTGGATGCGGTCCGCATAACATAGAAAAAGCTGCATATATGGCCCACACCGGTAGTTAGGCTGAGAACCACTGCTCTACCCAGTTGAAAACCCTAGAGCTTAACACCCAGAATCAAATGGAGGATGCCCAGACTATCAGAGTTTTCCCTCCTTAAGGCCACTGTATGTTTCCCAAGATGGAGTCTCCATTTGGCCCTTGCCTTCAGGCCTAGACAGAAGGCAGGTCTCCAAGTAAATGCTGCATTGGTGTAGCTGCACTGCTGTAGCACTGTTGTCCACCGATCGGAAAGAAACCTCCTGGTGGCTTAGTTAACCCACCCCCACAAAAGGTATCAGCTGTGATGGTGGGAAAAGCATTCTTGCTGACGTAGCACTGCCTACACCAGCAATTAGGTCACTGTAAATACATCACTCAGAGGCATGGATTATTCACAAAGTAATTCTGTAGTGTAAACCATGACAGAGCTTTTACTTACAGGTTTACTTGTAATGAACCATTCAAGCAATAGAGGTGGTTGTGTGTTTTTTAGAGCTGCCAAGGTAGGGGGTTAAACAACAGGAGATGCAGCTGTGTGGAAACCTGTTTGGTTATTTCATGGAATCACAGATGATTAGGATTGGAGGGGACCTCAGGAGCTCATGTAGTCCAACTCCCTGCTCAGAGCAGGACCAACCCTGACTAAATCATCCCAGCCAGGGGTTTGTCAAGCCAGGACTAAAGACTTCCAGAGAAGAAGGTACCCCATTCTAGTACTTCACTGCCCTTCTAGTGACAAAGATTTCCCTAATATCCAGCCTAGACTTCCCCTACTGCAACTCTAGACTATTGCTTCAAGGTCTGCCATCTGCCACCACTGAGAACAGCCTAGCTCCATCTTCCCTGGAACCACCTTCAAGCACTGGAAAGCTGTTCTCAAACCCCACCACCACCCTCTTCTCTTCTGCAGAAGATTAAGCAAGCCTAATTCCCTCTGTATCTCCTCATAAGTCATGTACTCCACCTCCCTAATAATTTCTGTTGCCCTCTGCTAGACTTAATCCAATTTTTCCACATCCTTCCTATCGTGGGGTCCCAAAACAGGATATGAGTCCAAATGTGGCCTCTCCAATGCCAAGTAGAGGGGCATAATCACTTCTCTCAATCGTCTGGCGATGCTCTTACTAATACTGTCTAATATTCCATTAGTCTTCTTGGCAATAAGAACTCATTGTTGACTCATCTCCAGCTTGTACATTGTAGCCCTCTGGTCCTTTTCTGTGAAACTGATGCCTAGTCAATCACTGCCAAGGCTGTAGCAGTGCATGGAATTCTTTTATCCAATATACTGGCCTCTGCACTCGTCCTTGTTGAACCTCAGGTTTCTTTTTGACCAATCCTCCAATTTATCTAAGTCACATTCCAACATATATCAGTCCTCCAAGCTAACTATCATCTGCAAAATTTCTGAGGGTACAAGCCACTCCATCCTTCAGATTTTTATTGAAGATGTTGAACAAAACTAACCCCAGCATTTAC
This sequence comes from Podocnemis expansa, assembly GCA_007922195.1. Classification (NCBI taxonomy): domain Eukaryota; kingdom Metazoa; phylum Chordata; order Testudines; family Podocnemididae; genus Podocnemis; species Podocnemis expansa. The sequence goes on along the minus strand of ML682001.1, from coordinate 1,443,073 downwards.
GTTTGGGGCACTCCACTTGTTACCATCTTCCAACTAGACATTAAGCACTACTCATTGAGCCCAACAATCTAACCAGCTTTCTATTCACTTTACAATGCATTCATCCGACCCATATTTCTTTAAGTTCTTTTACCACTGAGGGCTACTCACCTTCCCCCAATACTGTGCTCCCCTTTGTAGTAGTCTGGGAAGTGAGCTTGTCTTTGAAGACAGTGGCAAAAAAAGCATTGAGTATGTTAGATTTTTCCAGATCTTATTAAGTCAACTTAGAGAGTCCCCATTTGTTTAAGTCAGCTTAATAAAGTTGACTTTAAATGGATCCCTTGGCTTAAGTCACCTTAATAAAGTTGACTTAAATGACTCTCCTGCCTTAAGACTACTTTATTAAGTCAACTTTAATGGCCATATTTTGTTAAGCCAATTTAAGACTTAAAGTCAAATTTAAGGGTTAGAATTACTAAATTGACTTAAAAAGTGCTTAAGTGGACTTAATGAACTCCAAATGTGGCCATGGAGTTGCTTAAATCAACTTAAGCTGCTAGTATAGACAAAGCTATGGTGATTAACCACTGGAATAAGTTGCCTAGGCAAATTATGAAATCTCCATCTCTGGAAGTTTTCAAGAGCAGGTTAGACAAGCACCCGTCAGGGATGGTTTAAGAGGGTCTTGCCATGAATGCAGGTAACTAGGCTTGATGTCCTCTCATGGTCCCTTCCAGTTTCTATGATTCTATTAGTCTGTGTTTCTATGAAAGCACTGGGAAACACACTTCTGACCCACAAGAGCACATCTGGACAATACCCTGGCTGTCAGGTTATGTCTTCACTAACTGCAGCAAAGTTGTCACCGGCAACCTGATGTTCTAGGAGTGCTGAGCAGCGAGTCTGAACTTGCTGAGGCGCTCCTGGAAGTTGGCACGAAGTCCTGGGGGCCAGGAGGCATGGGGAGAGTTGACTGCAAGGGACTTGCAGTTGGCTTTCCCCAGTGTGTCCCGGAGGCTTAGGAAGTCACCATCATTTATGCAAGGCATTTTACATGCCTTATGTAAATGACCGTCAACTGCCGCCAAAAAGCAGCTCCATTGTAGACTAGGGCTTATTGTGTTGTCCCCACTGTGATGCAACTGTCAATAGATCACTAGATAGATTGGAAGGATCTAATGGTAAAAACACCATGCATATCATTGATTCTTAATGCAAAACAGTGTTTAACTGCACCGAATGATGCTTCACACTATAGGTTCCTGTACTCAGAGACACTAAAGTTGGATCCATACATCTCTTTATCTAAGCTGTGAGCTGGAGGGGCATTCAGATACCAACACATTTTGTGAACTGCTTTTCTAAAGAGATTTCCACCCCAGATTTTCCTATAAGTGTTTTTTCTTTGTTTGTTTGTTTTGTTTAAGATAAAAGATATTGAATGAAATTCAGATAACCCACTGAGCTTAGTAAGTTCCAAAGGGGTAGCCGTGTTACTTTAGTTCAGAAAAAAAAAAACAAGGAGTCCTAGGGCACTTTTAAAGACTAATAACTTGAAATAAATCTGTTACTCTTTAAAAGTGCCAGAGGGACTCCCTGTTTGTTTCTCCGAGCGTGGTGTTTATCTGAATTGATGCTTTTGTGTATCCAGATAATTATTCCATTTAAAAACAGAGTGATTTCAAGTAACTTTCAGATATTTTCAAACTGTTATTTTAGAGAGTAGATTTCCAGGCTGTCTATATGCAATAAACTAACCTGTGCTTTCAGTTGGGATGGCTTTTGTTGTAGGTTAAAGTAAAATAATCAAAAGATAGAAGAGAAACATAAATCCTTCTGGAGGGAGCACAGTGTGGCTATTTCTTCTGTAACATGCTGCATTGCTTCACAACATTAAGCAACCCTGCAGACAGTAGATTCTTAGTCATTGAAGTCAAAGGATAACACAAAGCTACAAATGGAGGTGGCACTTTTGCCTTGCTCCTGCAAATCTTTGGCTTTGTCTACTCTAGGAAGTTTTGTTGACAAAAATTAGCTTTTGTTGAGAAAACAGTCCTTGCATACTCACTACACTCCTCTCTTGCTGACAAAACTGTCCTGTTTTGCTAACAAAATACCACCAAAATGAGTGGCTTTCACTGACAAAGTTAGCATGGCACAGTGTCAGTTTGGACACTCTACCTCCTTATACCAGCGGGGAGCTCTCATAGTTGTCAATTTCACTGCCTTCACATAGCAATGAAATTGACAAGTAAGAGTAGTGGTCAATTTCACGGCTTTTGTATATCACTGAAATTGACAGGATGTGGGGGGGGGGGAGCTAGTAGCAGGGCTTCAGCTGCCTGGGACTCACTAGGGTCCTGGGTGGGAGCCTTCAGGGCTGTGAGCCCTCGTGCCTGCCCGCCTCACCAGCTGGTGAGCCCCACGGCTGCAGCCCCCTTTCACTGGAGCTCCTTCATCCCAACGGCTTGAGATCCCCTCTGCTCCTGCCCCTGGGGCTCCTACATCACCAGAAGCTTCACCTGGGGACCATGGAGCCCCACCCAGCTGCCTGCTCCCTGGCAACAGGGACCAGAGGCAACCACTCGGTCTCCTCGATGCCTGGTGGCAGCAGAGCTGCAGCCACCGGGTCTCCAAGATCCCCAGCAGCAGCAGAGGCAACCACTAGGTCTGCTGGGTCCCTTGCAGAGGCAGCCGTTGGAGATCCCCATCCCTGGGGGCAATGGGGCTGCAGCCCCCGAGGCTCCCAGTCCCCATGGCAAGGGGACTGCAGGGGGCCACAGGCACAGTGCTTGGCTCCCTGGCAAGGATCGGGGGCAGCAGGGAAGTTGATGGCTTCCTGTGGACCTCTCAGCTGCCCCACACTGCCTCTTTTTTCAGTGGAAGTGATCCTAGTGAGGACGCACTCCACCAACAAAGTGTATGATTGTGTGGACACTACGCACCACTATAATTATAACAGTGGCTGTTTGCCAACGACACTTGTGCTGGCAGAACTCTGTAGTGCACACATAGCCTAACTGCTAAAACTTTCAAAGATCTGCACTCCACATAATTAAGGTACGGATTACATCTGGGTGCAAGGGAGGTTAAACAATTGACATGGAGTGAAATCCTGCTCCACTGGAGTCAATGACAAAAGTACCAAGGACTTCAACTGAGCAGATTTCATCCATAGTCTTTGCCACCCAGCACTAATAAACCTTTATTCACTTATGTATTGTCTCCCTCACTTACAGATGCACAGGTTACAAAGGAAGATGTGATTCTTGGGCAGCAAGGTGGAAATACCTAGGCAGACAGTGTGATTGAAGAATGGTGTGCCATAAGAAATATGAATTTAAATACAATCTCCACCATGCAAAGAAAGTTCTGAGCTCCTTGCTGTGAGGCAGGAGCTAAATGGGAGGAACACATTATGGGTAACTTCCAACACTTGTGGTTTGCAGAACCAAATCCTCTGTCAATGAAGCAAGGAAAACTCTTTTCTTTTCTCGCTTCCCTCTTCCACACTGTTTGAATCAAAAAAGCTTGTTTACTTGGCTGGGTTAGGCTAGCAGATTCTGCCTCTGGAGCTGTTTGAACTGCCCTTGTGATCCACCCTTCTCTGTTTGTATGTACACAGCTAATATGCCATGTTTTTCATTTCACACATTTGATCGGATTGTACCTCTGAAAGTTGATGTGATAGATATATTTCTTGGTCATTAGAAGTGCCACAAGACTCCTTTTTTGTTTTGCTGAAATACACTAACATGGCTACACACTTGGTACTCTTTTCACAGTTTCCCAGCTCACTTTCTGTGCTTTACCTTTAGATAAATAGGAAAAATTAGCCGGGTTCCCAGTGCTCAGCCTTGGAGAGATTAAAACCTGAGCCAGTTTATAAGAAAACACTTTTCAAGGCCTCTGACCAAACATTAGACAAGGTCAGAGCTAGTTCTCCTACATAGCCTCTAGCTGCCCTGACAGCACTGGAAAAGGCCTGCCTAGTGGCGTACATCTTTTTCTTTTAAAATTAAAAATGGGAAATGCACATTTTAAAAGGGATACAAAAGAGATAAAGCTCTGTGTCTTTGAATTTAGTATTGGCCAAACACGAAAAGTAAATAGCCTTGTCATTAAAGCCCCATGCTTACAGAATGGGGACACGCTAAGTTACACTCCCTCTTAATTTCCCTCATAGTCCCCCCCCCCGTGTGGGAAACATGCTTCAATTCTGATTGTGTATTTGTATGAGAGTAATGTATATAGAGATCCCAGCTAAGATCCAGGGCCCATTGTGGTAGCTGCTATGCATACATAAAGTCAATCCCTGTCCTACACAAAGCACAATCTGAAGAGCCAAGGGGCTAGGCAAAACCAAACATTTTTTTAATCCCCATTTTACAGACATGGAATAGAAGTCTAGAAAAATCAAGTGGCTTGCCCAGGATCTTACAGAAATATCCTAAAGCTGAGACTTGAACATGTGTCTCTTGAGTTCAACTTCTGAGACTTACCTAGAAAATCATTCTACCTGTCGGAACTGAAGATGCAGGTGCACGCCATATAAAAATTTGGAGTAGGGAATAGGCATGAGAAGGTACAAAACCAGCAGCTGTACTAAGGAAAGACATTGGCTGCTTAGTAAAATTTTAAGGGACAAGGCACTCTTCTCATCCAGTGTTAGTCTTCCTGGAGGAGCTATCTTTAGTAAAAAATTTCTAATTCAGACTCCAGTTCATTCAGTCCTTGCTGTTCTGCAGATACAGCCAAACTGGAGTTTTTCCACTTCTGATGGCAGGTGTGCTTTTGAGATGGGTATATTTATCCCATAGGAAGCAAACAGAGACCCATAACTCATTTCCTGTGCCTGTTCCTGAACAACTTACATCTGTTTTGCCTGGAGAACAATTTATAATTATTTGTTTCCCAGCCACAACTAGTATCTTTACTAATCAATCTTCATGTTCACTTGTTAATCTGTATTTGCTTCCAGACTATTTTTTACTCATATTGCAGTGTTATTATTAATAATAATGATTGCTATTTAAGTATGATTATTCCCATTAGATGTAAATTTAATTTTTGAATGAGATAGCTAAAAATGCCAGCTTCATCAATTTCTATAATTTATTGTGATGCCTGCACAGTGGAGCAGGAACCTATTTATTCAAATTAAAATATAGGATCTATGTTCCAGCATTTTTTTTGGACAATAAACGCTTGGTACTTAACATCATGAAACTGAGCTAAATACATTATAAGAACACACTAGAATCATAGAATCACAGTAAAAGGAAGAAACCATGAGAGGTCATTGAGTCCAGTCCCTGCACTTATGGCAAGGCCAAGGACACGCTTAAACCATCCCTGACAGGTGCTTGTCTAACCTGCTCTTAAAAACTTCCAGCAATGGAGATTCCACAACCTACCTAGGTGACTTATTCCAGTGGTTAATAAACCTGAGTGTGAAGAATTTTTCCTAATGTCCAATCTAAACCTCCCTTGCTGTAATTTCAGTCCATTGCTTCTTTAAGTCCATTGCTTCTTGACCTATCACAGGCAGTTAAGGAGAACAATTTTTCTTCCTCCTCCTCATGACAACCTCTTAGGTACTTGAAAACTGTTATCATGTCCCCTCTCTGTTTCCTGTTTTCCAGACTAAACAAACTCAGGTCTTTCAGTCTTCCCTCATAAGTCAAATGTTCCAGACCTTTAATCATTCTTGTTGCTCTTCTCTGGACTTTCTCCACTTTGTCCACATCTTGAAATTGGATGCCCAGAACTAGAAACAGCATTTCAATTGAGACCTAATCAGTGCCAAGTAAAGCAGAAGAACTACTTCTTTTCAGAGCCATAAATAAGGAATTCGATGCTGCTTACAATGGTCAGAGCCTGGGGCAAGTGGTGAGGAACGCACCCTTTAATCAAGCAGTTCAATGGAGCCATTCCAGCACGCCCGGGGCAAAGCCCTGCTTGCCCCACTGTAATTATGGCCCTGCTTCTCTTGTCTTACATACAATACTCCTGTTAAAACATCCCAGAATAATGTTTGCTTTTTTTGAAACTGTGTTACACTGCTGACTCCTGTTTAGCTTCTGGTCCAATATGACACCCAGTTACCTTTCTGCAGTACTCCTTCCTAGCCAGTCATTGTCCATTTTGTGTGTGTGAAATAGATTGTTCTTTCCTAAGCAGAGTACTTTGCACTTGTCTTTCTTGAATTTAATTCTGTTTACCTCGGATCGTTTCACCAATTTGTCCAAATCATTTGGCTTGTGATCCTATCCTACAAAGCACTTCTAACTCCTCTTAGCTTAGTATCATCCTCAAACTTTATAAGTGTTCTCTCTATACTAGGGGTCTCAAACACACGGCCTGCGGGCTGCATGTGGCCCACAGAGCTGCCTCCTGTGTCCCCTGATAACCCCCAGAATCCTGGGACTCCCAGCTTTCCAACCCTGGGGTTTTCTGCAGACGGAGACCAAGCAGCCTCACCTCTCTCTTGCGTTATCAGACACTGACAGGGAGGAGCTGAACTGCTGCCTGGGAGCTGCCCTATTCACATGCAGCTCTTGATCAGGAACTGCCCTATTCACATGCAACAGCTGAAGCAGGCTGAGCTGTCCAGAGAAGGCTCAGGTTGGGGGGGACCTTAAAGGAGGGCGGCCTGAGCCTGTGGGGAGGGTTCACAGGGGGCTCCATTCTGGAGGAGCATCAGAAAGCCCCACCACTAGCCACAGCATGACCCCCAGGGCTTTCCCCGCTCCCGGTCCCAGCACAGGCAGGGGGTGTTTCCCCCCAGGAGGGTGGAGTAGTGCTTTTTCTTCTGCCCACCCCAGTTCTGCTAGATTCTGGCAAGCAGGGGATGTTTTCTCCTCTGCTGGCCCCACTCAGCCAAATTCAAGTGGGCAGGTGGGTGGGGGTTGTTTCTCCTTCTGCCAACTCCAGCACAGCTAAATTCAGGTGGGCGGGGAGTGTTTTCCCCTATGCTAGCCCCACCACACCCAAATTCACGTGGGCAGGCAGGCAGGGAGTATTTCCCCTTCTGCTGACCCCAGCACAGCTAAATTCAGGTGGACAAAGGGTGTTTCCCCCTCTGCCAACCCCAACGTGGCCAAATTTGAGGGGGTGGGGAGGGTGTTTCCCCCACCACCAGTCCCAGTGCTGCCCCCAGGCCCAGGCAGGGGGCTGCTTATTTACGGTCCTGTGAAGGGCTCTGACCAACCTGTCTGCAGCCTGTCCTGGGATGTGGCTGCTCTCCTCCCCTCCTGGCTTGGGGATACATGCAGCCCCCTCTTTTTAAAACAAAAAAAAACCCTTCTAAAACAATTTAATCTTATTTAAAAAACTAAGACCTTTATAAAAATTTAATTTCAATTAAATTTAATTCAATTTTAATAAATCAAACTGCAATTAATTTATTTCAATTAACATCAATTTGAATTCAATAAATTAAATTTTAATTTAATTTTAATTAAATTAACCAGTGGTCCTTCAGGGTTTGAAAAAGTATATTTTTTTCCCCTCAAACCCAAAAAAGATTGGGAACCACTGATTTATAATGTAAAATTTTAACTGTGTTTGTTTACTCATTGTCTTTTTGATGATTTTGCCATCTTGAATTGAAGTAATTCTAAAAGGAAACGTGTTTTGGCTTTGGAAAGACTGACAAAATTAGCATAGACTTCATGTTACAGTTTCAAAAAAGTTAATAAATTGACTTTTATTAGCATACTATATTACTCTTTATTTTTTACTGTACTTCTGCATCATTGTATGAAAAGGTTTCAGTGGTGCGGCCCTCGGGCCAATATCCTAGTCCTTATGCAGCCCTCAAGGTGATTTGAGTTTGAGACCCCTGCTCTATAACCATCATCAAAATCATTGATGAATATACTGAACAGAACTGGACCCACAACCAATCCCGAGGTACCCTCCTCATTATGTCCTTCCTGCATGACTGTAGACCATTGATAACTACTCTCTGGGAGCAGTTATCTAACCAGTTTTGCACTCATTTTATTGCAGCGCCATCTGGGTTATACTTTCCTAGTTTGTTAATGAGGAGATGATGCAAGACCATATCAAAAGTCACACTAAAGTCTAGATATATCACATCTACAACTTCCTCTCTACCCAGAAGGTTTGTTACTGCATTACAGAAAGCCATCTGGTTGGTTTGACAAAATTTGTTCTTGTCAAATCCATGCTGAGTATCACTTAGCACCTTATTCTCTTGAAGATGTTTGCTAATTGATTCCTTAATTATTTGCTCCATTATTTTTCCTGGTACAGAGGTTAAACTGACTGGTTTATAATTCAGTGGGTTGTCCTTATTTCCCTTAAATTGACTTAATAATCTCTAAATATAGCTAGGGCTCTGTTTAAATTGACTTAAGCCTCCTTAAGTTCACTTAAGCCCCTGGTGTAGACATACCCAATGTGCCTGTCACCTATTTCCATCTCAACCTCAGTCCAAGTATATAAATTTTGAATATATGAAGCAACATCACCTCCCTTTTTTCCACACCTACTCTTCCTAAGTAAGCTGTACTCTGTTTATTAATGTTCCAGTCATGTATTATCTCACCAAGTCTCTGTGATGCTATGTCATAGTTGGATGTTAAGCGACTAGAATTTCAAGTTCTTCCTGCTCGTTCCCCATACTTCTCGCGTTAGTATACAGACACTTAAGATATTGATTTGATTGCCCCTCCAGTTCTGACTAGTACAGCCCAGGCTCCCCCCAGATTCCAACCCTTCCCCCAGGTCTCCCTGGTTTTGACTTACCTGTAGGCTTTGATCACCTCCCCCTCCAAAGCTCGTTTAAAGCCCTTCTCACTAGGTTAGCCAGTCTCTGTTCAAATATCCTCTTCCTCTTCATTGATAGGTGAGTTCCATCTCTGCCAGCAGTCCTTCTTCCTGGAACAGCATCCCATGCTCAAGGAAGCTAAAGCCCTCCTGGCAACACCATCTTTGCAACCAGACATTCACCTCCAGGATGCATCTGTCTCTGCCCAGGCCCATATTCTTGACCAGAAGGATTGAAGAGAACACCACTTGTGCACCAAACTCTTTTGCCCATACTCCAAGAGCCCTGTAGTCACTTTTGATCTGCCGAAGGTCACATCTCTTTGTTTCATTAGTGCCTACATGAATGAGTAGCATGGTGTAGTAGTCAGAGTGATGGATGATTCTCGACAGTCCCTCTGTAACGTCTCAGATACAGGCCCCTGGCAGGCAGCATATCTCCCAGCATGCCATGTCAGGGCAATGCTTTGGGGGATGAATTTTCTGTATAAGATGCATGTGAAATTATTTTGGCTGGGATTATGTTATAAGCAAGCTGTCACAATCTACTGTGTAAATCAAGCCAGAGGCTATATGTCAGCTTGGACCACAGGAGCAATTCAAAATCAGACTGTCAGAGGTATTCGTCCCACTTCCACTCAGAGATAGATATGAATTGTATCAGGACTGATGAGTGTAAATCCCAGTGTAAGTCATTGTGTAGCAGGAGCGGCTGCAAAATTGTATGTCAGCTGTGAAAATATTACACTCAAAGCTTCTTGGTGTGAAATTTGTTATAGCTATGTCTCAACTGGATGCTATTTTTGGCTCTATCATCACCAAGTGCCCAATATAGAAACATCTTTATGTTTTTAGAAAATGAATATTGTGGTCATGGCATGCAATCTCGATTTGATTTCCCAGAGAGATATAGCATTCACTTTCTTTACTGATTTCAACCTCACTGTATTAATTTAATTCATTACAAAGGAGAGGCAGAAAAATCTAAAACTCATTTAGGAATATACACATGTAGCCCAGCGTTTCTTCTGCAGTAACACTTGGCACTTTTCATCTTCAAAGCGTATGCTAATGTGATGCCCTCCATCTTGGCTGACTTCACAAACTGAGCTGCCGTTCTCCATAGCAAACACAGCAAGCTGTTAATCTTGAGTGAAAAATCTCCAGCTGGGGGTGCAACATTCAGATCTTCTGTTGATCAGGCATACATTCTTAGAAGAAGAAAACACAGGTGGATTGGGTCGAACATTAATTGCCCTTTATTGCCTGCTCGTCTCTCTTTGTTACCCCGAGTGAACAGGAAGGTGGGGTATTACAATCTTTATATGCTTAAAAGTATAAAAACATTTACAGTCATGAAAACTCCCCAAAAACCCTTTTTTTGCATGGGGGGGAGGTACTTTAACTCCCAAGCAATGCATATTAATAACTATGTGATATATATAATTATACCGATTTTCGTTTGCTATTCCTAGATTTAGTCAATGGTGCGCAGAGGCTTAACTTTACAACATGTAATCTTTTGTTATAGCAATGCCTACAAATTACTGACCAAGCATTTAGCAAGGGAGGGGAAGGGAGAAAAGGATGACAATCACATTCCCTCCAAAGGGGTAGACGTGTCAGTCTAGTTCAGCAAAACAAATGCCTGACGAAGTGGGATTTTCTCCCATGAAAGCTCATGTGATAAATAAATGTATTAGTCTTTCTAAGTGCCACCAGACTCCTTGTTTGTTTTGAATGAAAGTGGGTATATTTTGCTCTCAATGACTATGCCACTCATTGAAGACTATTAAATTGCAAGGGAATACAATCTGGTCCACGGTAATCCCATGTATTTTATATTGTAGTATGAAAGTGCTGCAGTCAGACACCTGTTTAGGCTCCTAACTAAATAGCCTGGTTTTCAGAGGCATTGCTGTTCCCATTGATATCAGTGGTTCTAGGCACATAACTGTTCAAGCCCTTTTCAAACTCCTTTTCTTTTTTTTTGGTGAAAGAGACACCCAAACAGTGAAATTTGGACTTGACCCCAAAGATCAGTGATGTTCTGCAGGTACCAATGCCCAATAAAAAACTCTACTGTGGAATCTGCAATCTTCTTCCTTATACTAAGATTGCAGTTTTCCTCAGCAAGACAAGGTGGATGAAGTAATGTCTTTTATTGGACCATCTTCTGTTGGTGAGAGAGACAGCATGGCTACAACAACAGGGCCAATTTTCTGCTTAGCCTCTAATAAATATTGGTTTGATAAATCAAGAATAGCAAACATCATCTTTCCCTAACTATATCGGTATGTACCTTAACATTTTAGCTGGATTTTAAAGGATGGTGGAAGATAGTAAATTGACGGCCCTGACTATTTAAAATCCACTGTTTGGTGCCTGTCTTTACTCATCGGTGAGGATCACTCCAAAGAAATCATTACACTGCCTTGCATACCTGACTGATTCAGTCCTGAACATGGCTTTAGCTATCATCCTGGTTTCTTTGTCTTTAAACACCATCCAGCATAGTTACAAAATTGAAACTGAGCTACAGCTAGCCCTTTCTCTCTCCTGAGATAAGTCTCTGCCTGTAGAAGCATGTTTGACTCTGCTTTCGTCTCTGCTGTGTTGATTTTCGATCTCTGGCTGCTGGCGTTTGAAGCTAGCAGCCTAGGGACAGGCCAGCACACTTGCCAAGGCTTCGTTCAAGTTTTCGTTCAGGATTGGCTCATGGTGCACACACTAAAATTAGCTTTGTCTCTGGTGCTTCTGAAAACCAAAGGGAAGCAGAGATGATAGTCAGCATGGCATCCTCGAGGTTTCTGAGTCCTGGCCATGTCACTAGACTGACTTGGATGCCTTGTTATTCCCCACACACCCAGTACAGAGGGAGGGCCATAACAGGCTGTAGGCTTGTTTTCAACTCAATCAAAGAGATGTCAGAAGGCTAAAGGAAAGGTACTTTCCACAGAAAAGAAATTGCATTACATGTATTGGCTCTGCTATTTGGATTATGCAATTTGCAGTGCTTTAAAAACAATGTCATTTCCATCTCTCCTTCCATCCTCCCCCAACCCACTGACTAGGAGAAAATTTCATGATCACTATCAGCTGGAAACCAGCAGTTCCAAGTTTAATATGTGCAAAGCAGAAGTAGGTTTAAAATAAAATGGCACTAAATTTTTAAAAGCCTCACACTGGGGTGGAACGGTATGTGTGGAATATATTAGCCATGCATTGATATTCTCTGCGCTTCCCGACATACAGCTACAAATATATAAATGGCACTTCAGGCAACAGAGCCGGGATCTGATAAAAACCTGTCATCAGCCTTTGCAAATGAGGACTGAAACAAAACCACCCAAAAGAGCTTTATGAATAATCTCCATGCAATTCCTTCCAAACGGCGTTAGGAGGAGGAGCTTTGTCACTAAAGAAATGGGCCTGTCCAGCGTGTGCTTGTCAGGAGCCTCACAGTGAAGGGAGAGGAATGCCTGCTTGACTAGCTGAGTAGCAATGGCATTTGTCATACGCGGGGATGCACGCTGTGACTATCTGAAAACTGAGGAGACAGAGCCAGATTGTGACATTTGTACTCAGAGCGATTTAGGCATCACTGTGATTTTTACGTTTGCATGCAGAGACCCCAGCTCAGCTCAAGGCCCACTGGTGCTTACACACAATGAGTGACAGTCCCTGCCCAAAACAGCTTAAGGTCAAGTTTTCAAAAGTGCCTCAGTCTCTTTTTCAAAGTGTGGCGGGCTGTGACTAAGAGGGGGAATGGGAGGGGTGTGGTGAGTACGAGCAGAGTTGAGGGTGAGCATGACCGTGAAAGGGTGCAAGGCGTCAGGGTGGATGGGGGTGAGTGTGACTATGGTGGGATGGGCGGAGATGGGTTGGAGACAAAAAAGGATCTCTCTCTATATATATTCTCTTTCCTGGTTTCCATGAAATGTTAGCCTTTGGAACTGGCATTACAGAATGACAACTTTGGGGAGGCTGGCTATTCCCTTCTCTGCTAAGGGGAAGGTCCCCATCAGTAAGGTGTTCAGCCCGTACTGACAGCAGGTGAAATGGTCCCTTTCCCTAATCAGCTAAAAAACCCAGTTCCCAGAATGCAGAACTTCACAGTCCCTGACTTATCTTCCTCACACGCTGACAAAATATGGTCACAGCTGATGGGAACTAATTATCTTTGCTCATTCCCCTGGATGAGAAGCAAAGGATTATTAACGGGTGACTGATGGATACGTGAGTTAATAATCCCCAAGCAGAACTTGCTTGGATTGTCACCTATTTTTCATTTCTTTAAGGAAAAAAGACCCTGAAATTCATGTGGCAAATTCTCCTCAGCCATCCAGTAAATTGAGCTCGAGAACTGGAAGCATGGAGATGTAAACCAACAAGTGAGAAAGAGAAAAGAGCCGTAAATTGTGAACAATTGTTTGGGACTAGTTTTACCAGCCCCTTACTGTTTGTATTTGCATCCATGACAAAATCGCAGCCTCTACCCCTGGCAGCACTTTACAGATTTAATTGCAGAAAAACTTTCTGTCACTAAGAGCCAAATGCTGATCCCTTTAGATATGGGCAGATCGCTATATTGGCTACTCACAGAGAGAGGAGGGGCAGTTTAGGTCATGTGTAAAGCCTAAGATAGAAACACCAGTTTCACCTGTCTATTTTAGAGCCACATTAACTCTGTTTAGATGGTATGGTTGTTACGGTGTTAATCTGCTACTTGGAAAATCTTAAATTTCTTCTGGTGACGCAGACTTTCCATGCGAGTTTAGGAAACTCACTTCAGCTTGGTCACCACCTAAAAATTAGATTGATCCAGCTGAATTGTTGAGGGGTGTGACAAGTTTCATGCCCTGTGCAACACAGTTAGGTCAACCAAAGACCCACTGTAGGTGTAGCTAGATGGAGAGAGGAATTCTTCCATCAACCTAGCCCTACCTCTCTAAGGTGCGGATTTACTGCTGAAATGGAAGAACCCCTTCTGTCACTGTAGGAAGTTTCAAAGGAGTAACTGTCTTAGCGTAGTCCAGCAAAACAAAAAAAGAGTCCTCTGGCACTTCTAAGACTGACAAATTTATTTATCACATGAGCTTTCATGGGGGAAAAATCCCACATTGTCCAACAGTCTGAAGATGGGGAATTTACAGAACGGGAGGAAAATAAAAGCAGGGATGTGTAAGTCCTGGGATCAGGTCACACTGTTCTACTTGTTGTGTAGACAACCCCCCCGCGTCTGCAAAATAGGGACACTGAGACTGCACTACGTCTAGTGGTTAACATATAATCTGAGGGGCCCCAGAACCTTCCTAATCTCTGGGCCACCTTCCTGTCTTGTCCGGGCCCCCTTCATGCACGTGTGGACCCGATTTTTCTCGATTCTGGGCCCCAGAACTCTAGCCTGTCAGATTTGTGGGTCCTTTTGCATTCCAGGTTGTTCTGGCTAACTTTAACCCCTGCCTATATCCCAGCAACTTTCTGGTAATGAACGCACGTGAGTGTGCTCAGATAAATGCTCCATTCAGATCAATGGAAGCGAAAAGCACCTGATTTCAACAGTCATTTCATTCATTTCGGTGATCCTGGAGTAAGACAGTCACCCAAGAAAGAACTCTCTATAATAACTTAGAACCAACCCCATCCAACCCTCCTTCTCATGGGGTGGATTATGCACTTTTGCCATCCCTGGCAGAAGACTGCTTTTGAATCCCAAGCATATAACCTTGTTAGTATAACTCTGACCTTAGGCTGCTGGCAAACATTTCAGAATGCAGCAAAACCCATAGGGCATCCATCTGCATATATAGGAGTTGCGGTAAGTATGTCTACACTGAGGACAAGTGGCTGCTGAATGAGTGTGGCTAGAGATGTCTACATAAGTGAGTATGTCTACACGGGAGATAAGTGGCTGGCCTGTTCCTGCTGATTTGGGCTTATGGGCTTGGGCTATAAGTCTGTAAATGTCTAGACTAGATGTTCAAGCTCTAGCTGGAGCCAGAGGCTATGAGGCAGGATGGTCCCGGGCCCCAGCCTGAACCTGACCATCTACACCAAACTTTCACAGCCCTGCGGCACAAGCCAGAATCAGCCGATCAGGCAGCCAGCGGTGTTTAATTGTATTGTACAAATACCTGGTGATACCAAATGGAGTCAAAAAATCTGATTGCATTTAAAGGGGGCAGAGCTCCTGCAGGGCTGGATCAAGGCTCGGAGGGGGCCCAGGGCAAAGGTCCCAACATCAACTCCCCCTCCGCTCACTGGGTGTCGGGGACAGGGGCTCCAGGGCCTTGGCCAGCACTGTGCAGAGGATTGCGGGGTGTGCGGCCAGTGCTGCCGTGCTCTCATGCTGGCGCTAAGGGGCAGGATGTGCTGCCGGGGAGGGATTGCGGAGGGGCCGTGCTGCTGTGGGGATCTGCCAGGGAAGTAGAGCCCTGCTGTGGAGGGGTGAGCCAAAGGCCGTGGTACTCGTGTCATGCCCCTGGGCTGGCTGATGAGCACCAGCCAGTTTGGGGGCTGTGCAGGCATCTGAAGGCAAGCAACAGCAGCTCACCATTCGGGCTGGTCAGGCCAGATTTTTGGGGGGCCACAGGACCCCCTTTAGGAGGGAGCCAGGGGATACAGCCCCTAAAGCCCTGCCTTAATCTGGCCCTGGGCTCCTCGTTCCTACTTCCTAAGAGTTTTCAATATAATCCCAGATTCCCTAACCCCAGGAGAGGTTGAGGATGGAAGCACCAACTGCTTTGTGGCTTTCTTCGGTTCTTGCTGAACCTCTCCAGCCCAGACAGTATATCAAAGTCTGCTGTCTCCATGCGATTAATATATGACCTTCTTGAAGGCTGCTTCTCTGAAGCTTTCCAGGAGTTCCTGTTGGGAGCTATGAGAAGTTGTCTGTTCTCTCCCATGGCCAACCGTCAGTTGCTTGGAGCTGCCTTCTTTTAAAGCTTTACTCCACACACTGGTGTGACTGACAAGGTCGCATGGGTAGGGGCAGGCCTGGCCACGGCAGCTCTTAATCTCTTTGTCACTGGTGTGGAGTTTTATATACCCCTTCTTAAATCCTTAAACATCATTTTCATATGGAATGTCACAACAATATGTTTCATATTATTTAATATTCAAGGTATACGACAATAGCACCCAGAGGTCCCAGGCCAAATCAGGGCCCCAGCATGCTGGGCACTGTCTAAACATAGGAGGCTTGCTCCCTGCTGTGTAGAGCTTGTGCAATGATCTCGCACCAGTCAGGATTAAACCCAGGATCTTCAGCACTAACACATGAACCCCATCACTTTAGCTAAGAGAGTAAGATCGCTGCCTAGCAGCAAAAGTAAATGCCTATCTTCTGATGTGAACCAGCCACCGGAGGAGAACCCATTGAGGTATTCTGCACCAGAGGGGCACACTAACAGCTAAGGCTACGCCTCCACTACCACGTACATCCACATAACTTATTTTTCTCCAGGGTGTGAATAACTACACAAAGACACAAAAAACACTGATATAAGCACTGTGTCAGTGGTGAGCTTCTCCCATGACATCGCTACCATTGCTTGTTGGGGTGGATTAATTATGTTAACAAGAGAGATCTCTCTGGTCAGGTAGAGCAGCTACACTAGTGAGCTCTGTTGTAAGTTCTCTAGTGTAGACACAGCCTAGGAAAACTGTCTATCTAGCACTTTGGAAGAAAGCTTCTATAGCAACATGCTAATATTATTACTGTGAATTCAACAGCATAATTTCACTGCTGCAAGGGAGAGCATCTGACCAAGTTTAGAAACTATGCCAGTACCCCAGCTGGTTGCGTTCTGAGTCCCAGAGGTGGGGGAACTAGCTTGTTTATTCTAGTCTATTGTTTTATTCAGGGTAGATTCACATGCCTCATGTTTCTTGTACTCCTTGTTCGGTGGCTCTAACCCAGAGGTACCTTTACCTCTGGGGGGTCTGCAGAAGTCTGCTGCAGGTACATCAATTCATCATGGTATTTGCTTAATTTTACAACAGGCTACATAAAAAAATGCTAAAGAGGTTAGTATAAACTAGTCTTACACAGGAAATGACTTGTTTATGATACTCTATCTACTATTAAGTGCAACATTTATATTCCAATTGATTTATTTTGTAATTATATGGTAAAAAATGAGAAAGTCAACAAATTTTCGATTATACTGTTCTCTGGCACTTTTGTATTTTTACGCCTGATTTTATAAGCAGATAGCTTTTAAGTGAGGGGAACGTTGGGAGTGCCCAAGACAAATCAGACTCCTGACAGCAGTACAGTAGGCTGCGGGTCACGGCCATGGGAGGCAATTCCATTGACTCACAAATCTGAGCAGCTATCCGTGTGAAGACAGGTGTAATCATTGTTATTATTTATTTCTGTGATAGAAGTACCTAGAAACTCCAGCTCCCATTGTTCTAGGCATTACATAAACTCAAACTATGTCTACACTTAGGATGTCAAGTAACGTACAGACACTACGTACAGCGCTGCAGGTCACATTGAAAGGCTCCAGCAGAACAGAGGCCGCAGGACACTACAGTGCAAAACTAGCAGTGCAAATTTGGGAAGCTCTGCTGGGTGTGTAGAGGAGTAGTTTTCAAATTTGTTTCCTCAGAACCTAATTGGAAAAAAAATCATTTAAGCCCATGACCTATACATCACATCTTTAGCAATGCATTCCAGTGTTGTGGTGGTGGCAACAGGGAGGGCCAGGAACCAATACCTGAGGATCTGCAAGCCAATACTGGGTCCCGACCCAGAGTTTGAAAACCACTGGTGTAAATTATATATGCTGGAGTCCAGGCAATTAGGATATTCTACCTTACTTGTCCTTAAGCCATGCCTGCTGTAAGTGTAGATGTACCCTCAGAGTGAAGGAGAGTCCAGGCCCTGAAGAGCCCCTTTCTGGAGGCATGGCATACAAGGGAAATTCTACTAGTTCAAATTTGCAAATGAGATGAATGCAGAGAGATGCCATAAATTGCCCAAAGTTATACCAAAATCTTCTGATTCCCAGTCTACTTGTTTAGCCAC
This sequence comes from Podocnemis expansa, assembly GCA_007922195.1. NCBI lineage: Eukaryota > Metazoa > Chordata > Testudines > Podocnemididae > Podocnemis > Podocnemis expansa. Next base: position 1,425,252 of record ML682001.1, on the reverse strand, counting down.
AAGGCCATCCATCTTCTCCAGTCTTGCTATCTACCCTTGGTCAGTGATGGAAATTGCTTTCATCCATAGCTTTAGCATACCATGCTAGCAGATTATCTTCCTCACTACTTACCAGTTTTATAAGAAATGAGCATTTGTGATATATGGTCTTTGTGCAGAAGTAAAATGCTTCATCCAAAATGAAAGAAAAGAGAAGTAGACTTTTTTGAGAGGAAGTTGTGCTCCTGCAAGGAGATTCTTGTGTCTAAGCTATGCAGCCAAATATGATTGCATAACAGAATTTGAGACTGTGTTACTCTGGGACTCATAACGTAGGAAGTGGAAGTAACAAATTTAGGCTGCAGGTCAGTTCTCAAGGAGACAGTAAAGTGCAACATCAATCATTCCATTTCTCCTTATTGTTTCAGGTCAAAGCATCACCTAGTATTTAGAGAGCATTCATAGCTGTCTCTAATAGATAATTGTTGCATCGCAGAAGAGATACAATTACTCGTATTGATTGCCAATTAAATTCACTCCATCAGATAGATGCATATGGAAATTACTAAATGCCCAATAAAATGTAAAGCACACAATTTATTTTAGATCCCCTGTTATATGCAGAGTGTGTAATCACTGATAGTAAATCTAAAATGAAAAAAAAAAAAAGAGTACCTTACCAGACATTTCAGTGCAGTTGCTCGAAGATCCACATAAATCCAAGGGACATGCATTAGAAGTGCAAGCACTAGCATAAAAGCACTAAGGTAGAGCTACAACCTTCATGGATGGAAAATAAGAGCAACCCTTATGTGGCTCAGCAGCAGGCACCTTTGATCCAAAAAGCTAAGGGCCATGCATCATTTATGTTTTATATGGTGGAGAGTAAAAATAAATAGAATAAGTATTTGTTAGCATACATGACAGTGCACTGAATTAAAATGCCAGGGGGCCAATGGATTCCCATTTCTTTATCTTAAATAAATGAGCAAACTCAGTAAATGGTCATACTTCTGAAACAACCTTCAGAGATATTTGTCAGGCATTTTACATTGCAAAAGCTAACTTTGCATTCTGATTCAATGTGTGTTTTCCTTGCAAATGCAGTACAAAGTGTTGCTGACTCATGCAGAGCTGCCAACTCTGTTCTGTTCTATTCAAATTTTTACACCATGCTCAGCATCTTGGTATCTGAATAGGGAGTCAATGCAGGCTTCGGACCCTAACCAACGCTTTTTACTGGGTAACTGCTTTAGCTGGCTAAGGTACAGTGCCAGTGATCGATGGGCACAGTTCAATGCCTATTATATTCAACTGAAGGGTTCTGATTGATTCTTGGGGACACTGGATGAGGACTTCCAGTGTCAGTGAAAACTAGCTATTGTATTTCACCGGTTTGCATGTCAGCTCCATTGAAAGGAATCAGATGTTTGCAATTTTGTTGCCCACTAGTGAGTGGCCTAAAAAAAGTATAAAAGTCCTTGTATTACTGGCAGCTAGCAAAGATTTTCTTTGAGCTCAGTTTCTAGACAAGAATAACAGCAACATGTTTCAATAGACCATCCTTCAAAAGTTCAGGGTTCAGACTAATTAGTCACTGTAGAATTATCAGTAAAGACATCCTGAACCAAGCTGGTCTAAACCTTGAAGAAGTCTGACTCTGGATCCAGGTCTAGATGTTGTGACTGGCCCTTTTTTGGATATCAGTCTGTCTTACTTATTTTTGTGGTCTTCATCGCCAAGGTACCTAAAAGCCTCTCTAATGAACAGAGCAATATCTTGTATTTGAATATGCATAAACGCTTGAACATCTGGATTCAAATCTAGATCCAGAATCTGTGGCACTACTTGTAAGTTTATTCACAAACATATTCTTTCACAGGGTTACTGGCATAGCAGGAGGGGGAAGCAGTAGGTGTGATATATCTTGACTTTAGTAAGACTTGTGACACAATTCAACATGGCAGTCTATGATGGGGTGGTTGCCTCATACTGGCCTTTATTGGGCTAGTAAAAGCCAGGGAGGTGTAGCCAATGGGCTGTGAGTGAGAGAGAGCCAATCAGGGTGCAGCAGACAGTGCAAGAAACTGAGCTGTAGGCACCAGAGGTCATTTGGCCTGGGAAGCTCAGAGGGGAAGGTAGACTGGCTGAGGAAGTCAGCAGATGGGAAAGCTCTGAGCACGCCACTGAGAGCCCTGAGGTCCTGAAGGTGTGGAAGGCAGCAGAGCTGCACTGGAAAGGGGCCGGAGTGGGACGAGGCTGCAGACATCCCAGTGGAGTAGCTGGACCAGAAGGATGGAGTGGCTCAGAGGTGAGGGCACAAATTGACCCAAGGAGATTGGCATGACTATTAATGAATGGAGGGAGGAGATGGTGATAGTGCTGATGTTGAGGCACTTAGGGTCCCGGAGAAGTGGGTGATCCCGGGTCCCTCCCCATTCCCCTAGAGTGTGAGAGGGGCTCTGGACTCTCAGACCATTGAGGGACCAAGTAGTGGCCAGGACAAAGGAGTGGACTTCCCTTGGAATGTAGCCTTTGGCTATACCCTGTATTGAGCTTGTATGCATATATTATTCTTTATCTATTTTATACAAAAATATATATATAACTTTATATAAGTTTAAGAAACTATGATTTTATAGTATTTCACTTTTTATAGGTAAGGAGCTTGGTACTAGTTCTTTTCATAAGCTGAAACACATGTATCCTACACACTTAGTTTTGCAGAGATCTGTAAATAAGTTTGCTATGCAATAGGGTAGGTCCTGCAAGCTTTGTGAACCAAAGGTTTGCATTTATCTATGCAACAGGAGAAGACTAACTGGGTGAAAGGTGAGCATAGGCTGTGTAGGAGTTGGCAAGTTGGGTTTTGACTATGTTCTGCAGACAAATAGGTAGAAAATATCTCTGCAAAACCCACAAACTGGTAAACAAGGAAATGAAAAAATAGGCCAGAAGACAGATGTCAGAAGACCCCTGAACCAGTAATCTAAAGGTGCTCCTAGCAATTTCTGGACAATGTCCATATTTGGGTCAGGAGGAATGAGATAATGCAATTTATTATTGAAAGGGTATTTAAAGGTCTCAAATTTGTAGAGGGGTTGAAGCTTCCATGTTCTGGCCAATGAACTTGAACAACACAAGAGGAAACTGCACTGGCCTTCAGCAATGCTCTACCTACCCTCTTTTAGCTAGGTTTCTTTATTTTATTTTAGCTGATTAAGTTCAGAATTGTTAGCTCAGTACTTCAACTTATCTTCACTTTGAGTGTGAGTATAACTTTTGTAACTATATCTTAAAGATAAGGAAATCTAACTAGCAATACTGTTATTATAGAAACGTATTAATGTAATCCTTTTACTATTTCCTTTATATTGTATTCATTTAGACTCCTATTCATCACTTGGTTTATGCAGCTAGAAATAAAGAATTGTTAAAAGTTTCAATCTGAGTACTCCCTGACCGCTTGTTTTCAGGGAGGAAGTCCTATCTAATTAACTTACCTGTAGTCAGTCGGGACTAAGAACACTTGCCTTCCAAATTGATCTATATTGGCTATCCCGAATTCCTAAAGAATAACAGAAACTGGCTAGAGGAAGGGGGGTACATGGTCTTTGGTACTCAGCTGGAGGGCTGAGTAGCCGGAGAGTGGCAGAACATGAGCTGAGGACAGGGACCACTTGAGCTACATTCCCCAGTAACACCTTACCAGGAGATGCCCATCCAGCAGTGGAGTATGAACCCCTGTTACACACTCTCATAAGTAAACTAAGGAAATTCAAAGAGTATTCAACAGTTGACCGTCATACTGGGAGGACACAGCTAGTGGGATTCCTTAGGGTCTGACCTGGGTACAGGACTATTCAATATTTCATTAATCACTTGGAAAATGCAGTGAAGAGTGTGCTTATGAAATCTGCAGATGGCATCAAGCGGGCAGGGATTGCAAGCACTTGGAAGGACAAGACTGGAATTTAGAGTGACCTTGACAAATTGGCTAATTAGTCTGAATTCAACTGTAGAAAAGGCAGTAAATTTAATTGCAAAGTACTATGCTTAGAAAGAGAAAATCAAATGCACAATAGGAAATGGGGAATCAGTGGCTAGGTGGTAGTGCTGCTAAAATGGACGGGGGGGGGGGGTATAATGGATCGCAAACTGAATATGAGCCAACAAAGTGATGCAGTTGTGAAAAAGGCTACTATCACCTGGAGTTATTAAAAAGAATATTGTATGTAAGACGCAGGAGGTAATTGCCTGCTCTACTCAGCACTGGTTAGGCATCAATATGGACCAAGTGGAGGAAGTCCAGAGGAGAGCAACAAAAATGATAAAACATTTAGACAACTTGACCTATGAGGAAAAGTTTAAATAAATGGACATTTTCAGTCTTCAGAACAAAAGACCGAGGAAGGACATGTTAGCAGTCTTCAGATATGTTAAGGGCTGTTATTGACAGTAAGCAACTGAAATGCAATGACCTGTGAGGTCAGACTGGATGACTGAATGGTCTCTTGTGGCTGTAAACACTATGACTTTGCTCCAGATAAGGATGCTTTCCTGAACTGGAGCCTAAATACCTGTTCTTCATCTACCATTGACAGAAGGGTTCCATGAAGGGCTAATGACACTTCCTAGCCAGAGACGGATGCCAAATAGGTGGAATTAACAAGGTGCAAGTGCAGCAAACCCTCCTTGGAAGTCAAAGAGCATCTGTCTTCACTCAACATTTGTCCTCATTCTTCTAAAAGACAAATTATAAATCCAATCCTGAAATCAGCATTCTCACGTGAAGGTGAACTATTATGCCAAAGGAAGGTATACTAGCATAACAGCAATAGCTATGGCAACTGGCTGAGTCTCTGTCATCCACACATACCTACTACGGTCTGATATATAAATCTATGTTTTCATCTGCATTATTATATTTACCTCAGTGATGAGAAGAGGTTTTTTTTTTCCCAGATAGTTGGACTTGAGGGATGAGCACATAACGGTCTATTTTATCATGTTGATACATTGCAAACTCGTGAGGCTTAAATTACTTACTGCTGAGCCTCCTGTGCTTTATGGGCTGGGTAAAAAGTGCAGATAGGAACATTGCAAAAATGTCCCCACTGATCTGCAAAATTGGTCCCAGAGAGCCATCTATACAAGCATCCACACAGCACTTGACAGCTTTCCCTAGCTAGATCCAAACCACTATAAAAAGGGAGTATTGCTTTGTGTTTGTGCCATTCACCTTTTGATGTTTGCTTGATCAAAAGCCAGAGACATCATAACAGAGTCTTAGGCTAAGATGCAAGCTTCTTCTTCTGTACTTCAGAAAGACTGAGAAACTGGCATTTGGATCATGGGAGGCTGAAAGCACAGCTCAACCAATTTTGTCCCATGTAGGGGATTTTTATGAGCTCTTCAGGGTGCTGTTATTGCCATGTGCAGTCCTAAAACTGGAATGATACACGTGAGAGTAGATTAGCTGGCAAGAACAAGACTCAGCTAAAAATCATGCTTTCTTTTCTTCTTGGGGCTAAACAAATAGCAGAACTTTACTGGACAAGTATTCATTCAAATCCACGCTATTTAATTCTAGCTCTGAACAATCCCACATTTTTTCAAAACCATCCTGGATTGTCATAAACCATGCACATTCCTTTACTCGAGGTTGGCCTATGCTGGCAGCAGTGGTCAACAGGAGATATTTAAGACATGTAACGTGGCTTGTGTATCTCCTGCTGATGTACATACGTGGATGTACCACAGTGTCTTCATTGTGCTGCATCAATGGGAAATGCCCTCCCATCAATGCTGCCTTCTGCCTTTCAGGGAGGTCGACTAATTGAGTTGACCAGAGTGTGCCCTCCCATCAACTGAGTAGGTCTATGCAGTCCGCTCAATCTATGCCTGCTGCTAGGACAGTGCAGATGTACCCCCAAAAAGTAAGGAGGCCCCTGTACCTCAGGAAATCATTTCCTTGCCATAGCAAGGGCCTCAAGCACTGGTATACCTCAACCCTTACTCTTCTCCGCCTGAGTCACATACACAAGGCTGGCTTCCTGATGGCTGGAACACTTTGGCATAATTTCAATTGTCTGTTTTCATGAGCCAGTGTTGTGTGGTGCTGGTGGCATGTGATTTACAGCAGGTCAGGCTAGAAGACCTGGTGGTCTCTTCTGGGCTTAAACTCTGGCAGGCCCTGCAGGAAGTTTATATCACAGTATCACCTAAAGTTTAGGATTCCATTGTACTACAAAGACTGTTCATGTCCCAAAGAGTTTCTAGTCTAAATAGACAAGGGGATGAAAGAAAAATGACTTCTTTATAGCAAATCCACAGCAGAACTGGGATTAGAAGCCACGTCTCCTAAGCCATGGCCTCCCCACTAGACCACGCTGCCCCCTTTAGTGTCTCTGAAGCACCCCATATATGTGCACTTTGGGTCCGCTTCTCCACAAAGCCTTGATATTACTCAGAGGTTCTGATTAAGCAAACTCTCTCTCCAGCACTTCTGTGGGTTCAGAGCAGTGTAGGGGAACCCTCTCCTCTTACAATGCAGCAACTCTGGAAACTAGATGGCTATGCCTACACTAGCAAATTAGTTTGTCTTGAGGAGGCTTAATCCAAACTAATTTGGTCCCTGTCTATATGAGGCTTTGCCTTGTTTGAACTAAAAACTAAGCAAAGCTTAGTTTGAACTTGTTAGTTTGAACAGTATGTTCAAACTAAGTGCTTAGTTTGAACTTTTGTTCCAACTAGTGCAATGTAGCTGTGCTAGATCAAACTAAATAATTTTGAACTAAGTGGTTAGTTCAAACTAGCCACATTTTTTAGGTCAGACTAAAAGTTAGTTTGAACTAGTCACGCTTCTTTATTTTGAACTAAAATGCTTGTTCAAACCCAAACATGTGGCTAGTTCAAACTAAACAGCCGCGGTTAGTTTGAACTAACCAGAGGTTAGTTCGAACTAACCTGAACTGCTTGGTTTAGACTAAGCAAGTCCGAACTAAGCTTTCTAATGTAGATATAGCCCTTGATGCCTCTCCTCATCTGCCAAGTGACCTTGGGAGACATTTGAAGAGAGATTCAAGCCAGAAACACCATCCATTACGGACAGAACCAGCCAAAACATGGATCTCTGGACAGTGTCCTCTGAGCTCCACTGCTCTTAATTGGGTGTCTGTTTTCCTCAACCCATCTCCTCCTGCCCAACCTCTTCACCTTGACTTAACCTCACATTTTCTTCTCTTTCCCTTTATTTTCTCAGGTGGTTGGTGCTTTCCTAATTAACTCTCTCCCCCAAATTGTGTCACCAACATGATGTTTACCACCAATCCATTCATCACTCAGCAAGTATGTTCTACCCCTTCCCATGTCCTGTGCCTGTCTGGTCTATTTAGACCAGGGGTCTCAAGCTCAAACCACCACGAGGGCCGCATGAGCACTAGTAAGTTAGCCAGAGGGCCACACCCCTGAAACCTTTTCATACAACGATATTGCAAATATCGGTAACACTTGTGTCATTGCGGTATGCAGGAAATAGCTTTAGTGGCTGCATGCAGCCCGCAGGCCACGTGCTTGAGAACCCCGATTTAAACTATGAGCTTTTCAGGGCAGGGACCACCTACTATTCTGGTTGAACAGCACTTCGCACAATGGGGCCTCATTCTTGGTTGGTCTTCCAGCAATGTCATAATAAACATAGCTAATAACAATAAGCATGCACTGATGCTTGTAATGAACTATTAGTGTTATGCACATTTGCTTTGCTGAATTGATGCCTTAGGACCTGACTTCAGCTTAGGTCCACAAATGAGCCACTTCTTGTGTGAAAGAAGAAACCAGCTCAGCTGATCAAATGTTCTTGTTTGCAATCTAAGCTCCCCAGGAGCATCCATGCAATAGATACCTGATGTTCAGTTTAAGCCATCCAAACTTTGTCCTGTAGCCTTTGCCACAGATCTTTCCTACGTGTTAACTGGGCAAAATATAAAAGGACTCCAAGGAGGGACTGGCTACAAATAGATTGGTTCTCCTGTCTGTACTTTAAAGGTAGGCACGTGGCACTGAAGACATCTTGGAGCTGAAAGAAATTAGTTGTTTTGTTGGTGTGTCAGCTCTTTCTTAAACAGCCCAGTGATTTAAAAACATTGTTAGGATCATTTGTAAGGACAGGAGTTCAATTCCACATTGTTGTAGAGCTGCCTTCTTTGCTATTTTTATAACCCATTGAAGAGCCTTGTTGTTATTTTTCCATTCTCTCCGCTCTACCAATCAATATTAGGAAGCTATTCCAACACATCAACAGAGCAATACATTATGTGAAGCAGCCTTCTGGCAGGAAGATATGTTACATTTATTTTTCTAATGCAGGAAAGTAGACATTAATGTCAGTAACTAGCTATTTAAGCCCAGACTGATTTGGCTGTATTAACGTTTAAACAACATATGCAGCCACCTCTTAAACATTCCAGTCTAGTAAATAGTAATGATTGAATCATTTTTCCAGTTTCCTGGAAAACCAGGAATCTCAGATGGAGCACTCGATGGTCTGAATGTTTGGTGAGACTCAGGAGTGGGGGCTCTGAAGAAAGGAATTATTTTCTTTCGCTATAGTCTAGGAACGTAGGAAGATAAGAACAGAGAGATTAGGTTAGACCGAAATTTTGACCTCTAAATGCTCAAAAACTAGAAGGCAAATAAATCGAATACAAAATGTATTTATTATTTCAAATCCCATATATTTTAAGACAATCTCAGTACTCTTACAAAGGGCAACCTAGTATGGTGAAACAAATAAGGAATCCTGTGGCGCTTAAAAACTAACAAATTTATAACCACTGCTTTGATTTGCTTTTAATGTGACCTGATCCCATGACTTACACTTCCCTGCATTTATTCCCTCCTGTTCTGTAAGTTCCACCATCTTCAAAGCGTCTGACGAAGTGGGATATTTCTCCCATGAGAGCTCATGCAATAAATAAATTTGTTAGTCTTTAAGTGCCACAGGAAACCTTATTTGTCATTACTTTTCATAGTCAGAATCAGGCTTTTTGAATGGAGCTTGGTAATACTGAGTATGTGGACAGTTAGAAAGCTCTTTGCTAATCGCACATTTGCTAAGGTCCTTATGAAGGACATTTCTCTTTTTATCTAAAAATTCTGAATTTTCTGCAAGTCAGACAGTGTGGCTTAGTGGCTGGGTGCTCAACTAGTATTTTTGAAACATGTTTCTGCTCCTGGGTGACCTTAGGCAAGTTACATCACCTCACTTCACCCTGCTGTGAAAACAACTGCTTTTGCTTATTTTTCCTTTTTGCTAACCAGTCTTCACTCATATCCCCAAAGAATTCAAGATTATTTTTCAGCTTTTTCAGTCAACAGGAAAAGTAAAAATTGTTTCAAGTTGAAGAAAACATTTTGTTTGACCCATTTGTTTGGAACGTTTCATTTTGGGTTTGAGAGCTTTCTAACTGTTCTTTTGAGTAATAAAACTGAAGTAAAAACCTAAAATGAAAAGTCATTTCAAACTGAAAAATCAAACCAGTTTGTTTTGCAAATGTTTAGATTTTTTCGATCAAAACAATTAAGCAAATTTCACAAAAATTTCAATAATGTGTCAGGCAATCAAAATCTGCATTTTTCAGACCAAAAAGTTTCATCCAGAAAATGCTGCCCAGCTCTGAAGCAGCTGGACTTATAGCTTTAAACGTCTCACGTCTTTTTATCCAATAGAATTTGTACAGTCAAATCAACGTGAAAAATACTGTGTAGTTACACAGAATCATATATTGTATGTATATCTCTAGGTGTAAATAAGCATTGTATGATAGTCCTGTATGAGTGCACTGATGTAACCAGCTAGCTAACTAAGTATATCTAGGTATCTGTGTGTAGTGTGGGGGGATTTGAGGGTGGCAGAGCGTAGAATAGTTAGTGAAAGATTTTATTCTTTCTCCATATGCTGAGTATCTAGTCCTGTGTGCTTCATCTCATCTCACCTGCCTGTTTGTTTATTCACCTACACATACCAGGATGTGAGCTCATTTTCAACATCTTCAGGATACTTTAACACGTACTTCTAAAACCCTGCTTTCCAGCATAAAGCTTATTTCTGTACTGTATCTGTGCAAACCAGTGTAAGCAGACCATCACCAAATCTTCAGCTCCAAGAAGCAAGAGGTCAGCGCAGCAATCTAAGTCAAGAGCCTAAGAAAAACACTATAAACCAGATCTATGGGGATACCAGCTGAATGGCTTAGCAGAGAAAATGGGCTGGGGTAGTTAGGGCAGCAGTAGAAATCAAGATAGTTCATATAAAATATACATTGTCAGCAACCTCACCCTATCTGCTGAAGGCTCCTTTTTTCCCATCCTGTAACGATTGCATCACGTGGGTAGTTTGTCCAGCACATGGTAACAGAAAACTGCCATTCTCATTTTTGTAGTGTGTAATCTAGAGCCGGTTGGAATACAGAAAATCCCATGGAAAATTAGGAGATATCAAAATTTTGCCTCAGTTCCAAATAAGAACTCAAAGGGGAAATTTTACAATTTTTCACAGAATGGAAATTCTGCAAAAGCTTCACACATTTGGTTTTGCTTTTGTCTAAACATTATAATTCAATATAAAATATTTAATATCATATGATGATAATAACTGTTATATGTATATTATACTACAAAATATGCTATAACAGTAAAAATCAAAAGAAAATTCAAGTGATAAAGTCAAAATGAAATATTTGCACCTTATTGAAATGAAAGATTTTGACATTATGGAAGCAAAACCGGAATGATGACATGGTTTTAACCATTTTCCATTGAGAAGTACCTTAAAAATGACACAATTATGTGCAATGTTTCAATTTTCTTGGAATTTGTGTTTTTAAACCTAGAATTGTCCTACCAAAATTTGTTTAACCAGCACAAGTGCATTCCAACTCCGGATGTTCCCTAAAAGGCTCAACATACACTACTTCTGCCTTTGCGCTAGAGCTCCTCTCTGATCTCATTCCAGTCTTGTCAATTTACTGGGCCTTGTGGCTTTTTTTCTCACTCCCAGATTCATATCTCCCATCATGCTACCTTCAGTGTGTAGAATATTCAGTTCGTTGCATAATAGTCTGTCCACCAGCATCCTTTCTGTCTTTGAAATACCTCCCTTAAACTAATCTTTTCAATCAACCTTTCATTGTCTGCACCATCAGCCTCTTCACTCACCCTCTGATTAAGTGTTGCCTTTGTTTACTTGTCTTACTTAAATTTCATTCAGGTAGGACAAGGTGTCTTTATTATGTTTGCAAAGCACTATGAAATTAGCACAGGCTTTCTAACAAAACAATGCTAGTGACTCATCAGTAGTATCAGCCCATCACCTCCTCTTTTGGGGTGGAGCTGATCCAAATGTTTCCACTATTGTTTGGAAGTAACCAAGATCTTGCAAGCATTTCTTGCTAAATCCTAGCCCTGGTTTGACCTCTACTCTGAACACCAAACAATAGCCTAATGCTAATCCACATCCATGTAGTGACTCGTTGATTTATCTTCACAAAGAATACATCCTGGCTTATATTTACCTGCCCATTGCACAAGCATGTCTGGTTTATTTTGTTGCTTAATATAATTTCCAGATCTGTCTTCAAACACATTTTTCCTAAGAAGGACACCAAGCCACTTAGGGGTTGTTTTTCCTTAAGTGGGTGACAGTACACCTGCCATTAATCTAAATTGAATCTCAGACTCTTAAGAAAGACTCATCTTTCTGCAACTTGCAGACCATTCTGCAATTTCTTGCCTGTCTCGTGCTGTGTTGCCAATTCCTCCTTCTGCTCCCTTAGCGCAATGTAGATTGTATTTCCTTTTCCAGATTGTTAACAAGAATAGGAAATAGAGCATCTGTGGGATGCCAGCCAGCATCTCTAGCCAATGTGTGATCACTTACAACGGCTCTCAGCTTGATCTGTTAGCTGATTTTGAGCTCAGATAGTAGAAACTTTTCCAGATACCTGATTTCTTTATAGGTCAAATTCACACCTGTGCATGGGCTAACATAAAGTCAATTAAGTCAAAATAAGTTGTATTTTAAAGGCCATGTGCAGTCTATCTATTCAGGGTAAAGTTACCGTGGTGTTCGTGATTTTCCAAACCACCTAAAGGGTTTAGATGAATAATTCTCATTACACCTGCTGTAAGGTGTGCATCTAAATATCCTAGACAAGAATTACATAATTTTTTCATAGTGGCAACTCCTTTCCATACTAGGGCCACCTTAGGATTCTTCCCTGATTAAACCAGGAACACTTCCAATTTAGCGAGCAAGAAGGGAAAGGCGATTGCAATTGTTAGCATATAGGTATATAATGTAAGTTCATATAAGTACTTAGACCTACTATTTGCCTCAGAGGAGATTCTGGGCCTGCCTGAAAGGCAACCTCTTTGAGCTCCACATGTTAGCAAAGCAGAAAGATATGGTATTTCATCTGTCTGCAATTAGATAGGTTTTTTCTCTATTACTGTGAAATGATGAGGTACAGTTGAATGTTTCAGAATGTAGTTTCAACAGGGATAGCCCTGTTAGTCTAGTCCAGTGAAAAAACAACAAGGAGTTGTGTGGCACGTTAAGACTAACAGATTTATTTTCTCAGAATGTAGTACAGGTGGAATATAGGAATGTAGAAATGAGGAAAAGCTCTGATTCGTTTTCAACACAGATGCCACAGCAATGAAAAGTAACACAAACACAGGGCCACAAACTGACCGTGGCCAACATGTGACACTGCTCTCTGCCCCTCTCATGGGTAAAAAAGGAGCGATATTAAGCCCCCAGACCCACAGCCCCCAAAAGGGAATATAACCAATGATTGAAGAGCTGGTAGCAGGTCACTGGTATAATTAAGGCTGTCAACAACAAAGAGGAGAGGAGTGGACCCCGTCAGTGTATAGAGCCATGATCAGGGAAAGAGGGGGTTCTGTGGGCATAGAGAACTAGGATTTGTGGGGGAAGAAACGCTATCAGATATACAGGAATAAGCCCAATTGGTGTGAAGGACCTGGATATGGTTCTGGTTTTAGGCTCTCCATGGCGTTCCTGCAGATTCTGGACTGTTCTAGACTTGTTGTCCAGCGAGCTGGGTCTGGGACTGGGAGGTGATAGAAAGGGGATCCCTAACAGCAATGTCTTTTTGACATCAGTTTGCAACCTTCCAGTTGAGAACCTGTGCTCTAGGCAACTTGGGAAATCTTAGCATATATATTTCCACATTGGACAATACCATATGCCTTCAAGAAATCAGAGGATGAGTTTGGAACAAACCGAAACATTTTGCTCTCATTCCCTACCACAACTGTCACCAGAAACCAAGCAAGATCACCTCTGAAGGGACTAATGAGGAAATAAAGTTAGCAATAGCAAACAAGGAAGGGCCAACTGCTGAGCACATTTTTGCACCAAGTTCCAAAGGGGAAGCCATGTAAATCTAGTTCAGCAAAACAAACAAGGAGTCTTTCGGCACTTTTAAAGACTAACACATTTATTTATCACATGAGCTTTCATGTGACAAAATCTCACTTTGTCAGACACTAGAAGATGGAGAAGTACAGATGAATGGGAGGAAAATAAATGCAGGGAAGCGTAAGTCGTAGGATCAGGTCAGACTGTTAAAGCAAATCAATACAGTTGTTTAGATTCAAACAGTGGAAAACAGCATATAGTGGGAGTGAGAAGGGAAAAAAGGGAAGCAAAGTTACCTAAAACATGATCCTTTATGTTTTTTCATGTCTGTATATATTATGATGATCATTATTTTAATGTGGCTCCCCAGCAGCAGCAGCTCTACCCTGACACAGACTAGTTCAAAGGAATAACAGACTACAGGAGAGCAAGATAAACTATGTAAGCCTAAACTACGATGACCGTTCTTCTCTGAAAACCACTTGCTTAAGAAAAATCTCCCCAGTCGTAAATCACCATCACTCAGCACTGCTCCAAAAGAGCTGGATGTTTTGGCACATTTATCATGGTTTAAAGAATTTTGACATGTTGTTCTCTTCTCAATTTAAAAGTCCATTTTTCGTCATTTTCTCTCCCTGCACGTATTTTTCAGAAGGCTCCTCAGATAAATGACAGTAGTCAGATGTCTGTGCAATTTCATAGGGGGTAACAGGATATTGTCCGTATTGCTTGAGGATAAGTCCTCTGGAGAAATTTGACCTTCATTGAAGGGATCTGTCCAAAGAAAAAGAACAGTTCGATAAGGAGACACCAACTCATAATTCCTGAAGATATCTACCTCATTTGTCACTGCAGGCATCTATGACAAAGGTCATTTTCTTTTAACAAAGATTTTGGCTGCTGCTGGTGGAAAATATGTGGGGTTTTATACTTTTTTTCTTTCCAGGTTGATAACTGCCTATCTTAACCTAAAGCAACCTATCTTAAGTGAAATATGCAGGTGAACTAGGAAGAAATAGAGTCATCCTGTGTTAAAGACAGAAAAATGCTTGGGTAACAGGACCTGGAACCAAAATTGATCAAAAATGGAAATTTCTCTCCCTGTGAAAAATGTCAGTTTTCTAAAATACTGTTTTTGTCTTTAATCATAATGGAAATATCAACAAGTTTCTGCAGAATTGAAAGTTCTGAAAAATTTTAGTTGGAAACATTTTGTTTTGATATTTCAGATCAAAATGAAACATTCCCCAGCTAAATGTTTCTGTTCAGTTTAGTTTAGCCTGAAATTATTGTAGCAGCTAGCACCTCTGCTTAATATACAACAGGTCCTGGGTTCAAGCCCCAGGGGGTTGGACTTGATGATCTCATGAGGTCCCTTCCAACCCTATGATTTGATTGATTCTATGTGTTAGAGCCTTTACCAGCCAGAATTTGGGTGGCTGAGTTTTAATTTCCATGAACGTTTGTGGAATACAAAAGCGTTGCCAACTCTAGCTTGAATACTCTAGGGTTAACACACTCAGTCGGGTCCCATTTTGCAAGTTCTTTGAGGGCTGAGAGATGGGTGGGAAAGATACACCTTTTGTCTGACTGACAGATGTGAGTCATATTGCTAAGTTCACTCCTGGAGGGTGCTCAGATAAAGCAGTGATGTGTGAGTAGAATAGACTAGACAGACCAGAGTAGAATAAAATTAAACTTCATCCATCTACGCCAGCCTATTGGTCAGCTTTTTCCTCAGTCATCTCCTTCCTTTCATACATGGCACCCTACACATGCTATGACCACCCCCCGGCCAGGGTGCCATGGACCCTACGAGGAAGGTCAAACCAGGGGTTAAATCAATATCACTGTTATATCGCTATAACACATCCAAACAGTGTTATATCAATATAACAGTTTTTATTTAACTATAATAGCAATATAAAACTAGGTTTTATTATATCACTAAGAATTTCCTTATAGCAAAATGATGGAGCTCGTCATTTCACTATAAGAAAATGTTGTGTGGACCTAACCTTTTTAAAATCAAAATAACCAGCATTATTTCAATTTAAAACCTGTGTGTGGACATACCCTCAGTGTTTAAGGCCAGAATGGATCAGCTAGTCTGATCGCCTGCATTGTACAAGCCATTCAGTTTCACCCAGTGAGTCCCGCAGTGCAGGGAATTATTCTTCTCTGTTAATCAGGTGACTATGGCAGTTCCCCATAACGTGTTTGAACTAAAGACCATCCTCTAGAAACATCCATATGAAGAACTAATGCATTGATCCCCTGGGCCAGCCAATAGCTAGATGGCATTTGCATGTAATCTTTCTCACACACACACTACAAAGCCAGCCATGGGGAAATAACAAGAGTTTGAGTTTCCCCATTGAGAATGATTAGGAGCTTCACTGGTTAAACCCCAAATACTCCCACAGCTTTTCTTCTGATGATCGCCCACAGTTCAGGGACTGCACTGAGCTCTCATGGTAGTGCAGAAAGGCTCGGTGTGCTTAATTTCAATAGATTTGCTATTTTTATTTAACTGTCACTTGAAAGGGAATAACTGCTTCCTATGATGCATTGTTTTCTCTGGCAGCAGGCAGCACCCACTGGGTCCTATTCTTGTAGCAAAACTGTATTGTTTCCAGCCCCGCAAACGTCATCCTTGCAAGCTGAGATGCCAGAAGAATCTTTTAAAACATGATATTCAGGCGCATTCATGTTGCAGTGATTCTTTGTGCTTGCTCTTCTGTGTCCTGCTGCACTAGAGAATTACCATAGGCGTTGACATGACCCAGCAAATTGCCTTATGGATATTTAGCTTAGATATATAATGTACCTGGGTGAAACCAATCCCCCTGCAGCCAGATCAGCAGGGTCTAAAACATGGGATTGATTTACACTTCCCTGCATATATTTTCCTCCCATTCTGTAAGTTCCCCATCTTCAAATCATCTGATGAAGTGGGATTTTCTCCCACAAAAGCTCATGTAATAAATAAAATTTGTCAGTGACATAGGGCTCCTTGTTTGCTTTACCTGGGACAGTGTAAGTCACTACTGCTTTGAGCTGCCAGCCTAAATCCTCTAGCTGATTTATTAACCTCTTATGATTAAAGACCTGATGGAAGCAGAAACACTAGATCCTGACAGTGGGTCACACAGATTTTGCAGAGGGTAGACTGACAAGAAGTCAAATTCCTACATGTTTCAGCTGGTTAATACACAACATGAAACTGGTCTTATTAGAGCTAACAGCCAGGAAAAGTATCAGCTGAGGGGTGCATAGGTCTAGGGATCATTTAGTGATTTCCTATGTAAGAATTAAGGTCCCAGGTCAGAAGAATCTGGGAGGACTATGGTGGCAGCACATTCAGACCCATAAACTTATGCTGCGCCCATTCACTTCTCTTTGTTCAAAGCTAAAGCAGCCTTGATGATTAAATTACAGCAAGAAGGTTTAGGTTGGACACTAGGAAAAAAATCCTCTCTGTCCGAGTAATTAACCACTGGAATAAGTTGTCTAGTCTTCGGTTGTGGAATCTCCATCCTTGGAAGTGTTTAAGAGCAGGTTAGACAAGCACCTGTCAGAGATGGTTTAAGAGGGTATTTGGTCCTGTCATGAGCGCAGAGGACTAGACTCGGTGACCTCTCCTGCTCCCTTCCAGTTTCCGTAATTCTATGATCTCTGAAAAGGGCCCTGCATGGCTTGAGTAAAGGTCACTGCAATTTTGGTGCCTGTGCCACCCAGGGTTCTTCCAATCCAAAGCTCATGGTAAGTTACTTTGGGTGACTCTGTGTCAGGAAATAACCCAATGGAGACACGGCCATTGAGTCGATAGATGGACTGGGAGAAACAGTGTAACACAAAAATGCTCTTACTTCAAAGATATGTTATTTAGGTTCAAGCACAACACAAATGTGTTATTACTTTAAAGCTGTACTTTTACATAGCCTCAAACACTTACACACATCTGCAACAGGTTAGTAAAACACCCAAGCCCTCAACGATTACTGAAGTCTGGAGCAGTTTCCCAGTGGAAACAGTCACAACTTTCTAGTTGGCTTGACGTTCTGGCTGCCATTGGAGGGTCCAGGGGCTATGTCCAAGAAGAGATCCCAAAGAGTCCAAGCCTCTACTCCCCACCCCCATTTTATTCTTTTTAGTAGACAGTAACATGTCAAGAAAGAGGAAAAACATTTTTAAAAATGGACAAAGGTCATCAAAGTACTTAAGTAACTAGATGTGTTCCTACAGAATCTGCATATCTTTAGGTCCGAACAAACATCTCCCATGGGGCATGAATAATTAAGCTTATCATAAGCTCATTGGTCTTTTTCTGAAACACAGATCTCAGCACATCCACCAGATCATGAGGAGGGGGCACAGGGTCGGGCAAAAACTGAGCAAGAAGCCATGCCAAGGCTGCACAGGACTGGAGGAAGGCCTACTAAGTTCAACTGCTTTTAGGAACAAATTCGTCATCAATATTATACTGTCACATGGTCCCTGGCCCCTTTATTGGTCTGTCAAAATGGCCTCATGCAGCTGGACAGGGGAAGCTAATTATGAGACATGGGTCAAGAACCTTGTGTGCGCCTTCCAAAAAATGACCAATTATGTCAAAGTCTGTAGGCAAGCACAACTGGCAGATGCTGTGATTGGCTCAGCAAGCAGCCACTCATCCAGAAATGTGATTCTTATTTAGTTCTGTGTCAATAGCAACTAAAGGTCCCATAATGCTTGGTGTTGTACATACGCAGTGTGAGAGACAAAACCTACCTTAAAGAGATTTCGCTCTAAACAGACAAGTCGAACAAAATACTATTATTCCCATTTTACAGAGGGAGAAGTGGAGCACAAGAGAGGTTATATGTTGCGTTCTACAAGTCTGTGAAAGAGTCAGGAACTAGACTTATGTCTCCTGTGTCTCACTCCTGACTTTTAGCTACTGTCCTTCCTCTCTTACCAGATCTAACCCCCAAACAATTGATCACTCTAGTTACCTTTTCAAAAAGACACACACCCATCATCATTCTCATCACTTTGCTATATGGTGCACTGCTTTCTCCTGGCTTTTGTCTTTCTAGATTGACAGCTCTTTGGCATGGGAACCATGTGTGTTTGTATAGTTCCTAGCACAACGGGGGGGACGGGGGTGTAATCCGGGACTACTGCAACAGAAGTCACAAATAGTAATTATAATAAGTGGCCTTGTATTTATTTTCCTGTGCAATTATTCACACATGCAGTTTTTATGTGCTATCGTTTGGCTGTGTCAGTGACAGACAGCTTCTATGCACAAAATCATTTTTCACTACCTTAATTTGTGTGCCTGAGATCTGCATTCATAAATTCAGATAGTTGTGCAGAAAGGCTGCAGGTCTTGCAAAACTGTGTGTGCAAGAAACCCACATTGGTTTGGGTAAGGGCAAGTAGAGTTACTACATTTTGGAAAAGCAGAATTGTCTATAGCCCTTGGCAGTGGTTACATAAAACACCACGTTGCAGAGCTAGGGCAATAAACCTTCACTTGCTTTTGTCTGCCTGGGCTTAAGGAGCTAGGGCAGAGCAAGCAACAGCTGTGCTTTGATCAGGCTGAATCAGAGCCCTGCCCTAACCAGGGAACAAAGAGCAGCTGGTGACCTGGCCCAGGGATATAAATGGGCCAGCACAAGCAAGCAGGGCAGACAGGTGGTCAAGTAAGGTAGCAAGGGTTAGTTTATCAGCTGGTAGTAGGCTTTGTGAATTTGTGTGTCTGGGGCAAAAAGGGGGCCTTGGTTTATAGGTGCTGTATATAGATGAGTATAGAAATTGCACTTGTAATGTTGGGGTGAGTCTTTCTGGATCATGCATCCTGTGGAAGAAAAAGAGGGGAAGTGGCTTGCAGCCTGCCACAAACCAAATTTATATTGGGGTATATGGAGGGATGCAAAAACATAATCTACACAAGCTTTAAGAAGTCAATGGGAGGCTGATTGTGCTAGTGACAGGATAACCTAAACCAGTCCAAAGTTTAGCTCAAGAGGGAACAAACATGCCCCATTTCAGATGCTATGCTCAGCTGTATACATGCTGGAGAAGTGAGAAACATTCACAAATAACCCTGCAAAGTGTCCCAATGAAATTCTTGAGGTGTAGCTCATAAAGCTTGAGGTGTAGCTCACACATAAATGCATTTTAGGAGCATTACACACTTCATGAAATGTTTGAAATTCCATCTCTAGCACAGAGACAGAACACACCTAAAAGAGCCAGCAGTCTGGAGTACTAGAAATTGGTGCCCACTGACATGAATTTACTGTATTTGTTCTGAAATTATATGCTAGTGATGCAGTTGTGAGAGCAAAGATGTTTCTAAGAATAAAACATCAGTCAGCTGCTATGTAGATCTCATGTCATGGCAAATAGACCGTGGGTCAGCAAACCTCCAACTTACTGCTTAATTATTTTTGAGTAGAGAGGAAACTAGGAAAGAAATGGTTATCACATGGTAGCTTCCAAGGTATGCATGGATGTCCGGCAGCTACCCCAGCTCCATACTAATTGACTGGGGCCTGGCAGTCAGTGACCCCAAGAAAGGATAGAATCAAAATCTGCAGAGCAGAGGAAGAAAAAATGAAACAGAGCCTGTGTTTTCAAGTGAGGAGATCCATGGATTATTTTCTTTCACTGAATTAATTAGAAGAAACACTCATATGTAATTCATTTCCTCCTCCTCAGCTTTGGTATAAGACCTAGGACTAGAATTAGAGCAGCTTTCCCCATCTAAACATGTTTGAATTTTGATGTGATTCAGATTTGAGGGTGAAATTCAGGCCCCACCGACAAATCTGTGGGGCCAGGATTTCACCCTTAGATCTGACATTTGGGAGTCTAGCCACCCTGTCTCTAGCTAGGTTGCTAGTCAATTCTCTGTGCAGAAATCCATCATATGATAACGGATCACGTTATATTTTTCATGAGGAACAAAAACAAAATAATTTTTTCTGAAGTTACCATTAAAATATCATTAACACCTGACACAGAAATGGCTCTTTTCAGCCTCAAGAATGAATTCTAAAAGCTTCCTTTTACAACAAAAAGATTATCGAGGCTCCCAATGGTATCAAGAAGTATACTGTTTTCCTCTGCAATCTGTACTTTTTTTTTTACTGCTTATATTACAATACTGGCTATCAGCCCCAACTAAGATGTTCCCATGGGTTGTGTGCATTGTACACATTGTAAATGCAGAATGAAAATGTTACAAATGGGGGAACTGGAAGATTAAGTAACTTGCCCAAGTTCACAGGGGAAATCTGTGGCAAAGATGGGAACCGAAATAAAACATCCGGAGACGTTAGTCAAGTATACACTAGACAAGATTTGCTGATAGGGATATACTGGCAAAGCCTCCTGGTTTAGTTATAGCTTGTAGTAGCAAAATAAGTGATTTTTCCAGACTAGCATATAGTGATTCAGTAAGGGAAATAAATTTTACAGGCAAAACACTTTTATGTCAGTATACCTGCATCTGCACTAAGGCTCAAAAAAATCTGAACCCAACCAACATTACTACTCTATCAGCAAATTTTTCTGGCATAGGGCTGGCTAACGTCCAATCAATGTCTTAATCACAAAACCAAAATTCTGCTATTTTAGAAATCCTCCAAACTGCACCAGTGAACTTGATGCATATTCTTCGCTCTTTGTGAATGGAGAGTTAGTATTTCAGTTTGTCTGTAGAAGCCAATCAGATGCAGTCATTTTTGTATGCAATCTGATTGTGTAACACTTTTCCACATCTCAGCATTATTTCAACATTATTTTAGCACCTTTGAAGTGCTGAACAATAACAGAGTAACCTGAGAAAGTGGGTGGAAGATGTTTTCCGAGATATCAAGGGTCAGCAACTCCGCATTTTCTTTGTGGTATGCTACAATACGCATTAGAGATTCTCACTGTGGATTAGACGTCCCTGTGATGATCAGAGGTGTGACGTTTGCCCTCTTAAAATAAAGGCTTATGGGATGTCAGTCCAGCAGAGGGTCACTTTGCACATGGGGTTCAGGGTGTATCTACACTACAGTCAGGACAGCATCTATAGGACGAACTAACCAGTCTTCTGAATACTGAATAGCTACGCTTTGAGAAACCATTTCCTGTCAATCCCAGCTCTCCAAACCAAAGTGCTTGTTGGGGAAACTAGGAAAAGATTTGCATTAAAACACATGGAAATCAGCTTGACTTGCTCTGACCTGGGTAAATAAGACACATAAGTCTGAAAGTTAATGAAATGTTGAAGGACCATCAGACCACAGTACAATCAGCCAGAAGCAATAATGGCCCATGCAAAACCACACGTGTAATGGAATGGATAATAGAACAGGGAGATCATTAAACTGTGTGAAAACAGATCCCCATGTACCAAGAACACTTCATGCCACTGACAATAATTATAGCTCATCACTTTGGCCTCAGCACCCTGACTCAGTCTTCTCATTGTTGCCAGGCTCAGACAAGCTATGCTACTGAAATTTCAATTTTGATTGAGATGCCCTAATGAGCAGAAAATGTTCAAATAACTGAGACAAGGCAACATCAATAACATGTCAGGAAACAAAGACAAAAGAGACTGTCAAAACCCAAGCCAGAAATCATTTAAAAAGGGACTTTTGTACTCGGGAACTTGAAAAAATGACAGCATCACTTAGAGGAAGCCATGTAATTTGTTTGCAGACTTTTCTATTCCCATTGTTATGTCTGCAGATTACAGCTGGGTGAATTATTTGCAGAAAGCAATTCATTAGAAAGATTTATCTTTTTTTCCCCTCCCTATTTGCAAATTATCCACTTAACAGCACTGAATTTTTACATACTCATTCATGACTTTAGTGTATTCAATTCAAATACGTGTCACCCTATGGGTTGCTCCAAGGCGTTGACAGTAATACAGAGAGTAGTTGCAGCTTTGAATTGCTATTCCTGCTGTGAAATTGCTCAGCGTTAAGTCACATGATATTATTTATCCCACCAAACAACTTTCAAGTTGAGTACACAAGTGTTTCTAATCCAGACATATGTTCACAAAGTGTAATATTCACCTGCATAGGTATACCATGTCTTTGATATTTGTATGGCCCCTTTACCATCATATTTATTTACTATTCTTTCTTGCTATTGCAGTAGCACCTGGAATTCCCAGTCATGGACCAGAAACCTACTGTGATAAGTACTGTACAATGCAGGCCAAAAAAAAAAATCAATCCCTGCCGCAAAGACCTTACAATCTAAGAAACAGACAAGAGACCAATGTGTACAGGCAGATGAGGAAACACAAGGAAAACAGTGACACAGTATTGGTCAGTGTGATTAGCAGTGCTCCTGGTGCACTAGCCACCTAACTGTTGTCAAGTTTGTTGTAGGCCTCATGACAAAGGTGAGTATTGTGGAGGACAATGAAGTCACTTCACAAACATTTACCCAGAGCTTCTCATGAGATGAAGCTCAAAGATGTTCTGAGGCTTTAAGAAGTGAGCAATGAAGGCTGGCATCAACTCTCAAAAGTTCATGAGAAGAGAGGGGCCATGAAAGTGAAGACTGGTAATTCATGTCCGATCTCCTAATCTTCAAAGAAACAAACAAGGAGTCTGGTGGCCCTTTTAAAGACTAACACATTTATTTATCATATATTTTCGTGGGTATAATCCCACTTTTTCAGATGCATGAAATGGGAACTGTAGTATGTTAGGTCTATATATGCATGCAGAGAAGGGTAGGTCACGTGATCCATTTGAACAGTTCCAAAGGAGTGGTCTGTTAGTCCATTTCAGCAAACCAAACAAGCTGTTTTTGATTTAAACCATGTGGAAATGGGCCCTGTAACAGCAATAGATGAGAAGGTTAGAAGAAAGGTAGTTACCTTTTGTAATGAGTTAGTCATTTCAAGTCCCTATTCAGACCTCATCTGATGGCGTCAAGTTTGCATATGAATTGCAGCTCTGCAGATTCATGCTGGAGTCTTGTTTTGAAGTTTTTTGGCTAAAGTTTTGGAACTTCTTTGTCTGTCACAGAATGTCTGGGGAGGGTGAACTGCTCCCCTGCTGGTTTTTGAATGTGACCATTCTCGGTGTCTGATTTGTGTCCATTTACACCACTTCTGAAAGTCAGCGGAGTGCTATTCTCTCCCATTTTAGTGGTTGGGGAGTGAACACCAGAGAAACCAGCCCAAGATCCTCCCTGAATCTGTGAAAGATTAAAGAACTGAAGTCAGGTCTCCCAAATCACAAGGTGATGCCCAAACCACAAGACCAATCATCTTGTGCTTGTTATTGTTAGGGGCTGTAATTCCCTGTGCACCACTTCAACCCTCGGCAGGAAATATCTGGGAATGGGGTTACAATGGAGACAACTGGTGCCAAGGAAAGAGGATGCTGTGGTGAAGTTGTTGGAGTCTGACTCTGAAGAGCCAGCATCAATTCCCAGTTGTGCCAGAGACATGCTGCAAGACCTTAAACAAGTTACTTCAGCCCTCAGTTCCCCAGCAGCAATGTGGGGATCCTGGTATTTTCCTCACAGGGGTGACGAGGTATGATAGCAGAGAGCCCCATAATTATTGAAATAGTCATGTCATTAATGAACTTTGGTGGTTGGAATGGCTGGGTAAATTTCACTCCTCAACAGAGTCCAGTTTCTTGGACTCTGTTTGAACAGGTCCGATTTCAGCAACAAATGTGCGTGTGTGAATTAGAACCAGTATGAAAAGTTTTGACCAAAAAAGCCTAGCTGATTTTCTATACACTGGTTATTGTACAGAGGCACATTATACATACTAGACACATTTTCTCATTCAATTCACATTCTTCAGGAAGGGGGATTCTCGTGTATGATTCAAGACAAATAGCAGAGGATGTGAGTAGTATGGAAGCAAATTTACAGTTATTATCCAAACTAAATTTTGCCAGCATATCAGGGTCAATGCTCTTAGTCTCATGAAAGGCACCATAAAAAACCAGTAGGGTCAGAGTGTTACATTTCATCCCAAATACACAGATCATCCCTAGTTTGGAGCTCTGGTTTGATACCAGTTCAAGGAGCAGAGTGCCACTGACTGAATCACTAACCACACTGCCTGCGGTACCTGAGTTTTACTGAGGGGTTTTGTCTCCAGCCCAGGCCTGACTCTGTTTAGTACATACATTCAGTCAAGATCATCAATGGCCAGATTGTGAACCCATTATATGTGGGGTGCAGCAACATTGTAGCAGCTGTTGCAATCTGCATGGACCATGGAAGAAGAAGCAGAGGTTGCATGAAGGAAGAGTTTGGAGGAAGCACTGGGAAGTCAGTGCGTGTACGTGGCTGGAACGCTAACTGCAACTGCAGATCTCTGCAAATAGGTCTCTTAAAATAGAACTTGATTTAGTTTTGCAAGCGTAAAGACCTCGTGTTTTTATCCAGTGACTATGTGAAACAGTAACTGCCTACCACAATGAGGCACTCACGATCTGGTCCTTCATAAAGCATTGGTCTCCAGAGAATTGTAAGTGAATGGATCGCTTGCTTATAGTGGTAGATACAAGGATCTGAATCTAGTTAACATAGCAAAGAGAAAGTTAAAGGATGACTCAATTATAGTCCATAAATATTTACATAGGGAACAAATATTTAATAACGAACTTGTCTGTTTAGCAGAGAAAGGTGTAAAATGACCTAGTGCCTGCAAATTGAAGCTAGAGAAATTCGGACTGGAAATAAGGTATAAATTTTTAACAGAATTAATTAAAAATGGTCATGGCAGATTCCCCATACTGACAATATTCAAATCAAGACTGGACATTTAAAAATAAAAGGTCTTCTCTAGGAATTATCGTAGAGAAGTCCTATGTCCTGTGCTATACAGAAGGTCAAACTAGCTGCCATAATGGGCCCTTTTGGTCCTGGAATCCATAACTCCATGTTGTCTTCCTTTGCTTTGTTAATTGGGCTATCTGGGCTTAAGGTACTTAATTCTGTGGAGGCATTTGGACTGTGATAGGAAAAGACCCCTATAAAGGGAGTAGGCTAGCTACTATAAAGTAAAGAGATTCATTATTGTATCCACACAAGCCTGAAACTGCAGCTTACACAGGAAGTTAAATGGCATTTCACAACTGACAAGATACCGTTGTTAGCGAAAGCAGATCTCAGGAGCCTCACCAAATTTTGTTTTTAAAGGGATATTTTTATTTTTATTTGTCTCCTGAGGCAACCTAATTTCAGCAAAGCTTTTAAGGACAAAGAGAAGGACTTTAAAAAGCATCTTTAAGCCCACAACAGCAATACCTACCACTACCTAAATCTCAAGTATTTAATGGCACTGAAGAAAATATATTGCCTTGTTAATGCTTGCAGAGAAGCAGACAGTTTTATTGGGACAAAGCTGTAATGCCCCTTTAGCCATCTGGTCTGCAAGAACACAATAGGGTGTTTCATAACAGCCTTTTACATGTTTGAAAGAGATATCTGCAATAAACAGAACAAACAAGCCCATTTACAGGGGGTTGCAATTGGGTAGTTAGCCAGGCTTGGAGGCATAAGAGACTTTATGCATATCTCTATGGCACAATCACAAACTCTATTGTTTTCAAAGTCAAACTAAGCACCATGTGGTATGTTATGAGAAAACAGTGGTTATTCCAACGGAAGAACTGAGGAAGATTTGGAAGAACTTTTGAGATTTTTGTTTCCACCTGCAATGAAATGGGAGTGGCTGAAAGTGCTCCATGATAAAGAAAATAAAAATCTATGCAAATATTCTCA
The DNA here is from genome assembly GCA_007922195.1 of Podocnemis expansa. NCBI lineage: Eukaryota > Metazoa > Chordata > Testudines > Podocnemididae > Podocnemis > Podocnemis expansa. Next base: position 1,399,049 of record ML682001.1, on the reverse strand, counting down.
GGGCAGTGTGTACAACTGAAATAATGACTATGCTCAGGATCCAAAGCTCAATGATGTCAGTCAATACTCATTGATTTCATTGCATTTTGGATTAAGTCTTCAGTCTTTTGCATCAATAAAGCTAGCAACATCCAAAAAGTAGATGATTGGGATGTAACGATGGGGAAGCCCAAAAAGAAATGGAGTCTTGGGAGTCAGGTCGAAGACACACAGAGAAGTTTCAATGCTTGTCTGAAAATTTGGGTCTTTAAAACTTGAGATAAAAATTTCAGGAGATTTCTTATCAGTTTCCTGTTATTTCATGTTGCCAAGTTCCAAAGGGCAGCCATGTTAATCTAGTTTACTATTTAGGCCCTCATCAATGGGGTTGGTCACAGGCTTAAAATTACACATGAGTATGAGTGCTTGGCTGAATCTAGGGACTTGGACGTGCTGAAATTGTTGATATATTGGAACAAAACTTGTTGAATCCCCTTTGCTTAGAGTCTAGGTAGAGGAGATGGTTGGGTGCGAGAACAAGCTAATGGAGGATACTAAAGAGTAGCAAATGGATGAATTCTACAGGAGGGAATAAAAAGGCACAATAAAGCAAACAGGATAGGCAGGGTAGTTGTCTGAGGCTGCAGAGGAAGACATCAGATACTTTAGGGATTCTTGTGTGATCCATCATGGCTAGCTAGTCCATGGGGCCAAGGAATGAACTCTCAGGAAAGATCATAGCTCCGGGTACCACCAGATTATTATTAGTTTATATGGCAGTAGCATCCACAATACACTAGTGAGGCACTTTCCCAAGATAAAGATTACAAGTTCACAACCATGGAGTGAATTGTTCTAATCACAGTTTGCAGTAAAGTCTAGTCATTGTTCAACCAACAAATAAATTATGCTTAATAAAATGGGACTATCCAGCCATGAAGATGGCTTTACCCAAGCCAGTTTGGCCAACTCTAATAGATTCATAGACTTTACAGTCAGAAGACACCACTATGGTCATCTAGTTTTACCTCTTGTATCCCAGCCACAGAACTTCACTCATCTACTCCTGTTATTGACCCCTATCCAATCACTGAGTTATTGAAGTCCTCAAATTATGGTTTAAGAATTCAAAGTAAAGAAAATCCAGCAGCAGGTGATCCATGCCCATGCTGCAGAGGAAAGCAACCCTTCCCCTAGGCCTCTGCCAACCTGCCCTGGGGGAAATTGCTTCCCAACCCCACATATGGTGATAATCTAAACCCTGAGTATATGGGAATAATCCCCCAGTTGGAGACCAGGGAAAGAATTCTATGTAGTAACTCAGAACTCACCCCATCTAATATCCCATCACAGGTCATTGGGCAGATTTACCACATATTTATCAAAGATCAGTCAATTGCCAAATAGGCTGTCCCATCATACCATTCACTCCATAAATTTACCAAGTACAGTCTTGAAGTCAGCTTATTTTTGCCCCCACTGCTCCCCTTAAAAGGTTGTTCCTGCTTTTCTCCCCCCTGGTTAGAAACCTTTGTCTAATTTCAAGTCTGAACTTCCCGAAGGCCAGTTTATATCCAGTACTTGTTGTGTTCATATTGGTGCTGAACTTAAATAATGCCTTTCCTTCTCTTTTATCCTTCTGATGTATTTATAAGTAGCAATCATATCTCCCCTAAACCTTCTTTTGGTTAGGTCAAACAAGTCAGCTCTTTGAATCTCTTCTTGTGAGGCAGGTTTTCTATTCCTTATCATCCTAGTAGCCCTTCTCTGCAACTGTTCCAGTCTGAATTCATCTTTCTTAAACATGGGAGACAAGAGGCATGATCTTGCACTATCCAGTGTTAAATTTCATTCTATTTCTACTACTTCTGTATACAAGGTCATCCAGATCTTCCTGTATGATACCCCTGTCTTTTTCTACATTAGCAATACCTCCCAGCTTTGTGTCATCCACAAATCTTAGAAGCACATTCTCATTTTTTGTGCTAAGATCAGCAATAAAAAGATTAAATAAGATGTATCCCAAGGCCAATCCATGAGGAATTTCAGCAGTTATCTCCCTCCAGCCACATCATTCACTTTTCAGTAAGACCCATTGTAATTTCCCCGGGAACTAGTTCCTTAGCCACCTTTCAATTTTCATATTAATCCCCATCTTTTCAAAGTTAACTAATAATGTCCCATGTTGAACACTATCAAATGCCTTACTGAAGTGTAGGTAAATTAGGTCCACTGCATTCCCTTGGTCTAAGAACCTTCCTAGGAATAGGGACAGCTGCTCCATGCACTGACCAGTTTCTTTCAAGCTCCATTCCCAAGAGCATGGTACTTTGCTGGGAATTGTTAGCTTGTCCTAATTGTCCTAGCTTTCCTATCTTTTGCCAATGTTCTTAAAGTCTCTGTTGAGTTTCCCAGTTAGTCTTCAGTTCCATTCTTCCAGTTTCATCCCTTTCTAACTCCTTCTACCTTACCATATTTTCACTAGTTTGCTATCACTGCTTTTTCCCATGGCACCAGATTAGCCACATGGGAGGTCATTAGCTGAAACCACTCAGAACTCCCTGGTTTTTAACATCCCATAAATGAAAAAAGAATTTGCTGAAACATTCCTCTCTTTTGATTACCTCAGAATCCTTGGTTATTTTAAGGGCTGAATTGAGGTTTACAAGAGCCTCAGGTGTGGTGATGAGGAGAGTTTGGCTTCCGTATACATTAATTCTGAGTTATTAGTAAATGTTGCACAGTCCCTGATTTGCATGAGCAGTTGTGCAATGGAGAAAAAAAGTGGAATGGACTTTTTGATGCATCTGTTTCTTTGTGCTTAATGACTGGAGAAGACAGTGGAAATAAGTCCACTTCCAGTTTCACTCGTTAAGGTGAAATCCTACTCTGGGCCCTCTGGTTGAAGAGTAAGTATTGGATCCAGTACAGAGAAAAAATCTGTTTTTTTCTCATGCAGGAGCTCTTCTGTCCTTATCTTTCAAAATAAAACAAATGAAAAATAATGTGAATCCAGGCACCATCATATCCTGAATTAGAAAGACTGAAGGGTGATTCTTGCTCTCTTACAGGTTTTGTGTGATCTTGTATTTTGTCTGAAAAATGTATTTCCAATGAAACTCCTTGCATGCACTTCATTTGTCAGACAACTTCTTAGAGTTATATTTTCAGAACTGGAAACCCCACCAGACTTTTGCATGTTCAAATGTAAACCACAGTTCAGCATGTGCTACACATTCTCCTCTAGTGGCTGATCCACAGGCAGTAATGGTTCTGTTAGTTCTTCCATTCCAGAGAATGAGGCCTTTAGTTGAAGCTGTAAAGGTTAGGGGTTTTGTAGAGCTGAATCTTGCTGGTTGTAACCCCAAGTGAGGTTGGCTTGCAAATAAATAAATAAATAAAAATAAAAACCACTTACATGAGTAGTCATCAGAGTTGTGAGCCAGGCTATATCATAGTATCTGTGTCCATAAAGCAGGGATTACTTCTTGGTATATGCTTTGATCATTGTTGGCACTTTTCATCAGGGGATCTCAATCCATTTACATGTCAGTTGATGAAAAGCCTGAAACCTTTTTATATACAAGAAGAAAACACTAGCTCACCATGAATTGCTGAAGCAGTCACATGGGGTACGTTTACATTGGAGCCTTAGATCGACTTAGGGAAGGTTAAGTTGACCTACAGACTGCTGCGGCCACATTGGACTTTTATTAATTTGACTTAAGTGCTTCCTCAAGTCGACTTAATTACACAACTGCTTAAAGTCAACTTAATGCATGTCAACCTTCTTAAGTCGACTTAAGCCAATGTAGATGGGAAAAGCCCTTAAATTGACCTAATTGGCCTCCATGCCCCCTCCCAGAGTTCCCAGCTACCCACAATGCACCACTCCTCCATCAACCTAGCAGCTGTGAGTGTGGATGCAAGCAATCAAGAGGAGTTTTCTATGTGGACTCTCTAAGTCAACTTAAGAAGGCTGACTTTAAGTTGACTTGAAGTCGACCTTGTTAAGTCAACTTAACAGAGCCTCCAGTGTAGATGTTCCAATGATGATTTAGCAAATTACTAATGTTCACCTTTTCCGAGACCAATAACAGAGTGTTAACAATGTTACCCAATCAGATTTTGTGTGCCAAGATGTGCATCCTGCTGAACCTGTGATCAGTAACAATTATTATTCACCTCTGTGTACTAAGATCTAAAAGTCCATCTCTCCTGTAAAATATTATGGTAAAAGAAGGAAAAGCTGCTGGCATTTTCTGAAGTTAGACAGTCTTCAAGATTTATATCACTCCCATCACTTTGATGTATCTGATCTCATTGTCTGAATGACTAATAATGTATGTATTTAACAATACAGATGCTGATTTCTGGATTTGAGGGATGTAAATATGTACCATCGTTATGCAGGAATTTTTTTTGGTGATGCCGACACTAGGAGCAGTGTCCAAGCATTGGAATGTCCTTTTACCACACCAGCACAGTGCTGCTAGTGGATGGAGGCAGCAATGCCAGGAAGCTGTCTTTCAGACTGGTACCCATGGTGTGGTGACTTGTGGGCTTGTAGGGTGTCCTGGCACTGCCAAGTGTGATTTCTGAGTCTGGAAAATGAGTGTACACCACAAGGACTATTTAGAGAATTGTGCTAGGGTCCAAGAGGGACAGATCTGTAAAGTCGGAGAAAGCATGGGGGGCAGGGAGGAAGAAAAACCTGGTTGTCAGACAAGGAAGAAGAAATGTTTGACAGAATGCCAGGCAACAGTAGCTGATGTTTCTGCAACTCCAATATGTTGCACTGGAGCACACCTGATCACGGGGACTGCTCTTGATAGACAGGGATGGGCTGGCAGAGTTAAAAGGCTAATTCACTCATTAGCTCAGAGGGCACAAACGTCACAGGAAGGAAGCGCAAAGAGGCAGGCAGAATGAATGTGAGAGGGAGAGGCAAGCTTGTAGAGTGAGAGAAACAGCTTGCTCATGGCTCTGGGAGCTGAAGGCTCCATGTTACCATTGATACGTTCTGACGAGGTGGTAGAAAAAAAACACTGTAAATAACCCACACATAGTTTTTGACCAGAAAAATGTCTCTGGGCCATTTGTCAGCTAGAAATTAGATGTGAGAAAGTCTGCACCACCACACTGCTCACCGCTGCATGCAATGAAACCAGCATATGTGTATGTTATGGTATATATTCCATGCCTCTGATAAGGATTATCCTTTAGTTCAAAGGGAAGGGGCATGTTTGGAGGCCATGTATCATAGCTTTCTCCCTACTTCTGCCATGAAGCCATAGTGCACGGCACAGTATGAAATGTGCAGTCACACTGAGGCAAAAATATTCACCTGCTCAGAAATCAAAATTTATAAATCACCCATTTTATGAAATGGTAAATCAAGACATGGACGGATGCGCAGGTGACCCAGTGTTAGAGCCAGGAACAGAATCCAGTAGTCCTGACTCTTGTCCCTAAACCACTAGATAACATTCAGAAAGCATGAAAATTTTCCCAGATCCCCACAGCAAAGCTCACCTGCAAACACATGGCATGTTTCTTCAGCAAATGCCGGAGTGAGAGTGGGGTTTGAGAGGACTGCCTGTGCAAGTATATCATAAATACATCTGCATACAGATGAAACCAAGAGAGCCTGCCAAAGCAGTGTTCATTAAGGTAAAATTTCAGAGCTTTTCTCCATCTCCCTTTGTTTATATGCAGCCAATGTATGTTGAATAGGGGGAATAAAACTGCCCCTACTCTAAAGGCAAGCAACAGCCTGAGACCTTTTCAAAGACAACCTCATAGGACTGTCAAACAGCCAAATACCTAGTAGCCATTTGAAGTCAAAGCCATCAAGTACTTTGAGAAGAATTTGTAGAGAGGCTAACTTCTAGGATCAGGATCAAGTGTATATTTCCCAGTAAACTTGACATATCACTGGAAAAACACACACACACACAAGAGAAGTAACAGAGAAGAACGACTCCCAAGAGTTTTCTTACTACAGAGTACAAATAGCCAACCTACAGCCATGACAAATGGGGCATTTTAACATACACAGTACTGTACAATTCACTTAATTATCTTGATTGAAACAAGTGCGCTGCAAGCAGAATTCCCACAAAGTTAGACCAAACCATTGAAAAAATTAGACCTTTAAGGAAGAGAAGGCGTGCAAGTGAAAATATGCCCTGAATATATTCCAGGGCTTGCTGCATAATATGATGCGTTCTGGAGTCTGCTGGTCCCGACAGTGATGATTTTAGTGATGAATCATAGGTCTTGGAAGTTTGTTATAAATACCAAGAGCTGTTGCTATGGTAAGAAAAATTGTGATTTGCTCCATAAATAGCACAGTAAATAAACAGCTTCACAGCCAGCATCTAATGCAGCAGGTCGGTTTAGTCAGCTGTGGTTCCACGGAGAATGTTACCCTCTGTGCTCTGTATGAGGCACCTGCCTCCAATTCATATCCAGCTGAAATCCGAATGTGCTAGCTTTGACCTGCAAAGCTCTGAGCCGTTTGGATCATGAGTTCCAATTGGGCAGCCGTGTCAGTCTAGTCCAGCAAAACAAACAAGGAGTCTGGTGGCATTTTCAAAGACTATCAGCTTTACTTGTTGCATGAGCTTCCATGGGAGAGAATCCCACTTTGTCAAACTCTTGAAGATGGGAAGCCTACATCATTCTGTAAGTTCTCCATCTTCAAGAGTCTTGACGAAGTGGGATTCTCTCCCAGGAAAACTCATGCAATAAATTAATTTGTTAGTGTTGAAAAGTGCCACCAGACTCCTTTTTTATTTGGATCCTGGCTTCTTCAGAAACCTCATTCCAGATGCAGATCTCAGTTATGCCAGTGTAAATTGCAAGTAACTCAAGTAAAGTTAGAGAGCTAGGTGAGAAAAGGAGCATCTGGCCTTCTATTGCCACTTGTGACAGTGTGCGATCAGCCAAGTGACACAGCTAAAATCGACTCAGAATAAACAGGAAAGGAGGCTACTGTCAGGGCATTCTTAAAGAGGCGCCTTTTGCGGTAGGCGAAGCAGGTGCATGCCTAGGGCCCCAAGCCGAAAGGGGCCCCATCACCTGCTTTGCCTACCCCAAAAGCTGTATCTGCCTCAGTTGGCAGCAGGAGGAACTGGCTCCTCGGGCTGGGGCCAGCAGCATGGAGCTGGGGTGTCAGTGGGGGAGCCCAGAACCCATGGCGGGGGAGCCAGGACTGTGAGGGGGGCCCATGGGCCTATAGGAGGCCCCCAAAAAGGGCCTTCACTTAGGGCCCCCAATAGGCAAAGGCTGCCTCTGCCACTCACTCTCATACCACCCGTGAGAACTGCTCCAGATTTCTTCTCCCTCAGGACACATTGAGATACTTTCTCTGTCTTCCTAGGAGTTTCCCAGGGAAGCCAGATGGGTAGAATTAGTCTGCAAGGCATTTACATATGATGAGCGTGGAAGGTTTTGATTTGATTCTTCAGGTGGCAAAATGATTGTATTTTTTATTTTTTTGGTTACTCTGCCATTGTGCACTCACCAGCTTGACTGGCTGGGTGTACTTTGTAAACCAAAAGAAACAAAATAAATATACGGTGCTTCTGAAGGGGGAAGGCAGTAAGATGTGATGGGTAAGACACCAGCTTGGTACTCAGGAAACATGAGTACTGTTCCCTGCTGAGTACAGCTTTGAGCAAGGAGTTGGACTCAATCACTTCCTGTGGCCCCTCCCACCCCTAATTTTTTATGATTCTAAAATATTGTGATGTAAGAATTTGATGAACTCCATGTGGTCGGGGCAGTGAAAGGAAGTAAGAGCATATTTCATTTTTAGAATTTCCTGTATGACTTTCTTGATCTAACTTATATTAGGGGTAGGGAATTTTTTATTATACATCTATAAGGATTTAATTTAATGGGGGCTGTGAAGGAAGGAACCCAATGGCTCCCCACATAAGACCATCCCAGCAAACACTGATGTGGTTTTTTTTTGTTTGTTTGTTTGCTTGTTTGTTTGGCAGGCAAGGAAGCTGGTGATCAAAAGAACACAGAATTAAAAAGTGCTTTGTCAGAGGAAGAAGTAGGGCTTCTGCCTTTCTAATGGCTGGTAACCTGACCCCCAAAGCCCTGGAGAAAAATCAGTTGCCCGTCACAATGTTTGTATCATTCTTGCAAATAGTTGAGAGTAGCATGCCAGAAACTGCATAGCCCCTAAACAGAAAAGAAAAGAAAAGAAAATCAACCCTTGCAAAAAATATTTTCACACCTCCCAGGGGACCACCAGCTGGCGTCTAAAATGCCATCCTTGGAAGATACATACATAGATCAGAAATGAGTGAGCCAGGAGACACTGCAGAAATGTCACTGCCCTTGCACTGGAGGATGCACTGTGGGCAAAAGTATGTGTAAGTTAATGCCTGCAATCACAGAATAGAAACTGCAGTAACTTGTCAGTCTCATCTCACCTTATGGCAGATGATCCAACACCGCGGGTACATCTAAAAAGCATGGTGCATGGTAGATCTGCTGCAGTGGGCCCCACAGTCCTTTTCTCTCTCATAAATAGCTAATGTAAAGGTCTAACTCAGGGGTCTCAAACTCAAATCACCACAAAGGCCACATGAGGACTAGTAGAGGGATGCATGAGGACTAGTACGTTAGCCCAAGGGCCACACCACTGAAACCTTTCCATACAATGATATTGCAAATATCAGTAACGATCGTGTCATTGTGAACCAAAGGAAATAGCTTTAGGGGCTGCATGCGGCCCGCGGGCTGCATGTTTGAGACCTCTGGTCTAACTGGTAATTGAGATAGAAGGAAGGTACAAAAGGCCAGTTTCCACAGTAAGTTTGTCTCTGCAGATCTGAGTCTGGTAGCGACGAGCAGACTACAAACAAAAGAAACAGCGATGCAGCAGTCACTGTACAGGTGAATCTAGTTATGCACAAAACAGCTTGTGAGTTCAGAGTCTCCACAAGATTTTAGACAGCACCAGCTGCTTGCAAATGTGATGTCAGGTTCTTTCCCAATGCAGGGCCATGGGAGGATGCCTTACTAAAGCAGAGAATCAGGTTCATACATTTTGAGAGGGAAGGGAGGAAGAACAGTTTTGCTGTTGGGGACCCACACGAGTTCATTTCCTAGCTCCTCCATAGACCCTGTGTGACCTCTGCATAAGTCATTTAATTTCCCATTTCCCCTGAAAAAGGGGGATAACACCACTTCACTACCTTCCCTGAGTGTTACAGAAACAAATCCCTTTGTGTAAGCGAAGTGCTGTCCTGCCACAGCGATGGGGGTGGGTGAGATGCAAAAACCTAAATAGAGAACTAGCGCTTTTCTGAAAACCCTAAAAATAGAGGCCCAGAGAAATGAGAGAAGAAATGTCAGCTACAACTCAAAATCTTGTGTTTATTTTTCTCCTCAGATCTTTAATGTATGAGGCCAGCATTGTTGCACAGGGCCCAAAATAAAGTCACCCACATTTTCAAAGCATGTGCAGACAGCAATCCAAATGTCTCTGGGCAAATAGCAAAAGCAGGGGCAAATCGGCTTGTTGGACATATGCACTTTGTGTGTTTATTGTCCTTCTATCTCTTGTGCCTCATTACTGCAGCATCTAAATGCCTCACAGTCTTTAATGTATTTATCCTCACAAATATTTGCTCAAATCCAAGGACAAACATGCAAATACGCTTTAAAAGAATCACTCCAACACTCTATCTTGGTATTTTGCCTGCAGAAAAAGAGTTTGAAAACAGAAAGGCCAGCCAGTTAAGATTTGTGATATCAATACAAACTGTGCTATTAAAAGGGTGTTAACTATTTAAAAAGTCACACTTAAAATACATGCACTCCTGGCATTAATAAACTTACACATGAGAGCTCTGAAGTAGCCACAAGTAAAATAAGATATTGGTCTTGTTTCACTTGGCTGTTTAAATGACTCAGAGACTCTAAGGGTATGTCCACTTGTAGGTTTAAATCAAAATAATACTGGTTATTTCGATTTTAAAAATATTTGGTCACACACAACATTTTCTTGCATCAAAATGGCGAGCTCCATCATTTTGATTCAAGAAAAGTTAAATCAATACAATAAAACCAGCTTTGAAATTGAAATGACCATTGAATCAAAATGGTCGTTTTGAAATAACGCCATTCGGACACATTGTTTTGAAACAAAATTGTTTCAATTCAAAGGTTTGACCTTCCTCCCAGGGTGCATGGCACCTTGGAAGGAAGACCGTCCCCCACAGCACCTTGGCTAGGGAGGGGATCAGGACCCTGGCCAGGGAGAGGTGACGCAGGGCGGGTGGGGGAATGGAGCCCCAGGCTCCCGGCATCCCCTGCTGCTTGCCAGATAGCAGGGAGATGGAGCCCCGGGTCCCCGGCTCTCCTCGCAGCTGCTGGGCATGTAGGGAAAGGGATTCCCTGCCTCCTTGCATTCACCACCACTCGCCGGGTGGCTGGGGCAGCGATCACAGGGCGCCCAGCATCCCCTGCCGCTGGCCAGGCAGTGGGGTCAGGGATCCCCCTGCACCCAGCGAGGCATGCTGGGATCCCTGCCCTCGCTGCCCAGCCAGTGGCGGGGATGTGGGTGCCCCACGATCCGTGCGCAGTGGGGGATGCCGTGCACAGGGCATCCCTGCTCTGGGGGCTTTTCTTCCCCTGCCACTGGCTCTCCAAGGGAGAACCAGGCAGGGGATTGGGCAGCAACATGGCCCTGCCAGGGGACTATGTTACCACACCTCCCAGGGTGCCCCTCTCCTAAATCGAACTAGCAAGTCCTGTGTCTGGACAGGCTAGTTTGATTTGGTGTTTTTTTTGGTCCAGACCTGTTAAATCAATTTAGCTTGAATCACTATAATGACTTTTATATCAATTCAGCTTAAGTCAATACAACTTGAGTCGATTTTACAATTTGCGTGTGGACATAGCCTAAGACTCTAAGGTCAGAAACGATCAACATGATGATCCAGTTTGACCTCCTGCCAATGCCGGCCACAGAACCTCACCCACCCACTCCCATAATAGACCCCTAACCTAAGACTAAGTTAGTGAAGACCTCAAATCATAGTCTAAAGACTTTAAGGTGCATGAATCCACTAACCAGAGAGCCATGCTGCATGTTATAGAAGGCAAAAAGACTCCAAAGCCTTTGACAATCTGCCCTGGGCGGGAATTCCTTCTCAACCACAGATATGATGATCAGTTAAACCCTGAGCATGTGGGCAAGACTCACTAGCCAGACACCCAAGAAAAATTCTCTATAATAACTCAGAACCCACCCCATCAAACTTCCCATCTCAGACCTTTGGCATAATATCCACCACCAATTGTCAAAGACCAGTCAACTGCCAAACTAGGTTGTCCTATCATACTGCGCCATCCATAAATTTATTAAGTTCAGTTTTGAAGCCAGCTAGATTTTTTGACCCCACAGGTCCCCTTTGAAGACTATTCCAGAACTCCAGTCCTCTGATAGTTAGAAACCTGCATCTAATTTCAAGTCTAAACCTCCTGATGACCAGTTTATATCCATTCGTCCTTGTGTCCATATTGGCGCTGAACTTAAATAATTCCTCTCCCATGATCAAATGTCATTTGTTTTCCCCTTCTTTATTTAGAAAGGTGATTAGAATTAAGTAATGAATTACAGATTAATTGCATTTATATGGGTAAAGTATATAAAAACTCCAAAGAAAGCACTGTAAGGGTAAAATCAGGCAACAGAGAATGCATGTTCATTTACTTGCTTCTAAAATCCAAAACCCAAGTACATTTTGCTAGAATCACAAAAAGAAACTTCAGTGAATTAGACAAATTTAAAAATATAAATGATGAGGTGTCCTATGGCGCCTTAGAGACTAACAAAAATTGTTTGGGGTATAAGCTTGCGTGGGGTGGAACCCACTTTATTGGATGTTTACTAAAGCAACTGGTTTGCATGGCAGGGCTCATACTAAGAAATTCACATTGTCTTCTGGGAATTAAAAAGAACTCTCCTCCCCCCCAGAGAACCATCACTCATCCATGCTGCCCTCCTGTAAGGAGGGAATTTTCTATGCCAATTATTGCCTATAACGTGATTACCCCAGTGCTATTTTTATCCCCTAGTACAGTGGCTTTCAAACTTAAGATCCAGATCCAGTACTGAGTCGCAGACCCTCAGGAACTAGGTCGCAGCATCCCCTGCTGCTGCCACCGAAAGACTGGAATGCATTGCTCGAAGAGAAGCAAGGAGTCCTGTGGCACTAAAGACTAACAAGTCTATTAATTGCCTGAGCTTTCGTGGGAAAAAAAATCCCTCTTGGTCAGACTCTTTTTTCAAAGAGTCTCCTATGAAAGCTCATGCAATAAAAGAATTTGTGAGACTTTAAGAGCCACAGGACTGTTTGCATACTTTGCTGAACTAGACCAACAGCTCCCCCTTTGGAACTTGCTAAAAGATGTAATTGTTGGGTCGAGGGCATAAATGATTTTTTTCAACTGGGTCCCAAGGAAAAAAGTTTGAAAACCACTCACCTAGTAGGTATTGGCCATGAGACTAGAAATGGTGCCTCTCTGTGTTAGTTAACAGACTCACTTTTGGAAATTCCAGGAATTTGAATACCAGGGGTCAGCCTCAATGTCAGAAAAATCATGAGATATATGAAATTAGGTCCATTTCTTCTTCCTCCTGATGTGTGAGCTTTTAGGATTCAGGTTTTCCTTCCTCCTTTTTTTAAAAAATGAAAGCTGAGAGTTTCAGAAAAGCACTTGACTCCAGGAGCTGAGTTTTAAGGGGGAAAAAAAACAAAAACAAAATTATCATAGAATCATAGAATCCTAGGGTTGGAAGGGACCTCATAGGTCATCTAGTGCAACCCCCTGCCAGAGGCAGGACCACTCCCACTAAACCATCCCCGTCATGGTTTTGTCCAGCTGGGCCTTAAACACCTCCAAAGATGGAGATTTCACCACCTCCCCTGGCAGCTCTTTCCAAGGCTTCACCACTCGCCTAGTAAAAAAGTTTTTTCTAATATCCAGCCTCCACCTCCCTAACCGCAACTTGAGACCATTGCTCCTTGTTCTGTCCTCTGTTATTACCAAGAACAGTCAAGCTCCATCTTCCTTAGAGCATCCCTTCAAGTAGTTGAAGGTTGCTATCAAATCCCCCCTCAATCTTTTCTTCTGCAGACTAAATAAGCCTAATGCTTTCAGTCTTTCCTCATAGGGCTTGTGCTCCAGCCCTTTAATCATTTTGGTTGCCCTCCTCAACTCTCTCTAGCATGTCCCTGTCCTTTTTGTAGTGGGGAGCCCAAAACTGAACACAGTATTCCAGATGTGGCCTCACCAGTGCAGAATAGAGGGGAATGATCACATCCCTTGATCTGCTGGTAATACTTCTTTTGATGCAGCCCAGTATGCCATTGGCCTTTTTGGCAGCAAGAGCACACTGCTGACTCATATCCAGCTTCCCATCCACCATGACCCCCAGGTCCTTTTCTACACTGCTGCTACTTAGCTGAATGTTTCCCAGCCTGTAGCGGTGCATGGAGTTTTTTCGTCCCACATGCAGGATTTTACACTTGTCCTTATTGAAGCTCATAAGATTGCTATTGGCCCACTGTTCCAATTTATCTAGGTCTCCCTGAATCCTGTCCTTGCCCTGCAACGTGTCTACTGGTCCCCCCAGCTTGGTGTCATTATGATAGTTGGTAATACTTTGAGCATGCTTTGAGTTGAAGTAGGCCCAACCTGGCTTAAAGATTTCAAAGGAAACATCTTATAATGTTCTCTGCAATGCTTTATTGATTGGTACATAAGTAATATTTTAATTGTCACTGTATTGTTACACAGGGATCAAGTGTTGTACGTAGAGACCTTCTCACAGCCTGGAGAGAATTTTGTGAGTTTTCTGTCTATGATAATGCTCAGGTACAGATAGACAGAATATCGGGCCTTGGTATGAACAGTGGTACAAGGTGCACATATCAAACTTGCTTATTGGCTCTGAGTCCTGACCATTAGGTTAAGCTATTTCACGTAGGTATGAGCAGCACAGATTTCATGCTTTTCTTCTACTTAAAGTAATAATTCTAGCCAATATTCTGAATGACTCGTATTCTTGTATTAATTACATCAGATTGGATGCAAATCTGTACTCTCTAGGAACCTCCAGGCTACTTTTGATGAGTCCACTGACTGAAGATTTCTGCAACGTGCTGCCAACAAGAAAAAAATATTAAGCTCAGTGTCCTTATGAGTCACAAAATCACATTTAAAAACTCTCCAGAAACACAGTTAAAACCTGTTTGGGGCTGGACTGGAACTAGAAAAAGTAGTGGTGTTCTCCCAAGCTCCACATGCACCACCAAAATGAGACAACATCCCTCATGGTAGACTGTAATAGCAGATGTTCCCAGTACTAATCTCATGTGCTCTGCTGGGCTTCCTCTCATTGATATTCGTGTTCTGCTAGAGTCCTTGGGATGTCCCCAGCCATTTTAGAGGCATCCAGATCAGAGCAACCATGCTTTATCCCAGTGGAGACCCGGACTAGATCATCGGTTCACCAATGGGTCAATCTGCAAAAGAAAAGCTCTGTGTTGGGCTTTCAAAATGATTTTGCACCATCTGAAGATTCAAGTAGATTCTTTGTCATGTCCCTCCTAGCAATTTCTAGTTCATTTATTTCTATCCACCCCAAACTATTGAGTATGCCAAACCTCTAACAAATTCAACAAGTAATTTCAGTTGCTCTCTGCCACCACAGCTCAGTTGCATTTGTTTGTACCTAGACTTACATGCTTGCAAAACATCATTCATGGGGTTTGATCTGTTCACCAAAATGGAAGAGAATGGCGAGAATGAATAAGATAGTGTTGAACAGTGGAACTCATTGCCAGGCAATGTTGTAAAAGCCAAAAGTATAACTGGGTTAAAAAAATTAGATAGGTTCCCAGAGGATACGTCCATTCTTAAGAGATGGTCCAAGAACACAGCCACCTCTCTTAAGATAAGGTTAGGATGACAGGCTACTGGACAAGGATGTTTTGTTTGAAGTAGCAGGTACAAGGAAAAGGGTGGTAAATACCAGTGTCTGGAGTGTAATATCTAACTTGTTTGTATCAGTGTATAAAAGGAGAGGTCACAGGCGGGGCATCTCGCCAAGAAGATAGCATTCTGGTGTGCTGACTGAGTGGATATTATTGTTGTGGTCATACGCAATTTATCATACCTGTAATCATTGAACCAGGGTGCTATTTAAAAATGACTCTGGCCAACCGTCTTCACCACCAAACTGAATCTGTTGCCTTCTTTATGAGAGGTCTGCTGAGTTAACACATTGCACTCTTTATTAATGTAGCTGACATCAAAGCACCAAGAAGAGCACCGCTAACAGCAGTAGCAACTTAGCAGCCTCAGGGCAAGTCTACAGTGCTCATCATTTTTGGTGGTAGTTGAACAGAGATACGCATGTTACTTAAAATAACTTGCATATCTGTTTGACTGTCCTATGGCCGTCATGTCCACTGCACTGATTCAAAGGGGGGCCTCCAGGTGCCAGGGTGGTGTTCAGCGATCGGCTTCCCAATTGACTGAGCAGGTCTTCAGAGACCTGATCAGTTGATCTGTACAGTCAATCTGATGGCCATGATTTTGCTGCCGTCAGTGAAGACTAACTTGTAACAAATCTTTGCAAAACTAACACCAAGTATTAATTAGTTTTTTATTAGGCATCTCACACAAACTTTTGGGATAAATACAATGAAAGGAGTGTGTTACCTGTAGTGAGTGTGTCAGGTCTGGCACCGATGAGTTCTTGGGGGTCACAGGTTACACTGACTATGAGGGACTCTTCTTCAAGACTGCAGAACCCAGACAGACCCTAGCGGTCTCCCTTACTCTCCAATTTTCATACTAAGAAAACCTTAGCTTGTGCTATCCAACAACAGCATGTGGGACCTATCTACATTGTGGATTTCATAGTCACAGAGTGAACTGCTGACTACATTACAACATCCGGTTAATAACTGAGCAAAACCAGTGTAAGTACCCTTCTCTGGGCTTCCAGGGAAGCCAGAGGTAGAGCCAGGAATGCTGATTCTCCTTCTTGCACTCGAGACAGCAAACCCCTTCCAAAGAACTAGAAAAGCTTGTGATTGAATCAGGCATATCGCCCACGGGCTGCAAGACAATGCCTGCTCTATTTACAATCCCTGCATACTATGCAAATATTTCCAGTGAGTTGCATCTCAACATCTCTTGAGATGGTGTTGATACTTTAAATTTCAGATAAACAAATAAAAAATCCTTTCCTTATGCTACCTTTTTACTAATAGCAGCTTCCAGCCAAGCATCTCATTCCTTTTTAACATGATTTGCAGCTTAGTGAGGGGTAATTCAAACCAGAGTCATTTTTTAATATTTCCAACAGTGGTTTATGTTGTCTCTTGTTTGTGAGTGAGATTAATCCTGTAAAGTGCTAGGAAGCAGTCTCTGAAGCCAGGAGGAGTTGTGATTTCCTAGAGTCACCTACTTCAACCCCTGCTCAAAAAAAGACCAACCCCATCTAAATTAGAGCTTTGTCAAACTGCACCATAAAAACTTGTAAGGATAGAGATTCCTTCGTAGCTAACCCGTTCCATTTTTTACCTCTCTTCGGCTATGTCTACATTAGCAAATTAGTTCAAATTAAGGAGTCTTAATTCAAACTAATTTGAACCCTATCTAAACTAGGCTTTGCCAAGTCCGAACTAATAAATTTTTTGTTCGAACTAAGCAAAGCTTAGTTTGAACTAGTTAGTTCAGCTGGTTAGTTAGAACTAACTGCTTACTTCAGACTAATTTGCATATTTAGTTTGAACTAGTGCAAGGTAGACATTCTAGTTTGAACTAAATAAGTTTGAAGTAGCAGCTAGTTCAAATTGAGCACATTTTTTTTAGTTCAAACTAACTTTTAGTTTGAAATAACTACACTTTTTTAATCCTCCCCATCCTCGAGACTATTTGTAAAGATGGTGAACCGAACCAGCCCCAGCACCGATCCCTGGGGCGCTCTCCTTGTTGCTGGAGTTCTCTCTTGGGGTTTGATTGGATGAGTTGGAAAAGGTGGAGATTACTGTGAAAATTGAAAGGTGGACAAGGAACTGATTATATGGGAGACTCCAATGGGTCATACTGAAAGGTGAACTGTCAGGCTTGGAGGGAAGTTACTAGTGAAATTTCTTAGCAATCAGTCATGAGACCAATGTTTTTTAACCTTTTTATTGCCGACCTTGGCACAAAAAGTGGGAATGTGCTGATAAAGTTTGTGGATAACATGAAGTTGAGAGGTTTTGCCAACATAGAGAAGGATCTTAATATATACCATGTAAACTGAAGTAACAGAAACAGGATGTAATTTAATAGTGGTAAGTGCAAGGTCATGCCTTTAAAGACTAATAAGAGGAATTTTTGCTATAAGCTTGGGACATATTAATTTTAAGTGACAAGAGTAGAAAGATCTGGGTGTATTAGTCGGCCACAAGATGACTATGAGTCACCAGTGTGATGTAGCTGTGCAAAAAGCTAATGCAGTCCTTGGATTCATCAGACAAAATATTTCCAGTAGAAATAGGGAGGTGTCAGTACCATTATACGGGCACTGCGGAGACCTCATGTGAAACACTCTGCAGGGTTAGTTCCCCAACATTTAAGGGTGGTGTCTTTGAAGGTAGATTCTTCTTCTTCCTTCAGGTCTTTCCATCTTATCCTTCTCATTCCTCTTTTTTTCCTGCTGTTCTCTCTCTTGGACCTCAGTTTGTTTAGTGAAACTTGAATCCTACTTAGCTACACCTTAACCAGTCATCCCAAGATGTTATGAAATAATTCTTTAACCAATCATACCCAACCACCTTAATCGATCACACTTGGTTATCTTAGTTATTCAATAGACAGAGACAATTAAAGAGCAAAACAGAAATAATTCAGATAGCACCAATGTGGACACAAGAACACATGGATATAAACTTGCCATCTGGACATTTAGACTTGAAACTAGATATAGGCTTCTAGCCATCAGAGAAGTGAAGTTCTGAGACAGCCTTCTGAGGGATCAGTGTGGGCAAAAAAAAAAACAGCTGGCTACAAAACTGAGCTGGATAAATTTATGGATTATATGGCATGATAGGACATCTTAATTTGGCAATTAACTGATATTTGACTACTACTAGTATATACACCAGTTGTTTGTGATAAGATGTTAGGTGGGGTGTGTTCTGAGTTGGTGCAGGAAATTGTGGGGGGGATGAGTCTGACCCATGTACTCAAGGAACAGCTGATTGCTATATTTGGGGTCAGGAGGAGATCTTCCCCAAGGGCAGATTGACAAGGGTCCTGTAGTTTCTTGCCTTGCCCTGTAGCATGGGGCATGGGTCATTTACTGATATTTCTCTGACCTTGAAGTCTTTAAACCATGATTTGGGGACTTCTATGTCTCAGTCATAGATTAGGTGTCTATTGTAAGAGTGGGAGGGAGGCTCTGTGGCCTGCATTGTTCAGGAGGTCAGACTGGATGATCACATTGGTCCTGTCTGGCTTTAAAATCTATGAATCTATGTGTTTATGAAGCAAAGTGATACATTTCATTTTTCTTTCTGATTTCTCATTAGTAAATGAAATATACTCATCTCATGTCTTCTTCTTGCTGATTCACATTCACAGTTTATGTGGCTTACAAATGATTTTTATATACTATTGACAACATCAGCCATGCATCTGCTCAACATGAAACAGAACAGAACTGCTCAAAAATCTCAAATTTGTCCCTGTAAGTGCAAGCAGGAACCCTAATATTTTCCAGCAAGAGCTGACTGCATAGATCTGAGAGCAGAAATTAACTTTTTAAACATTAATAGACACATACATGCTAGACCACCAACATATGCTTATTAATTAATTATCTCACAGAAGCAGGGGGTCCCTTCTGAGGGCAGAGCTCTACAGAGGTAGTACAAACACAAAGCACTGACAGGACGATGGAAAGGAAATAAGGCTGCTTATTAGAAGTACTGGATTCCCCTTATCCTGTGTTGTTATTTATACTGAAAGATATGGCCACACACAATAATGCTGGTTATTTCAATTTAAAAAAATTTAGGTCCACATGATGTTTGCTTATTTCAAAGTAAGAAGCTCCCTTATTTTGAAATAAGGAAAATTATTTTGATATAATAAAACCAAGTATTATATCCAAGTGAGGGTTCTATCGAAATTGTCATTTCAATATAACCCTGTGTGGACCTATTATATCAACATAAAAATATATCGATATAAGGGGTCTGACCGTCTTCCTCCCAGGGTGCATGGCACCCTGGAAGGAAGCCCCCGATGAGCACCCTGGCAGTGGAGGAGATCAGGACCTTGGTCAGGGAGGGAGGGGCAGTGTGTGGGAGTCCCAGCCCCCCGCTGGCACTGGCTGGCCTGGTGGTGGGGGAAATCACCCCAGCCCTGCTTCCAGCACCCTGGGGGGGGCATTGGGGGGAACACCCTATGGCCGGCTTTCCCCACCTTTAAGCCTCAGCACTCCAGTGTTGAGGCACTGTTCAAACAAAGAGCAGAAAAATAATCATTTTCTCAAAGAATTTACAGGGTAAGTAAATACTTGGATGGACCCATATTAGAGGGTGTTCCCCCAAACTGCACCCTAAGGGGTAGGTTCATGTGGATTCACCAGACAGTCAAAGACACCAGTTGAATAAATGTAAGATGTCTATTAAAGGCCAGGATTTTTAGCCCTAGCCAGCAGCCAATAGATAAATACAATGGTGATAGCTTACTTCCCTTCAGCAACCGGGGACTCCCTATATGGCTGCAAATGACCTCGAGGAGGTTTCTGGGGTACCTTGGTCCTAGGTTACCGAGCCAGCCTGGTCCTTGGTCCTGTGGTGAAGTCCAATCAACCATAGGGGCTGTTGCTTAAAACACAGCATCAGTCAGGGAAGGGGTGTTGCACAGGCCCCCTTCTCTTCACAGGCTTGGACCAGCCGAGCTGGTTCCTTCAGGACATAAGAATCCAGAAAAACAAGATAAAAGAGGAGATGAGCTAAGACTGCTCCCCAACACGTCAGACCAAAAGACATAAACAGGCCCTGGTGCTATCTTTAGGCATAGTGCCCGGGAACCTAGGCATGAGGCCCAGAACAGTTCATGGGCAGGTCACTCCTCCTTCCCATGGGGAAGACTGTGAGTGTCACTAAACACTAACTGTTACAAGGATCTTCCCCTTGGCCCTGATAGAGGTCCTCTACAGAATTCACCCTGCAATACGTTGTAACCCATCTACAGCCTTACGGTGTGACTGTGTATCATTCATGTTCACCTTCATTGTGTAACTGTGTATTGTCTAATGCGAAGTATGTCTTGTGCTGTGCGTCTGGAATGCTCATGACGTACGGAGCGTTATTTCCACGTCACATGCATAGTTATGAAACTGCTATGTAATATCTCCATATGCGGATCTCACATGGCCTGCACTGATCCAGGCAAACACAAAACAGAATGAGAGTTCACACCATGCTGAGGCATGCGTAGAGGAACAGTGAACTGGCCTGAGCATCTTAACTCAGGTAAAGGGAAACCATATTGGGTGTGATTGATCACCTGACCCAAGCGGGTGATGAGGAAACATTTTAAAGCAGTGGATTTCAAACCATGGGTTGGGATCCAGTACTATGTCGCAAACCCTCAAGTACTGGGTTGTGGTGCCCCCTGCTGCTGCTGTTGAAAGATTGGAAGGCATTGCTCAAAGATGTTATTGTTGGTTTGTGGGCATAAATGACTTTTTTTCAACTGGGTCCCAAGGAAAAAGGTTTGAAAACCACTTTTCTAAAGACAGAGGCATTTTTGTCTCTTGAACTCTCACTGTGAAGCACCATCAAGCAACTGACAGATGGCCATGGGGCAGGGGGGGTGTGTGCTCTCTGAGGGAGTCAGCCAGGCTGTGTGTTCAAATTAACCAGCAAAGACTATAAGGTTACTGTTGTGTTAAGTTTAGTTTACAATGAGATTTCTTTTATTTTCTTCATGAGCAAATCTGACTACTATTATTCTTGCTGATAGTCTCTTATAATCTTTATATACTTAATAAATTTTGTTGCATATTTTATCTAAACCACTGCACATGCTTTGAGAGCATGTAGAGACTTCATGTAAAGTGATGGAGATGTCATATGTCAATTTCTTCGATATATTGACTAACCAATGAGCTTGTGGAGTGGACAACTCTGAATTCTATAAAATGGCATTGCCTAGGGTTGCATCTGGGACTGGGGATGTTGGCTGGAGGGTCACTCTCTTGCACAACACCATTGAGCAACTGGACAGAAACACTCACTTACTAGGCTACTCACTGGCTTGCTGGGGCTGGGCATGGGTTGACTGAGGAATGGGTGTTCACAGAGCAAGGCAAGTGCAAAATGGCTGCAGGAATGGGGGCATTGTGACTACACAAGAATATGCTAGTCCAGATTGCAGAGGAGAACGTCACACACATGCAGGGCAGAAGTCCCTGCACACTACCTCTGGGTATGTCTACACAGCAGTCATAGGGGGGTGTGATTGCAGCTCAGGTAGTGCCATCTGAGCTAACTTTACTCTGGCTAGTTGGGTACCAGTGAAGTCACAGCATGTGGACTAGCAATCGAGGTAAGGAGCACATGCTGTCATGGCTTTGCTATTTGATCTAGCTACATTAAAATTAGATCACATATGTCCACCGAAGCTGCAGTCCATATGCCATAACTGCATTATCAACACACTCCCTTATTTCTGATAGCTACAGACTTCCCACTTTCTGCAACCACTTGGAGGAAAGTGGGAAAGAATCTAGACAAAATACACTCATGTGTTCCTAATTCATCCATGCTCACATGACAGTCATCATCCGAAACACGAGAACGAGACAAGGTGGGTAAGGTAGGATCTTTGGACCAACTTCTGTTGGGGAAAGAGACAAACTCGTGAGATTACACAGGGTTCTGCTGCAGGTGTCTCATAGCGCTTGAAAGCTTGTCTCTTTCCCCTCTAGAAGTTGGTCAAACAAAAGATATCATGCACCTACCCCATCTTCAAAGTTTCTGGCAATGTTGGATTTTCTTCCATGAAAGTTCATACAATAATTAAGTTTGTTGGTCTTTAAAACTGCTACAGGACTCCTTGTTTGTTCTGCTGGACTAGGTTAACATGGTTGTCCCTTGGGAACTCACCTACATTGTCTCTCTAATATCCTAGGACCAGGATGGCTACAGCAACATTGCAAACAACTGTGTACATGAAGCAAAGTATAAACAGCACACAGAGATATCGCAAGATAAATAAATTTGCATAATTCTTGCAACTGAATCTAGATAACACAGAAACTGGATGTTATTTCATTTCCATGCATTGTTACATGGATAACTAGTTTCTGATAACTACTTTACAAACAAGATCAGAAACAGCATCTGGAAAAACAGCATTTGAAACTACTCTTTGGCCAATTAAGTATTCATGAAATTTGTGCTGCACTGGTTTAGAGTCTCTCAGATAATTTGAACTCAATTTGCAGTGTGTGTGAGAGAGGGTGTGAAGAAATTATCCAATCTTGCACCACTTAGTGGCAGAAAAGATCTGAGGGAACTGAGTGTTGGCAGATAATTTGTGTGTGTTTGGAAATCAGAATGTGTAATATCTCCTACTGCAAAATCCAAGGAGGAGGGCAAAGGAGAGTGGCGTAAAGTCCAACAAGAATTGTGGCGTTGTTTCTGTCATGATGAAATAGTGCATCTGAAGTAATGTGTGTGTGCTTATCAAATGCTGGCTGTGCGTTCCTCATGGCAATGGCTGATGATTTACAGTTTGCATGTGTACTCTGATTCCAAAGAAGGGAGAATTTCATTTGATTCGACCAGGAATTCCTCAAGTGCCTGAAACTTGCAGGAATAATAACTGAAATGCAATGCACAAGAAAACTTATTTTTGGAAATGAATTTTTTTTATTGTCTCTAATATTGCAATCTATTTTGAGTTATTAAGGGCCAGGTTCCTGACATTCTTATTAATGAGACAGGGGAGTGGACTTGATGATCTCTCTTGTTCCCTTCCATTTTTTATGATTCTGTATTGACCAGAACTCTGCAAGCATGGTCACATTAAAATCAGTTACAGTGCACCCACTAAAATCAGCATGACCACTGGTGACCTAAACTTGCTAAATAAATTGACCATGGAGACAGGACCAAATTTTAAATATCTTCTAAAAGTTTTTGAAAAATTCCACATGCACCTCTTTGCCTGTGCAAACCCCACCTTTCTATATTTGATTGACCTTTGTATAAAAGCTTGGTAGATACAATGTTATCAAATTTGCTAAGATAAACACTTTTTAAAAACTCCAATCCATATTTAAGCTGTGAAACTTATTATCACATGACACTGCCGAGGCCAAGAGTTTAGCAATTTTTTTCAAATGGCTAGACGTATATGAATAATAAAATTAACATCCATTGCTGCAGTATGTAGAATAAATACACCTAATATTAATCCCGATACATGAGGACAAAGTTTGCCCCTTATAAAGGTTTTGTGCCTTCCTCTGGAATACCTAGTCACTTTAATAGCTATGCAACCAGAAAAGATAGCTTTAAATGTGACAATTTTGAGGCCTCTAGGAAAAATTGATGAAAACGTAGCTTGCACACACACAATTTTGCGCAAACACTTTGAAACACAACTCATAAAAATGCTGGCCCTTGGAGACCATCAATTTGCATGAAGCACATTTTACTCCTCTCTCCCCTTCTTCACTTTATGGCAGGCAATTTTAGGAAGAGAGAGAAAAGGAAAAGAGAAAGTAAGAGAAGCATTTGCACACATGTCATTGCCTTCGCTTGCTTTGACAAGCTGTCAGTGGAGATCTGATAAAGGTGTCCAGTTAAAACACTCTACCACAGCACCAAGTAGAAGATGATTGACATGTGGCTGACTTTTGCATGGATAACCTCAAGCAGTATTTTTTTTAAATCTCCATGGGGAGCTTTTAGATACCACAGATGAGTTGGAAGTCAATTTGCCTTTTAGCAAATAATAAACCTATAAAGAAAGTACACTTTAAAAAAAGCCCCATTTGGAAGAATGATCTTCTCCAAAGCATGCTATGCCTGATCAATGGTGAAATGTGTCCCTCAGGGATTGTTCTTCAGCTATTGAGACTAAAAGGTTTGCATCCATACCTTCCGTGTTTTATTCTCTCATGCTGAAAAACAATGTTCAATGCTTGCCCTTGACTTCTGCCATCCCTCTGACTTAATCACAATCAACAAGAAGATGTTGGAGTCTGGAAGTGTCATTTTGTCTGACTCAATACTTCTCAGATGGGTCCATTATGCCACCTCTGTGATATACCGAAAACTGTGTTAAAATTGTGATCTGTGACTTGAAATTTTCAGAGCTTCTCTTGCTTCTATGCACAGGTGACACAAGGAAGTGTGGAACAACAGCTGTCAGTTTGTATCCAAGTGTAGTGGGTTGTGTGTTTTTAAAGACTAAAACTGTCCATGCCGAAGGAAGGGCCTGCCCAGACTTTGGGTGAGGCGTGAGGTCTGGGGTTTCATGGTGTTAGCTACAGGCTCCCTTTTAATCCTCCCCTAGTTCTTTTGCTCTTCTTTGTTCCTGCCACTTTGGGTCAAAACCAACTTAGGGAGCTCAGCGGGAGATCAATGGCAAAATCAGCATAGCTCATATTTCTGGAATTGACCCTTCACAACTCTTAAATGTTTGCAGAGATGGCTGTCTGGAAGCATTCTTTTCCTTACTGCCCATTTTTCCCATAGTCATTTAGCTCTAATCAATTAACCCTATGTAGGTAAAGCTTGGAAGAATTCAACTTTCATATTTTTTTAATCATTTGTCAGATATTGATTATTTCTAAGCACTTTCTAAATTTTGTGTTGATTTTAAATTTCCACAAGTCAGACATTGATTTAATAACAGTAGACACAGAAGCTGAAAAAGTTAGTTTTGTAGTCCATCAAAACACCCATCATCAACATCATATATCAAAATGTACAAAGTAAGTATCTTTAAATCAAATTCTATGTGTTTTCCTGTTCATTTGTTAGTCTGTTTGTAACAAGCTTATTTCAGAAGTCTAGATCACTGGATTTTGACTCTAATTCTCAATCAACATTTTTCTTTCTTTAGCTATATGTACATTTTTTATTGTTGTTGACAGAAATAGTCTTTCTTCACTTTGTGCTTGTACAATGAAATTGACAATTGATTTTTACCAGTAAAAATCTGATCCTTCCAAACCTCAATATAGTTCTATGGTAAGACCCCAAGAACCCAGACAACATGCAGTATTAGTAAATTATTATAAAACAGCTCCAAACCGTCACCGAGACCTGTAACAGACATTACCCAGAACAGATCGAATCCTGCATCCAGAGCTGTAACTAAAGAATCCAGCGCCCCTTTCAATAGCTGGCGATTGGCAGGGGACATGACCTTTACTGAAGCAGCTCAACGGAGCCACTCCGGTATGCCTGAAGCAAAGCCCCATTCACCCAACCATAGTTATGGCTCTGTCTGGGTCATTGATATGAGAGGTCAAGCAGAGAAGGATTTGCTGGAGACACATTGATTTTTTCTCATAAGAGGAAAATAAAGTCATGGGCACACATAATTTCAGAGTAGTGTAGTTCCATAGGCCATGGTGGGTTTCTCAGGAGAATGCGAATGAGAGAAGCAAGTAACCTCAAGAAACGCCTGCCCTCTGTCTGTGTAGGAGTGTGAGTCTTACACCTTGCTCCCTTCTCCATAATCCTGATCCCAAAATACCTGTCTGAGGACATAGGTAAGAATTATTTCTGTTCCTGAGGGGTACCTGCATTAGTCTTTATACAGCAAAAGCAATGGAAGTCCTGTGGCACCTCAAAGACTTCCAAATTTCTTTGGGCTTCATGCATCTGATGAAGTGGGTTGCAGCCCATAAAAGCTTATGACTGAAGAAATTTGTTAGTCTTTATGGTGCCACAGGACTTTTGTAGTTTTAATTACATATGTATTTCTTCAGGGGAAATAAAGCCTAGTGTAACAATTCTCTTCAGTCAAGTTCAGAACTGAGTTACCAGCCAGTTCTAGCCTCCATGCTCTCTTCGTTCTTACTGAGCACCTGAAAAATTAATAGGTTTTAAGGTCTGAAAAGACTTTTACGATCATCTGTCTCACCTTCTGTACAACAAAGGCCAGAGAACTGACCCAGAATAATTCTTACAGTGCCTCTTTTAGAAAGAACACCCAGCCATGATCTCAGAATTGCTAGTGATGGAGAATCCACTACCGTGACTGTTGATCAGTTCTTCCAATGGTTAATTACCCGTACTGTTAAAAACATGCCTTATTTCTAATATGAATTTGTGTAGCTTCAACTTCCAGCCACTGGATCATGTTATACCTTTCTCTGATACATTAAAGAACCTATTATCAAAGTTTTCTTCCCTAAGTGGGCACCTATGTTTAAATTCCAATTTAATCTTCCCTTGTTT
Organism: Podocnemis expansa; assembly: GCA_007922195.1. NCBI lineage: Eukaryota > Metazoa > Chordata > Testudines > Podocnemididae > Podocnemis > Podocnemis expansa. Next base: position 1,372,521 of record ML682001.1, on the reverse strand, counting down.
AAGCAAAGCAGATGAAGCTCCTGGAGTCTTTCACTGTAAGGCATGTTCTGCTAATCCTTTAATCATTCTCAAGGCTATTCTCAGAGCTCTCTCCAATTTACCAACATCCTTCTTGAATTCTCGGCACCAGAAATAGATATGCTGCTCCAGCAGAACTTCAAAAACAGACTTCAGAGTGAAACTGCAGAGCTGAAAGTCATCTGCTAACTTGACATGATCAGACTGGATCTGAAGAGAGACTTGGAATGGTTAGCTCATTACAAAAGTAATTGCCCCAGTTCACACATTCTCACCTTCTAATCAACTCTTGTGAATGGGCTTCCTCTACCCTAACCGAACTGACTTTGTTAGCTCTTGATCTCCCTACTGTGTGTTTCTAACCCTTACAAGTCTATATATACCTTTGAACTGTAGTTTCCACTTCATGCATCTAACAACACATCTGGCAGATGACAGGAGCTATGAGCAATGGTCTGAAGTTACAGTGGGATCAGTCTAGGTTGGATATTAGGAAGAACTTTCAGTAGGAGGGTGGTGATGTACTGATATGGGTTACCTAGGGGAGTGGTTGAATCTCCATCCTAAAACCATTTTAATCCTGCAGCTGGACAGAGCCCTGGCTGGGATGATTTAGTTGGGGTTGGTCCTGCCTTGAGCAGGAGGTTAGACTGGAGGACCTTCTGGGTCTCTTCCATCCCTAATCTTCTATGATTCTCTGAAGTGGGTTGCACCCCACAAAAGCTTTTGCCCAAAGAAATTTGTTAGTCTTTAAGGTACCATAGGACTCTCACTGTTTTTACTTCAACAGTGATTGCACTGTGCCAAGTAACCCTTCTACTCCTACTGAAGAGTCTCATCTTTATACCTCAAAAGTTTGTATCTGCCCTTTTGGCCATAGCATCAGACTGAGAGCTAACATTCAACTGATTTTTCACCCACAACCCACAGCCAAATAAGTTCTGCCACCAGGAGATTTCACCACTATTAACCATTTTACAGAGATAAGGAATGACTGCTGTCTTTCAGAAGCCAGAGGAGGACAACTCAGAAACAGGCTGATAAAGAACATATGCTCCTCACGGGCAGTGCTCTCCTGGCAAGAAAGCATGTTGCTCTGTCTTTGATCAGCAGGGAATTCATCACCTGGGATGGAAAAAACATGCTGGGGCAAGTGATAAAATAGGTCCTCCCTGCAGTTAACTACTATTTTTCTACACCCCTGTTAATGGCTCTCGATTTGGCTTTGCTCATTGTGCGATAACACTGAGTGATTGCAATAATGCACAGGGCATTTGTAACAGCAGCACAGAGTGGTTGTGTTAGCAACCTGCAGGCAGTTGTCCATTTTTACACTGTGAATGTTTCAAAGTCCTTCAGATCTTTTTTGTAGGTACCTTTTGAGCCCTGAATATGTCCCCAAATTATCTTCCGGCAGGATCTAATCCTTTTCACTGGACCCTTACAGAAAAATAATTAGGTTCATAGCCTCTGCAGAGACCGTATAATGTTCCAGGTTATCAGCATGCCAGAGACACACATTTTAGTTAACTTACACAGCAGTGGTAATTTATAATGCAAGCAATGCAGGCTGAATATCAAAAGAGCTTGGATGAAGTGATACCAAGTAAACAATTAAAGGTAGAGGTAGTTACAAGCAAATAAAAGTGGGTAAAAAACTATCTAAAAATCTAAAACTTAACCTAGCAAGATACAGGAGCAGTTCAAAGTTTCTTTCTCTCCCAGTCTTTTATCCAGCTTTTTGTGGGCTAGCCTTCCACAAAAGATCAAATCGCTTGGTTTCCTTGTCTCCCGAAAGTGCAGGAAAAAAAAAACACAAACACCAACAAGTCCTGTGGCACTTTTAAAGACTAACACACATTCATTGCAGTTCATCAGATGAAAGCTCATGCGATAAATCAGGCATGGCCAAACTGCAGCTCGGGAGCTTTTGCATACAAAAGTGCGGCTCGCAGAAGAACGTCGGCAAATCAATTTAGTATGTAAAAGTATATGGCTATATGCCTCAGTACAGCTCTTGAAGGTTTAATAATCAACTTGTTTGGCTCTTGAGTTCCATAAATTTGGCCACCCCTGGGATAAATAAATATGTTAATCTGTAAAAATGCCACAAGACTCCTTGTTTGTTTTGCTCAATGAGACCGACATGGTTGCCCCTTTGGAATAAGTGAGTACCGCTACACTGGAGATAAGTGACTGGCCTGTGTTTGCTGATTCAGGCTCATGGGCTTCGGCTATGAAGCTGTAACATTCCAGTGTAGATGTTCAGACTCTGGATGAAGCCTGAGTTCCGGGACCTTATGACTCAAGGATGGTCCCGGGCTACCCTTTTGGAAGTTAAAAGTGCAGGATAACCCACAGCTTCTTTCCCCCTCTTTATACTTCAGTGAACTTTTAACATGCATTTTTCTGAAGGATACCCAGACTGAATAAAGAAGCCGTGAGATCGGGCAGAGGAGGTTCCATGCCAAGTCCTTTCCCCAGTTGTAATGGCTATGATGCAAATTGTCCTACACAAAATGAATAACCCATTGAATCTGGGCCACATCTCTGGTCTGAGGTTTCAGCCTCTTTTCTTTGTTGGGCAAAAACCTGTTTATCAGCTACTCCAATACACCTGATTAGAACGCCTTTTAGTCACAGAGTATAAAGCACAATATTCATGAGTTTCCCTAATTTCAGATGCAGCATTGGTCGACACATTTTACAATATTATTGACCAGCACCTTATTGACTTTCAGATGATATGTTGCCAGGTGTATTTTTTTACAACAATCACCGTGGTAGTGTGTAGGCCAGTGCAACCTGTGGCTCCAGAGTCGCATGAGGCGCTTTGGCTGCCCCCTTGTGTCTCTAGGACCCCTTCTGCCACCAGAGGCCCCTGCAGGTGGCCCGTGCCAGTCTCCAGGCTCCTCTTTCTATTGGGTGGGCCAGCTCCTGGTTCTAGACTGCCTCCCTCTTCTAGGGGACCCTGTGGCAGGTGCCTGGCCCAGCTCCCCCCATCAGGAGGCTACACCCATCGCAGCTTTCAAAACACTTTGTTATTGAAGGAATTGTGAACGATGGCTCTTCTTATATTTTGGGTAACCAACCTCGGTGTAGGGTAAGAAAAGAGGCCCTACAACAGTGCCATCTTCCAAAGCCTCTCAGGTTAGTATCAAAGGCTCCAGCACATCTATAGTCTCATGGGATGCTAGATGGCAGCAAATCCACATCACTGATTGTCCTTCATAAGCAATACATAGCGAGGCAATTGAGCTAGCAGCTTGTTATACAAACAGGCTGGTTTTCCTGTCACCTCATCCCTCCTCACCCTTGTTTATCTGTTTTTTACAATTCAACAATAGCTTGTTGGGGCAGAGACTATTTATTTACTATCTTTTTGTACAGCACCCAGCACAATGAGGCCCTAAGACTTCATTGTGGTTCCTACAATACAATTCTATTAAAGTAATGATCTGTTTATTACCTTGCTGGTCTATTCCCTGTGGGTCTGGTCCAGAGCCCATTGGAATCAGTGGGGATCTTTCCTTTAGAGGAAGAAGTCTGGTGGCAGTTTTAAAGACTAACAAATTTATTTATCCCATGAGCTTCTGTGGGAGAAAACCTTTCTTGATCTGATGCTTGAAGTGGGAATTTCTCCCACAAAAGCTCATGTGCTAGATAAATGTGTTAGTCTTTAAAAGTGCCACCAGGCTCCTTGTTTGTGTTACTGAACTAGACTCACATGGCTACCCCATTTGGAACTTTCCTTTAAAGGGTGTTTCATCAGACCCATATGGATAGAAATAAAGGTTCATTACCCCAGCAATCAGGCTTCATAGATTGCCTCATTTGAATCGTGGGGTCATGTTGACACAAGGATTTGTCAAAGCTCATGCCCTCTCTGCAAGGAACACAAATAAAAGAGAGCGATCCACTTCACTGACAGGGTATGTCTACTCTGAAAAGATTTTTCAAAATAAGGAGGTTTATTTAGAAAAAAAAAATATCTGGTCATTCAGGCATTTTGTTGTTTTGGAACAAGCACTTTGTTTTTCCGAACAAATGAGGTGCTATTTCAAAATAACTAAATCTGCTTTTATTTCAAAAGAGCAATTCTTTCAAAATAGTTATTTCAAACTAAAAACCATTTCAAACCAAAAAATTGGCTTTTTTTGAAATAATGGCCCTATGCTTTTCCCTCTTTTCCCCTATTTTGAAATAGACAGTCTAGTAAAGACTCTCTATTTTGAAATAATAATTTCTACATTATTTTGAAAGAGATTCTAAGCTGAACTTCTATTTTGAAATAATAAATTCAAAATAATACTATTTTGAAATAATTATTTTGAAATAAATTCACAATAGTTATTTCAAAATAACTATTTCACAATACCTGTGGCAGTGTAGACATAGCCTATAAGTCAACAATAAAGTCGACTTTAAGTCAACTTAACTGAGCCGTCTAGTGTAGACATAGCCTATTTGTGTTACAATTGTATCTGTTTTAGTCCTAATACCATAGCCCCATTGTAGTTCTGTCCCTTTAAGTGGCCAGTCAGTGGATTTATCAAAACCAGGGCAAAACTGAAAGGAGAGACCTTGAGAACATGGTAATTAGCTTCTGAAATAACTTAGCTAGGGATGTGATAGATTATCCATCTTGTAATGTGTTTAAATCAAGACCAGATATCTTTCTAAAATGTATGCCCCAACTAAACCAGAAATTATTGGGCTTGATGTACAAGTAACTGGATGAAGGGCTGTGGCCTACAAAGTCATACTAGAAGATACAGTGGTCCCTGCTGGCCTTACAAGCTATGAATTTCTTTATTTTCAGGCAAGGTTTCCTGTGGCACTTTTAAAGACTAACAAACATGACTATCCCTGTGGTTCTTGATTTTCAGAGACACCCATTATCATTAATGATTTGTAAAACAGTTTTTCTTCAACCAAGGTGAGGCCCCATTGTGTTACTCATTGTCTAAAGGATAGAAAAAGACATGTTGTATCCTTACAGGATTACAATATACGTAGGCAAGACAGAGAAAGGAAGTAGGATATCCCATTTTACAGATGGATGCCGAGGCCCAGAGAGTTTAAATGCCTTGCCCAAAGTCACACAGGAAGTCAATGATAGAGCCAGGAATTGAAGCTGCATCTCTCAATTCTCAAACCAGGGGCTTACAATGAGGCTACCCCCTCTAAAGAGTAGGCTGTGTATAGAGATTGCTCTAGTCACTCACATGCAACCAGATTTGACTCTGAACCTGGGGCAAAGGCGTCTGATACAGGGGTTTGCAACACCTTCACCATCATGACACAGCGAGGAGAGCTCCCGGCTGTGTGCGACATACCATGCCGCTGCTGCTCCCCTAGCTACCAAAGAAATCTCCCTGAAAAAGGGAGTTTTCAGCAGCTGGAGGCTTGACCGGAAGCCCACAAGCACATGAAACAACTGATTCAGCAGCAGCTCTTTCAGAGAGCCGCTGCAGCTTCTGTTCTTACAGGGCCAGCAACATAAAATCAGCCTCCTGCTGCAGCTCTCCTTGAACTATCAGCAGCAGGCTGTTTTCATCTGACATACTCAGCCGCTGTGCCACAACACACTTTTCAGTTGTGACACAGTGATTGAGAACCACTGTGTTAACTTATGGGGAGAGGTTGAAACACAGTTGAATAATTGATCTTTTCTGGAGGAGGCAACGTTGGCAATTGGTTGGCCCCAAATCTTGTTGTCTTATTGAACAAGGCTTGCAGCATTTGACTCCTTATTCCTTCTCTTCTTATTTTAGGCTCTGCTCTCTGCCGGTCTGCTCTGTCACTGTCATTTTCTCCCCTTCGTAAAAAGGGGATGGGCAGATGTCAAAGCAGGGGAGGTGATGATTTCTCTGACAACATGAGAATGAGTGTGATATACATAAATTATATCCTGGATTCTTAAGACCATTAGAACAGCCATACTGGGCCAGTCCAATAGTCCGGCCCAGTGACCTGTCTTCTGAGTGAGGCCAGTGGCAGGTGCTTCAAAGGCAATGAATAGAACAGCTAATCATACAGGGGTACAGTCAGCCAGCCATTCCCAGCCTCCATCATCCTGAAATTCTTGCCTGTCCTGGCAAACAGCCATTGATGCACCTATCTTTAGAGCCCTGCAAATCCACAGATATCCGCAGATATCCACTTTATATCCATATTCACGGATACGACACGGATATCTGCGGACCATTTCTTGTGGATGGAGATTGGATACAGATCCACATATTTTTATCTGCACAGAGCTAGAGCCCTGCAAATATGCGGATATCCACGGATATCCACATTATATCCACATCCACGGATACAACATGGATATCCACAGACCATTTCTTGCAGGTGCAGGTCGGATACGAAGCCACTTATTTGTATCCACGCAGGGCTCTACCTATCTTCCATGAACATATTCTGTTCATTTTAAACGCCATTATGGTCTAGGCCACACAACCTCCTCTGGCAAAAAGTTCCACAGGATAACACTGCATTGTGTGAAGAAATACTTTTGTTCATTTTAAATCACCTGTATATTGATTTCAGTTGGGGTCCTCTAGTTTTTGTTATGAGAAGATGTAAATAACATTGTTATTCACTTTCTTTGCACTAGTCTGGATTTTATACACTGCTATAATTTCTCCACCCTCTTATTCATCCCCTTTCCAAGCTGAAAAGTCCTAGGCTATGTCCACACTACAAAAAGTTAGTTCAAATTTGTTCATTAAAACCGATAAGTTCGTGTTGAGTTTTCACTAAACTCGAACTTATTAGATCGAATTAATAAAGTGGACGAATTTGACTTAACGTTATGTCAGATTAGTCCATTTTGTTAATTCAAGCTAACTGCCTTAAGCTGAATTTATTAAGTCTGAACTAAGGGTTAATCTAGTCTACACTATCCTTAGTTCGAACTAAGGATCAAACTAAGGGCTTAGTTTGAAGTAACCAGCAGTTTTTACCAATCTGAACTAAGCTTTCATTAGTTCAAACTGAGATATTCCTTAATTAGAACTAATGAAAACCTAGTGTAGACAGGTAATAAGTTAGTTTGAATTAAGCCTCCTTAATTCAAACTAACTTGCATGTATAGATATACCCCTAGTCTTTTTAACTTCTCTTCATACAGAAGCTGCCTAATACTACCCATAATCATTTTAGTTGCCCTTTTCTGTACATTTCCCAATTCAGAGCTATCTTTTTGAGAGGGGGTGACCAGATCTTGATGCAGTATTCAAAATGTATCCAGACCGTGGATTTATTAAGAGGCAATACAATCTTCTTGAATTAAGAATTGCAGAAAAGTGAGAGTGGAGGGTATGTCCTTTCTCTGTGGGGATGGAGTCCCAATTAAATCTTGGTTTGACATGAGGTGAATTATGGAAAAGGGGCCTTAATATACAAAGAGTGGAGAGCCACTGGATCAGATAGCTACAGATCCCATCTGTGTTTTGAGGATCTGTTTGTTTCCACGTTATTTTTAGTCTTTTTATTTAAAGTTTTCCTGCTACATATTCAGTGGAAAAAAATAAGACAATTAGCAGGGAGTTTATCCAACACAAGCATGTTGAATTCTGTTAAATCTTCCATGAAGCTTTCTTCTCTCTTGCACCTTGTAATCACTTTCTCCAGTCCAGAAGAGTTGGTAATTAGAACATTAACACTCCATTATTCTCGGCTCTTTGCGCCATGGCAAAATGAAATAAAATAAAATAAACAAAAGCCTTAAAACAAAATGACCTGGTTGATTAACTTGTGTCCTTCCTGGTCTTTCCTGTCTCATTTTTGGCTTCCGAGAGAATGGCAGCACACATACTGATGGGTGGTGTTTGACCCAGGCAACCTATTTATTTAAACATGTGGAGGATGGCAATGAACCAGCCTGTGCAATAATCCCACTAGAGAAATGTCTTGAGTCTTGTACTAATTTAAAATTACAAATTACTTCTAGCTGGTAATTTACCCAAGTTAATCACAAGAGGCTTAAACTGCACACAAATTATTGGAGCTATCTAATGTCATGTACGAGATGGTCCGTCAAAAGTGTATTCCACAATTGTGTATAGTTTGTTTAACATAATTTGCTATCGACCATCTAGCATTGCTGCTGTAAATTTTCTGTTGATTTACAGAAAGTAAGTACTAGGCACTACGCACTGCCCTGTACACAGAAAAGAAACCATGTCAGATCAGATCAGATCAAACCATAGGGCTGGAAGGGACCCACGACCATTTCCTCCTTTTCCAATGTGGGTTGATGATTAGGGTTGACAAACCCTACTATAAATTCAATTACAAATCCATTTTCTGTTTGCTCTTGGCATTTCACTGCTACCATCAGGCCCAGTTCAGGAAAGCATCCCTATTCAAGTCAGCGCTTAAGTATGTGCTTAATTTTAGCACTGGGTAAATTTTGTAAAATCTACGAATCTATTCGTTGTGGGGCACCACTTAAGAACATGCTTAAATCCCATTGACTTCAGTCACCCTTCCTGAACAGATATGCCTTTTTGGATTTATGTTTTTCATAGTACTGTACACGCTATCTCTGTTCAACTAAGAATAGTAATAATTAAAGTATGTAGGGTGATCTAAGGCATGTGGGTCTTTTCTACTGCTAGATTCTGTTTCTGGATTTAATTGCAGAAGATTACCTTGGTTATCACTAATTTTTCTGTGGATAAGATCCACTCCTATAAGTCACTGGAGCATTAAGCTGTTAATTTTTTATGTCTGATCTTCTGCCAAACACAGGGAGATGGGTGTTAGCAGGATCCAGACATACACCACTGATCTCAGTGAAATCAAGAAATCTTATTATTGTCACCCCCTAATGGAACAAGAAATGGGTATTTTAAATTTATAAAGATTTATGAGTATTAGCGGATGCTGGCTGACAGCTATTTTCATCACCTGCAGCTTTCCCATTCTCTGGCTCTCTCTTGTGAGCAATAGGAAATGAAAATCCTTGTACACACCATGCAAGAGCCAAAAAAACCCCAAGGAAGCTGCATTAGCAGGTGCAGAATTTGGGGGATTTAGAGAGTTGAGGATGAGTGGAGGAGGGTAAGGGAGGCAATAATTCCAGTAGTTTGATATCTCATGAGACAAACAATTGTACAGCCTTGGGTACTTCAGGTGATTTTGGTTGGGAATTTTTAGGTGACACTGTTTTTTCTATTGGAAAATGGCAATTTATAAAAACTGGATTTTTTCTTGGAAAAGTATCCGTTTTCAACACAAATTTTTGGCGAGGGTTCTCTGGTGAAGATGGTATTTCTGATTAAAGCCAGAGAGTGATGGCCACCACAGAATAGTCAGTAGCCTGGTGGTTAGGGCACCCAGCTGGAATGTGGAAGAACTAAGGTAAAGGACTTTTCTTCCTGAGTCAGAAGAGGGACTTGAACCTTTGTTTCTCTAGATGAAGGTCCTAAACATTACAGTAGAGGTGTCAAACTCATTTGATGTGGGGGACCACTTTGGAGGGGAGGACACCTGATGAAGTCCATGTGTCCCCATGGGCTCAGCAACCCTTTCCCCTGCCACATTGATAGCAGAATGGGCTTCTCTTTTCCCTCCCCAACCCCTCGAGCTCTTAACACCTTCCCTTTCCCCTGGCCTGTGGGCTCCCCTTCGCCGTGTTGGCTCCCTGACATCCTTCCCCTGTGGTGCAGCTCCTGGATCCCTTCCCCTTCTGTGCAGCTTCTGGACCCTCTTTCCTTTCCACTTCCCTTACTGGATGGTGGCTGGCAATCAATCTCAGACACAGGCAGACTGGGCTCTTGTCTCCACCCTCCCCACCCACTCAACGTCAGTCATTCAGCATGTTGGCCTTTGGTCAGCTTGTTCTCCATGTGGGCCCCAGCCACTTTTTCCTTTTCTTGTTTGTGATTCGTGTGCTGTGTTGTCAATCAGATTAGCATACTGACTGACTGACTGACAGTGAACAGGTGGTTTGGGGGTGGTAGTGTGGTGGCTCTCTGGGAGCCTGACCCAGCATGCTGTGACTGAGACGCTGATTGATTGGCAGACCACAGCAGAGCTGACCTGAGATTGGGTCTAGTGCTTCCTTTGTTCCCCTGTGCAGTGACTCATCTTGTAAGTGAGTCAGGGTATGTGTACGTGTGCCCGGCCCTGCTCTGCTAGCAGTGGATGCTTGCTGTTCATTCACAGCTTCTGCAAGTAGCTCCCAGGCACACCCCAGGCAGCATCTCCGTAGTCTGGATCAGTGCCCTTGGTGGGCTGGATCCAGCCCTAGAACCGTAAGTTTGATACCCCTGCATTACTCTATTAAGTCATTCACACACCTGCTTGCCAGCTTTCCTGTTTGAGCTGTTCCATTTACATATATTGGGACAATGAGCACAGGAGACTCTGCAGTACACTAGTGAAGACAGTCATGTAGGTTGTGTGTGATCGTGGTTAAAAACCCTCTTCTGAATCAGGTAGAGGATGATCTGATTACTAGACATGCAGGGCAGATCCCTCTGTTTATTGTGGACATTGTTGAAAAGTTTTCTTTTCACAGCGATGCAGAACAAAAACAGATGTTGAAACTGGATTGTGTATTTCTTTTTGAAAGAGAATTCTTTTCTGGCCAGCCCATTACCAAACTTTAGCAAAGGCATAATTAAACATAACAATGAAATAATACTTTGCCCAGCTACTGTAGGCTATAGAACTTGCCTGCTTGCTCACACATATATACTTTTCTCATAGATTTAAGTAATGATTTATGATAATAGATTCATATACAAATAGTAATGCCGGAAGGCAAGAGCCTACACGCCACATCCTCCATGAGAGCAAAGCTGAAGAATGAAGAAAAGCATGGAGATCCGTTGGTGAGCCCAAAACCTCATTCAAATTACTGAACATCCAGAAATCAGGCAACTCTATGTTGCCTTCAATCTGAAGATCTCAATAGATTCTAATTAACCAAGCATCACTTCACTATCAGAGCTGGCCCAACCATAGAGATGAACAAGGCAGTTGCGTAGCATGCCAGGCTTTACAGGGCACCAAATTAGAACAAAGTGAATTTTTTCTCTATCTGAAAAAATATTAATATATTATCTCTTACAAACATAAGGGAGTTGCATCAAAGTCATAGTTTGCCTAGAGTGTCAAAAACTCTTGGGCCAGTATGGATTGTGGTTCCATGGGGGTGAGAGATGTGCAAAACTCAAATTATAGGATCATAGGAATTGACAACCTGGGTCAGAACAGGGGTCCATTTAGTCCAAAATCCTGTCTCTGAACATGGCCAGTAGTTGCTCCTACTGCACGTCTGGGAAATGAGGAAGGGATTCTAGTGGAAAATGTTGCCTTTTGTTTGTGGGGAAAGATAGCTTTTCAGCTGAAAACTTCTCAAGACCAAAACATATTTTTTGGCCCACAACTACTGCAAGTCTATAATTCTTCAGAGGAAAACCAAAAGTATTTCAGTCTGTGTCCTAAACATTTCAGTTTCCTGGTTTTCCAACAACAATGAAAAAACATTTCAAGAAAAGCAAATGCTGTCTGAGAAAATGTTCACATAGCCAAGAACTCAATTTCCTGTCCAAAAAAAAAAAAAAGTAATGATGCTTGATTACATCTGTATATCACGGTGAGTTCCCCCTTATATAGCCCTACAGCTGGAGCAGTGGAAAAACCTGGTAACGCATTGGGAAGATGGTTCACATGTCTCCAGATTTGTGTCTTTGCAGCCATCAGGTGTGTCTACACTGGAGCCTTAGGTCGACTTAAATAAGATTAAGTCAATCTACAGACTCCTGCAGCCACACTGGGCTTTAATTAAGTCAACTTAAGCTCGTTCCTAAATTGACTTAATAATACCACCTCTTAAGGTCAATTTAGCACTTAAGTTGACCTTATTAAGTTGGCTTAAGTCAGAGTAGACAGGAAATATCCATTAAGTTGACTTAATAGGCCTCTAGGCTCCCTTCGAGGATTCCTGGCCACTAGAATGGGTCAACCTCACACCTGACAGTGTGAATGTAGGCAGTCAACAGGAGTTTTCAGTATGGACACTCTAAGTCAACTTAACAAGGTCGATTTTAAGTCAACTTAAAGTTGACCTTATGAAGTCAATTTAACAGAGCCTCCAGCATGATACCCATGATTAGGGATACCAGTTTGACAACCTTAGCAGCAAGCTTACTGAAGAATTGAAGGAAATGGAGAAGAAACTCAGATACCCCTTGACACCTAGAAGTTATTCATTCGGGAGACAATTGTGACATAGCAGGGATAGGCAACTCTATAATTTGTTCTAATTCTGCTTGTTGGACTTGGGCTGAGGGTGGTTAGCAGGTGGTTGGCCATCTGACATCCAGGGGGTCAATTGCAGGAAAAGTCTGGCTCGGCCCCAGACTGGAACATACTCCATGCAAGTGGAATCTTTGGGAAATTTGAATGGTAAAGTTAAAAATCTCTCTGCCAAGCAGTACAAATGACATTTTTTAAGGCTTAGGACTTGGCCTAATGTTGAGTGGATTTTCACCAGTTAGGCAAAAGGCACATCCATGTTACAAAGGCCATCGGTCTGGCAAAGTTCAACTATGTGCCAAAACACAAGGTTGTTAAAACTTTTCAAAAAAAGCCTTACCAGATTTTTTCAACATATGCAAAACAGCATGTTTTCCCCTAGCCTTGTTCTTGGAAAGAGCTGAGCCTTTTTGGATGATTTTTTAATCAACCTGAGGTAGGAATCTTGTTTGCAAAATTTTAGTCCAAACCATTACAAGTTGGAAAAGTTATAAGCAGGATCTTATAAGAGGAAGCATTGGATAACCTTAATAGCAAGAGATGTTGCCAACTAGTTATATATTATGCCAGTATGGTTGAAATAGTGAGATATATGTACAAAATGGGCAATGACTGCCTAGGAAGGAGTACTATGGAAAGGGATCTGGATGTCAGTAGACCACAAGGTAAATATGAGTCAAGTGTAACACTGTTGGAGGAAGGTAAAAAAAAAAAAAAAAAAGGCAAACACTGTTCTGGGATGTATTAACAAAAATATTATAAGTAAACCACAAGACGTAATTCTTCCATTCTACCTCGCCCTGATTAGGCCTCAGCTGGAGTATTGCATCCAGTTCTGGGTGCCTCATTTCAGGAAGGATGTGGACAAATTGGAGAAAGTCAAAAGAAGAGCAACAAGAATGATCAAAGGTCTGGAACACTTGATGTATGAAGGAAGACTGAAAGTGCTCGATTCCTTTAGTCTGGAAAAGAGGACACTGAGTGGGGACATAACAGTTTCCAAGTACCTAAAAAGTTATCACAAGAAGGAGGGATGAAAATTGTTCTCCTTAACCATGGATGATGGGACAAGAAACAATGGGCTTAAATAACAGCAAGGGAGGTTTAGACTGGACATTAGGAAAGAAAATTTCTAGCTGTCAGAGTGATTAACCACTAGAGTAAGTTGCCTAGACAGATTGTGGAATTTCCGTCTTTGGAAGTTTTTACGAGCAGGTTATACAAGCATTTGTCAGGGATGGTTTAAGAGGGTGCTTGATCTTACCGGGAATGCAGGGGACTGGACTCAATGACCTCTCATGATTCCTTCCAGTTTCTATGATTCTATATATACACACTGTGTCATACATATGCAACTGCTATAACCGAGCTATGTACACACTGGCATATCTGCCAATATGTCCCAGTATCCACTGACATAAGAGTCTGGACCATTGCTGTTTAGATTTTGCTACATAAGAGAGAAAACCAATAAATGCTTACAGTAATCTCACTAAATGAACTACAGAGCACATTTTTTAAAATTTTCCTTGAGCGGAATGCACCAGATGGAATGTGACACATGGAATAAATTTCACTTTTAGCTAACATTATATTAAACAGCTTGAGGTCACCTTAGCTAAGCATGCCCCATAAAATGGAAAAAAAATAAGGAAATAAAGAAATGTGTGAGGCAAGAAACCTTCTGGCACAGTTAGAGTAATTTAAGCATTGAAATAATCTATTTAATGTTAGACCTTTCATATTTCAATAAAAAGGAAGACAACCACCCATTCTTAAATTCAGGCTTGCTGTGGGATCAAAATGCATGTCACTTCTTTTTGCTTTCACAACTCTCATTTCTTAAGAAGCGCAAATTAGTGTAGGTAGCACAGTGCTCATGAGACAACAACTGACTGAGCAGGAGTTTGTCTCCAAACCAGTGCAGATATATTTGTATTTGGTAGGATACTCCTCAGTCAAATTAAATTAGATCGTAGCGCTGTCAGCTTATCCTTCTCCATGACTTGTGTTCCCGTTACGAATCAGAAGGACTCTTTTCTTCCGCACTTGTTTCGATTATCACTTACACGAGCTGTCAACGTTGGCATGAGCTCTGTTTGTTTTACATATTTATAGGGTTAGCAGAGGACCCCAGGAGGCAGTCTGAGGAAGAGGAGAGGGAAATCAAATGGAGAAAGCTCTTCAGTAAGACGGGGGATGGATGCAAGCTAGCTGGCTGAGATCCAGTGCAGACAAAACTGCAATTATCTATCAGGTTTACATGGCCCCCATCTCATGGGTGTCTGAGCACTTTACTATCACTAATGTATTCACCCTCACAGCCCTCCTGTGAGGTTGTAAAGTGCTGCTAATCTCATTTTAGCAGGGAATTGGAACACCAAGAGATCAGTTGATTTTCCCAGGGTCACACAGGATGGATGGTGAGGACCTGAACGTGGGACCCTACCATCCTGCCTAATGGCCTAACCACCAAAGACACAGGGTCCCCTGTACATTAAGCCTCATTCTGGGGGAGCTCAGCTAATGGACTTAGTGTTTCCAAATCCACATGTGAGTGCCCACATTGCACTGTAAGCCTGAATTTACTATTGCTGGACTCATCTCACAGCTGTGCTAACGTGTCAACACTGCACTGTGCCGCCCTTCTGACTCAGCTCTTGGCCTGCATTCACGTAGCAAAATGGCACAGCTTGGACTGTTGCCCTAGCAGCATTCAGGAGCTGACCTTCCCTCAATAGCAGGGTCAGGTCAGAATCATCTGTGTGTGGATGAAAGCAGGGTTTAAGGACATAGGAACGGACTGGGTCAAACAAGTGACCCATATCTTCTGACAGTGGCCACTTCCAGGGGCTTCAAAGAGAATGGAGAGAACATGTAGTCATCAGGTGATCCATGCCATTGGCCATTCAAGCCTTTGGCAAACACCAGTCTCTCCTTACTGGTTAATAGCCATTAATGACATACCCTCCAGAAACATATCTATCTATCTATATAGATATAGATATAGATATAGATATAGATATAGATATAGATAGTTTCATAAGTCTAGAACAACTTGGAAAAGATCAGTGATGCCAGATGATAAAAAAAAAAAATGGAGATTGCAGGTGACCCAATGTGCAGACGAGAATGGGATGGACTAAGCACTAGGTGCTAATTTTTGTCATGACCTTCATAGAATTCTCTGGCAAGGAGTTCCACGGGATGACCATGTGTTGAGTCAAAAAATACTTCCTTTTGGTCAGTTTAAAACTGTCCATTAATTTCATTTGGTGACCCCTAGTTCTTGTGTCATGAGAATCACTGGTAAATAACACTTATTAACTTTCTCCGCACCAGTCGTGATTTTATAGATTGCCATCATATCCCCCTTCAGTCATCTCTTTTCCAATCTGAAAAGTCCCAGTCTTATAAACCTCTTTTTATATAGAAGTTACCTAATTTAGTTGCTCTTTTCTGTACCTTTCCATTTCCTTTTTTTTTTTGGAGATGGTGAGACCAGATCTGCAAGCAGCATTCAATATGTGGGCCTATCATGGCTTTGTAAAGAGGCAATACGATATTTTCTCTCTTCTTATCTATTCCTTTCTCAATGATTCCCAGCATTCTGTTAGGCTTTTTTTTTCCTGCTTCCATATATTATGTGGATGAGATCCAAAGGGGCAGCCGTGTTAGTCTAGTTTAGTAAAACAAACAAGAAGCCCTGTGGCACTTAAAGACTAACAAATATATTTATTTATTTCATGAGCTTTCATGAGAGAAAATCCCACTTCATGAGACTCTTTGAAGATGGGGGAACTTACAGAATGGGAAGACATAAAGGCAGGGAAGTGTAAGTCATGGGAACAGGTCACACTGTAACAGCAAATCAAAGCAGTGGTTAAGATTCAAACACTGGGGAACAGAGTACAGAAGAAGAGGAAGTCAAATCACCTGTTTTAATGAGAAAAATCAAAAGACCCTATTTAGCCCTGAGTCCGCACAGCAAAATTTGCAAATAAATTCAAACTCTGTAGCTTCTCTCTGAAGCCACGAGCTGTTGTCATTTGCCTGAGCACTGCAATTAATAAATTATCAATGGAGTGATCAGTAAGATTGAAATGCTGACACACCGGTTTTAGAGTGTTATGATTTCTGAGATCAGATTTGTGCCCATTTATTCTTTTGCGAAGAGACTGTCCTGTTTGTTTAATATACAAGGCAGAGGGCAGGGGTGTCACCAGTGCTGAGCTTTCGAGGCTCAAGCCCCATGTCCGCCACTGGCGCACCACCAGTGGCAGCACATTTACACAGCTCAAGACCCAAGTCTCAGCACACTGAGCCCCAGGTATTCTCCTGGGCCAGCTGCGCTTCTGGCAGAGGGGCATTTCTTACAAATGATGGCATAAATCACATTGGTGGATGAGCTGGTGAATGAGCCTTTGATGAAGTAGCTGGTTTTATTAGGTCCTGTGATAGTAGCTTTTGTGCAGACATGTGGGCAAAGTTGGCAGTGTGGTTTGTTGCAGGGGCGTGTGCCTGCTTTAATGGTTCTGTTGTTTGGTCTGTAGTTGCTGGTAATTATCTGTTTAAGGATGGAGGCTGTCAGTAAGCGAGGAGAGGTCTGTCTCCCAAGGCTTGAGAGAGTGAGGGATTGTCTTGTAGAATAGGCTGTAGATCCCTGAGGATGTGCTGTAGAGGTCTGACGTGGGGTTTGTAGGTGATGACTAGAGGCGTTCTGTTTTTTCTTTCTTGGGCTTCTCCTGTAGTAGTTGACTTCGGGGAACCCACCTGGCTCTGTCAGTCTGTTTCTTCACTTCTACAGGTAGGTACTGTAGTTTTAAGAATGCTTGATAGAGATCCTGAAGGTGTCTGTCTCCACGTGAGGGATCAGAACAAGTGTGATTATGTCTTAGGGCTTGGCTGTTGACAATGGATCATGTGGTGTGTTTTGGATGAAAGTGTGAGGGATGTAGGTAACTCTGCCTATCAGCAGTAACCCAGGTGAAGATATTTTCTCTTATCCCATGACCTCCTACTTTGCCTCTGATGAAGGATCTTGTGAAAGATGTTCTAAAAATCTAAGTATTCTATATCTGCTGGATCACCCTTGCCCACATGCTTGTTGACATCTTGAGGAATTCTAATTAATTGGGAAGCATGATTGCCCTTTATGAAATCCATTTTGACTCTTCCCCAGGAAATCATATTCATCCAACTGTCTGATCATTCTGTTCTTTACTACAGTTTCAACCAGTTTGCCTGGTAGTGAAATCTGGGCTACTGAACTGCAATTGCTGGGATCACCTGCAAAGCCTTTTTGAAAAAAAATTGTGTCCCTTTAGTTATCCTTTGACATTGGGTACACCAGCTGATTTAAACGATCATTTACATACCACAATTGGTAGTTTGCAATTTCACATCTGAGTTCCTTCAGAACTCTTTGTTGATCCTATCTGGTCCTGGTGATTTATTACTGTTTAATGTATTGATTTGTTCCAAATGTCCCTTTAATAACATTTTAGTCTGGGAGACTTCCTCAGATTTGTTACATTAAAAAAAAAAGGTTCAGGTATTGGTATCTTCCTCACATCCTCAGCCATGAAGAACAATGCAAAGAATTAATTTAGCCTCTCTGCAGTGGCCTTACTTTCCTTGAGCGTTTCAGTTTTCTTTCAGTGAGGACCAGCCCAATCACATAGGTAAACTAGGTGGTTGCCTAGGGTACCATGATTTGAGATGCACCAGATTAGACAGAATTTTATTATATCATCTATTTGAAAAAATATATGTATATATTATCTCTTATAAAATGTGGAGGGAGGGCACCAAAGTCATAGTTTGCCAAAAACCATTGGGCCAGCCCTGCCTTCAGCATCTTCATCATCTAGTAACCCCACTAGTCTTTAGCAGGCTTCCTGCTTCTGATGTACTTACAAAAAAACTTTCTGTTCCTTTTTAAGTCTTTGGCTAGCTGTTCTTTAAAATCTTTTTTTGGCCGTCCTGAATATATTTTTCCACTTCACTTGACAGAGTTTATGCTCCTTTCTGTTTCTCTCAATAGGATTTAACTTGAACTTTTTAAAGGATGCCTTTTTGCCTCTAACCATTTCATTAACATTGTTGTTCAGCCCTCACTTAGGCTTGAACTTGAGTCAGAAGCCAGGGTGCCCTACCATAAAACTAAATCAGCTGTCTGTGTGGCTGGAGGCAAAGATGCAGTGGACCTAGTTTACTCACCCAGTCAGATACAGCCCAGCTGCTGTTCCATGTTTAAATACAAATGTTACCCAAGGTCCAAAGGGGCAGCCGTGTTAGTCTATTAAAGCAAAACAAGCAAGGAGTCTTGTAGCACTTAAAGACTAACAGATTTATTTATTGCATGAGCTTTTGTGGGAGAAAATCCCTCTTCATCAGATGCTTTGAAGAAGGGGAACTTACAGAATTGGATGAAGTTCACCCTCTTCAAAGCATCTGATAAAGTGGGATTTTCTTCCACAAAAACTCATGCGATAAATAAATCTGTTAGTCTTTAAGTGCCACAAGACTCCTTGCTTTAAATGTTACCCAGTAGCTGCTTTTGTATTGCACCTCTGCAGCAAAACTGGACACCATGAGCAATAGTGCTAAGACAAAATCTATGTCTACACTTTAGAAGCTTAGTTCAAACTTAGTTCAGACTAACCCCCAGGAAGCTGTGCCTCATGTTAGTTTGAACTAACATTGAACTTACTAGTTTTAACTAAGAATGTGGACTAGTTCAACCTAACGTTAGCTTGAACCAATGTTCCCTCTAAGCTGCATGGCTGTGCAGCCCTCAGCGCTGCCTCGTGCAGGGAACGCTGCTGGCCGCGCATAGCTGGCAGCTGTAGTTCCTGCCGGGAAAGCGACTTTGAGCTGGGAGTTTTTAAAACTCCCGCTCAGAGTAAGCTCTCACTGAGCATGCACAGATTCTCTGTGCATGCTCAGTGAGAGCTCCTCAGGCTGGAGGAGAAGCCGGGAGCCTGGCCACACTGCTCCGGCGGCCAGATAAGGGGACCCTAACTGACACCCTTCCAAATCTCGGGGGGGGATTGGGGGGAAGCCATGGGATGTCAGGACCAGAGGCTGCTCTGCCTGCCTGCCCATCTGGCCTCACTGCAACAGGAGTGGAGCAGCCAGCCCAGCCTCCCCCCAGCCAGCCGCGCCTCCCCAGGGCACGGAGGGGGCCGGCACTGAGCTCTGGCATGTGGGGTCGGGGCACTGGAGTGGCTGTTCCCAAAGAGTTTGGGCTGCTTTGTCCTCACCCCCCAGCCTGAATGGGCCTGGTCCATGGCGGGGGGCAGCAGGGGTGAAGCAGCCCAAACTCTTCAGGAGCAGGCTGCTCCAGGGCCCCAACCCCATAAACCCGAGCTCAGTGCTGGCCCCCTCTGCCCCCCGGAGAGGCACGGCCGCCTGGGGGTAGGCTGGGCTGGGTGCTCCGCCCCCGCTGTGGTGAGGCTCAGCAGGCAGCAGAGATTGAGGGCGGGTAGGATCGAGCCACAGGGGGGCAGGATCGGGCCCCGCGCAGGGGGCGCACAGCGAGCAACATATGTTACTCAGCTGCGTTGAGCCCTTAGAGGGAATATTAGTTCGAACTGGTCTTCGTTGCCCGTCGTTTGAACTTCTTACTAAGTGCTAAGTGCAAAGTAAGCATCAATAGTTACTAGTTTGAAGTAAGCTTTCATTAGTTTGAACTAAGGAATTTCTTACTTCGAACTAAAGAAAGGCTAACGTAGACAGGGATCAATTTAGTTCAAATTAAGCCTCCTTAAATTGAACAACATTGGCAGTGTAGACATAACCAAAGATCTTTGCCAGGACTGTGGAACCTGGGAGACAGGGCTACGTTCAGCTTAATTCAGCATGACTTTGCCCTGAAGCAAGGCATTCTGGGGAACTGGGGCAGCAATAAAATGCTACCACAGCTCTGGGAGTTTGTGTTAGTGCCAGCCAGACTTCGCTGGATTTGAGCTGAAGCGTTGTGCTGAACTACAACAAAAGTGGGCTTTGTTACTCTGTTTATTTATTGTATTAATTTGAGTCAAATTTATTTCTGTTTACTGATAACTGGCTGCACCATGAGCAGAACCTCACAGCTGCCTGGCGTCTGCCTTGTGTTTGCCCTTCTGTGGAGCTATCTCATGTGTCATTGTGTTAGCCAGGTGTTATCTCCTTGCACAGGCCTGGATTAAGCCCTGCTCAGATCCTAAGATGCGTCAAGATTCAGAGGCCCTATGCCATAAAAAATAAAGAGAAATAAGTGTATTAAATTGTAACAGAAAGGCTAATGAAAAATAAATGATAAACTATAATATTTGCATATATACATAGGCAAAGATACAAAGAAAAACAATTAAACAAAACATACATCTTGCAAAAGGCTTATTTGTATTATCAGTCGCAATTATGATACATTTTCTTTGTTATTTCCAACATTTAAAGGCCCCTCATAATGTGAGGCCCTAAGCCATGGTTTACTTGGCTTGTGCCTAAATCTGGCACTGTCCTCACACAAGGCTGTGTGCCATTTTTTGGTTTCCCTCTGGCTAATCACTTCATGTGCACTGCCATTGCTTGGATCCTGTCTTTGGCAGTTCACTCACACACACCCAGGCACTGAGTGGATTTAGCAATTCAGATACAACTTCTGCTGTCACAAAACTTAAAGCAAACCGACAAGCACTGGCTTTCTGATTGTTTTGCTGGCCATGCAGCATTATACAGCCATCTGTTTTAAAAGCTAAGAAATTCTGCTGGCTCCAGTTCACAGGTTTATAAGCTGAAGCCAGTTGCACGTTCCAGTTGCAAGCGGAGAATTCAGTATTGCAAGAGATCATTTGACTAGCTGCCTAACTACTAAAATATTTCTTTCATGTAGATGAAAATTTCTGCCAGAAGTTTTGCACACACCTGGTTTTCCTATGACATGCAATTGATTCCTCTGCCAAGAAGAAACAGCAGGCTTGTGTACCATGTAACATTTATGCATTTTTAAGGGCAAATTGAACTGTTAGATCAACCAGTGTTATTTCTGGTATAACCCAGGCCAGAGAACCTCAGAGTCATTCCCGTATTCAGGGCCAACCTGACCAATAAGCTAATAAGGCGGTGGCTTGGGGCACCACTGCCTTAGGGGCGGCTGCGATGCCACACAGCGGGCAGGGCAGGCCAGCTCAGAAGCCAGAACCATGTTCTCGCCCCTCTTGGAGCCAGCCACTCCACTCCCAGCGGCAGAGCAGGCCAACTTATGGGGCAGTCTCTGCTTTCTTGTCTCACCCCCGGACTGGTCCTCCCTGTCCCTAAGGAGGACAGCAGGCCAAAGGGAGGGTTCAGAGAGCACAGCTCAGCCTCTAGGCTGGCTGGGTCCACCCCTGGACAGGCTGTTCGCCGCCCTGGGGGCGGGTTGAGCCAGGCACAGCAGAGCTTGGGTTCTGCACCCCCAAAATCTTGTTCGGGTCGCCACAGCCCTGAGCCAGCCCTGCCTCTATTGAGCCCAGTAACTTGTGTGTATCTTGATATATATCTTCTAGAAAGGCACCCAGTCTTGATATGACGTTTTGGAGACATAGCATAGAATATTAGGGCTGGAAGGGACCTCATGAAGTCATCTAGTCCAACCCATGGAGTCATGTAGTCCAACCTCCCAAACCATCCCAGGCAGGGTTTTGTCGACCCAGCTCTTAAAAGTTTCCACAGATGGAGATTCTACCACCTTGCAACATGGAAAATCCACTTCTTACCTTAGGCATTTGTTGCAGTGCTTGATCTCCCTCATTGTTAAAGATGTACCTGTTTTATTTCTACATTCAATTTAATGAGGCTTTATCAGCACACTAAATTGTACAAGCATTACCAAAGTGTAAGAAAGAAACTCCCTCTCCTATCACCCAGAGGATGTGCATCCCGTCTGGGATAGGGTTACACGCTCCACTTAATGCCAAAGACCTCACTCACTATGTCAATTCAAGTAGCGTATACGGGTTGAATCACTTCTTAATTCTCCAAGGGAGCAGTTGGGATAAAATGGTTTTCTGCTCACATTATTTTCTCTCTGTTACAATATACCCATCTGTTCCTCTCCTGTTTTGTTTTTACCTGAAGTGCTTGCTTCTCTAAGAAATGCCAGAGCACTTTCGGCTGCACTTTGTGCAGAATTTGCTAATGGCTGAGATAAACAGACATCTTGTTTTACACTCATTACACATACATTTGTTTTAAAACTGGAGACAGAGAAAGACCCTTTTCTTTGCAGCACATGCAAATCCCACCTACTGCTAGCAAATCCTTTCCATGCCCCATGCTTTTGTAGGAAGCGGTGTTAATAACGCATCTCCAGCGGTGTAATTCAATTATGGCCCTTCTCTCTCTGCCCTGGTGTTTCATTTTGGATTGTTTACTTTTTACCCCCGTTGCTTAATGGAGACTTTCTCTCTGAACAGAGCGTGTGTGTGTTCAGTCCAACTGTGGAAATCCTTCACTGATCTGTCACCAGAGCCTGCATTCTTTGTGTGCTAAATGTTTTCTGAGCTCCTGTGAATGGATGCCCTAATGGCTTCTTGTTCTCAGGCACATATTTGTTTATTCCTCCCAGACAAGCTTGCTGAATCTCCCAGGCTTTGATATTCTGTTTGGAGAGCAATTCTGATTGCTGCAGAGGGTCACCACTTCTGCGGCTTATATTAAGAGCAGTAGCATTTCAGAGGTCAAAAGATTAAAAAAACCAGACACACATACACATCAGGAACTGCGCCATGCTTGAAAACATCAGAGATGGAGAAAAAAGTCATCTCTATCCCTTAGACACTTAAGCATGTGTTTAATGTTAACTATCCAGGAAGTTCAATTGATTTACTGAAATCCCATACAAGGAATTGCATTTTATGTGACCGAGGGTTCTTTGACCAGTTAATTTTTAGTCTGTGCAAGTGGGTAGGTCTTCACTGAAGGTGGCAAATTTGACACTTTCAGTTCATACTTCCTGATCGATTGATCCGCTCAGTCCATCAGGAAGTTGATCCTGTGACATCACCCTTACAGCTGGGTAACACTGGTTTGCAGTGAGGCCCCTCCCTTTGAACTAGCGCTGTGTGCGCGCAGGGAATAAAGACAAATGTAGAGACACCAGTTATTTTAGGTAACTTTCGCATCTATGTTTGGCTTCTGCTGAAAATGGCAGGAAGTGTAGACCAGCCCAGGATCAAGAAGTAAACCAAAGAAATGCAGTACCTCTGCCCGCTATATGGCCTGCAAAAGACACAAGTAAAAAACAAGTTCCAAAGGAGCAGCTGTGTCAGGCTAATTCAGCAAAACAAACAAGGCCTCTTGTGGCACTTAAAAACTAATAACTTCTAATCTTTATTTAATGATCTCATTAGAATACTTTCATCGGAAGTCTTCACTTATTAGTCATAAGCACATAAATATACCATAGATATTAGAGCACCTAACACTTATGGTTACCCCACAAATCTGAGGCAGTCTTTGGGTGGATCAGTCAGAGATTTCTGCCCTTCCATGTGGACACTTTTCAGTGGGTACATCTACACTGTGTGTTTAAGTCGACTTAAGGGCCCTTAAGTCAACTTAAGCACAGCTCTGTCTACACTGCAGGGCAATAAAATCGACTTTAGGGTCCAGTAAAGTCGACTTTATAAGGTCCACTTATAAAGTTGACTTTACCATTAAGTCGACTTTATTAAGTCGACTTAAGGCAGTGCGGACTCACTAAGTCAACTTAACGAAGTCAACTTAGCTTTTACAATGTAGACATAGCCAATGCGTGTGTCTACACTAGGGCTTTAAGTCAACTTAAGAGCCCTTAAGTCAACTTAAATAAAGCCCTGTCTATATTTAGACATTATTAAGTCGACTTAAGCATGTGCTTAAATCAACTTAATAACACCTGCCCTTTAAGGTGACTTAACAGGGCAGACCCCGACCCCACCCCACCCCTGGGCGGATAGGGCTAGGGCCTGATCCGGCCAGGGGACCTGATCCTGTTCCAGCGCTACAGTGAGGAGCTGGGGCCGGATTAGCTGCCAGCCCCTCACAGCAGGAAGGCAGGAGAGGGTCGGGCAGCGCTCCTGCTTGTTTGTAGGCAAGGAGCAGCGCTATCAAAATCCAACAGCCCTGCTGCTTGCCTACAGAGAGGCAGGAGTGCTGTTGGAACCAGCGCTCCTGCTTGTCTATAAGCAAAGAGTAGCGCTATCGGATTTTGACAGCGCTGCTCCTTGCCTACAGACAAGCAGGAGCACTGTGGGACCGCTCCTGCCTGCCCGGTCAGGATCGGGCCCCAAAGCCCATTGGGCTCAGGGTGCCCAATCCTGACTAGGGGGCGGGGTAGGAGGAGAGGCACACTGGGGTATGTCTGTGTTCTGTCTAGACAGACATACCCTAAAGTCGACTTAATAAGTTGACTTAAAGTCAACCTTGTTAAGTCGACTTCCAGAGCCCCCTGCAGTGTAGACAAAGCCAATGTGCCCACAGAGGGAGCTCCTTGACTCAGACTTGCTACATTCTTCTTATACTCCCAAAATTAGTAACATGTCTCAATGAAAAGTATTGCTTAACTGACCAAATAGAAATAATTGTCAAGCAAAGTTTGCAAAGAATTTCAAAACATGGTGCAGTTGTGGAGTACAAAAGGGCATAGAGAATCAGGTTCTCCCCTCCACCTTTCTAGCTCTGCCTTAGCTGAAGCAGGTCACACAAAAGAAAACATACTAAATGACTACTCCTAAAAATAAGGAAAATAATTGACATTTCATCTCAATACCTGACAGTGGCTTAGGTACTGGTGGTTTGCTAAAATGCTCTCGTTCACTTGCAGAAATTTCTCAAGATGGCCATGAGCAATGTTAAAAATTCCCAACAGAAGCTAATTGCAGTGTGGGGACCTACTGCCAAGAACCCCCTGCCCCAGTTTTACCTTTGGGACAGATGGCTTGAGGAGTCCGATTGAAGCAGACCACAGGGTGAACTAGGCAAAGAGAAGTGGTCACAGCACTAACTCAGCTCTAGGCCATTTAGAGTACAGGGAATAGAAAGCAATTGGGACCTGGAACAATACTTACCATTTTTACAGCAATGTATGTGTTCCAAGCACTATATAGACTTTAACTAACGAATTTAAGCTAGTATATGTAGCATCCTTTGTAAAATGTTTTCAGATTTACTGATGCAAACTACTATATAAGAACAAGGTATTAAGGCCTCACATGGAGGCCCACCAGCTCCTGCCACCCCCTCTGCCCAAGATCTCACAATGCAAGTGCCCCAGGCAAGGATATTTAATCCTGTCCCCACCATTCACCTGAGCAGCTACACAACTCAACTCAAGCCTGAGTCCATAAATATTTTTAAACCTGGTGATCAAAAGGTAGTGTGAGAAATGTGTCACTTTTTAATTTCTCTGTGGGCCATTTCTACTTGCCAATGGTCCTATGAGGAACCATCTATCATGCCTTAGTGGTCTTTACTGTTAGTCATTGGAATTAAGCCTCAACAATGAGCTAAGTGCAGCACAGGACACACAGCCCATCAGTTCTCATTTTGACCAGAGTACAGTCTAAAAAACAGCAACAGGAAAGAGAAGAAATACTTGGAGACTGAGTCATCTCAGTTTTGTCCCTAGCAGTATGAATTTTCAACAGTGAATTCTGGTTTGATTAAATTTAAAGCAAATTATGGACTCTAATTTTAGGAAACAATGGCCTAATGAACTTATTATACAGTGCCTGAGGGTGGGTTGTCAGAAGAGGGGACTGAATCTACAGCTCTGGGATCTAAAAGACTGAGCCGCCCCTAAAAGGCCCAACCCTGTAGGATATTCATCAACCTCTGGCCTTCTCTATGCTAGAAAATTAGGTTGGCAACACTCATTGCTCAGAGGTGACCACACCCCTGAGTGGTGTAGTTTAGTGTGACCTAAATATCTGTGTAGAAAGTGCTGGGTCAATAAAAGAATAATCTCATTGGCCTAGCTACCACTTCTTGGGGAGGTAAATAAACCTACACGGATGGAAGAATGCCTCCCAATGGCAATCAATGCTGTCTACACTGAAACTCTACAGTGTCGGGAAAGAAGAGAATTTCTTATCCACAGCCGTTTTGTTCTCTTAGTCTCCATAAGCTGGCAGCCAGGACAACACAGAGTAAGGAGAAAATCTGGTCTTGACTCAGACAGAACAAAACCAGTGCAGTTTTACTGACCGGGATAGATAGAATGAAAGGACAGATTCAGAGGAAGTGTAGAAAATTCACCTTAATTCTGGTTGTCTATGCTTGTAAGTTTTCTGCCTTGCTGAAAAGTAAAATAATAAATTATTATTGACTGTTGCTAGGGAAATTTTTAGTCTATTAGTGGCCACTATGAGTTGCGTGCCATTTCTGGACAAAGTCTGTAAAGAGGTTACTTAGAAAGTGTGGTTTGGATGATTTTGGCTTTTCTACAAGAAAGGAGTTGCTCACATAAAGGTTCCCCAGCAGCTAGGTGGAAGGTCGGCCACTGGAACCCTGCTGCGATTATTCACCACCACCTCAGACTTTGGCTAAGCATATCACTTTGGAGTGCTTTAGGCTAATTGCTGTTATAGATGTCTGCTCTGTATTCAATAGAAACAAGGAGTTTGTGGTGGAAGCACTCCTGTGAGTGCCAGTCTTTTATCAGATGAAGGAGCTGTGTCCCTCACTGACTTATTTCCTGACACAGCCTGGAAAACAGAGTCTAGTTACCACAGCTTTGGGTTCAGATAACGCTGGGTAACAACTGTAGCTTTAAAAGTGTAGACAAGTCCTCTGTCTATTACAAAGCCACCAGTAAGAGGGATCAGAGTGCCACACTGAATGGATATGAATTTCTCAGTTCATTTTTACACAGCAATCGCTTCTTCTTGAAACTAGCCGTCCTGGAGAGTGCAGCCATTCTCTCTGGCTTGAAGTGATGTCCATTATATACAAGATTTACAGGTTGGTTCCCTGGCTCTCAGAACGCCAACTATAAAAGTTATTCCAGTGCCCCCGTTGTAAGTCTTATCAATATTAGGGATTTTCATCCTAACGGTCCACGCTATTGCTACAGTTCAGGTACACCTGCAGGAGCCCTGGAGTGGAGAAGACCATCCTGATCACCAATATGTCAAGAAGTATGTTGCGCAGAACAGCTTTGAACAGAGTTAGATGTTATGGTATCTAAAGCAGCCAATTACCTGGGAGCCTGTGTACACTGGAAAAGCTGAAATGGTGTTAGCAGCACCAGATTATGTAAATAAACCTTGTGAAGACACAGTTCCCCAAGCTGGTCCCTGAGAGTGTGCTGTAAATAGCCAGCTCATCACGTCAAGGGAAGATGGCACTTTGGTCTTTGGTCCTCAGGGTTTAATCAGAGAGTGATGCTATTGGATTCTGAATGAGCCCCTTTTACAACTCCTTGCCCAGCAGTGTGACCAATGTAGAACAAAAAAATAAGGAGTCGTGAGGCACTTAAAGACTAACAGATTTATTTTCGCATGAGTCTTCATGGAAGAAGATCCCCCTTCGTGATGAAGTGGGATTTTCTCCCACGCAGGCTCATGAGAAAAATAAATCTGTTAGTCTTTAAGTCCACACGACTCCTTGGTTGTTTTGGGTTTTTTTTGCTGGACTAGACTAACACGGCTATCCCTTTGGAAACTGACAATGTAGAACAGCCTGTGGAGGTGGGGAAGCTGAGAAAATTATGGGGAATTGACACAATCCTTGGGTGAATGAGACAAAGGAGATTAGAACTGAGCTCACACACAGTGAGGTGAAGAGGGACAGCTCCCATTTTACACTGTTCAACATTTCCTGCTGAATTGGCAGAACACCCCGGCTCACCTCCTTTTCCCTTTTCTGTTCTGCCCTTAAGTGCCCATTATGCCAGTTTGTCCCTCCTGCTCACAGGGGGATCCTGGGAGTTTCTGTCAGATGCCCGCCTATGACCTTGGGGGCTGGCTTACTGCAGCAGGAACATTGCTTTCGTTCTCTTGGGACACAGCCACACAACGGCTAAGTTAAGCAGTGAAATTCCCAACTTGGAGAAATGTACATGCCCTACTTCTGGGCAAGATAGCTCGCTGAATAGACCTGTGTAGCCATGGCAGCTGTGATGCTTCCTAGGGTCCTCGCTACCATCTGCCCGTAGCATGCTACACTTTTGTCTGTGCCTGCTGGGGTCAACTCCATGACACCCCCAGCCTCCAGCAACATGATCACCAGCTACCAGGCCTCCGCTGGCCTCAGTTACTCTGTACTGGCTAGCAATAGGCCCATACCAAACCCCACATCCTCCAAGCATGCGTCTGGATGTTCGGGACCTCTTCCACTGAGCACTCACAGATCCCGCTGGTCCTCTACTCCTAGAGGAGGAGTGAATGCCAGCTGATTGGATTCAACTCAGGACCCCCACGCAGCTCAACATGCCACCCTTAGCTACCTTGATAACGGAAACAAGAACACGTTTATTGTCCAAGAAAAGTGTTCAAATGATAGTAAGTGTGGATACTGGGGAAAAATGAACTAAGGAGTCCTGTGGCACTTAAAGACCAACAAATTTATTTATCGTGTGAGCTTTCGTGAGAGAAAATCCCACTTCGTCAGATGCTTTTAAGAGTTCCCCCATCTTCAACACGTCTGACAAAGCCAAATTTTCTCCCAGGAAAGTTCACACAATAAATAAATTTGTTAGTCTTTAAGTGCCACAGGACTCCTTGCTTCTTTTGATGTACTAGACTAACGCGGCTGCCCCTTTGGAATTTAGGAGCAAATGGTTATATATAAACCAAAATTGTAATGTGTTTTCTACAGCTTAAACTTAACTCACAAATTATTCCCCCATCTCCTCCAGGGTAGTTTTCCCTGAATCTTCATTCCTGATGGCTGAGAACCCTTTCTTTTAAGATCAAGCCCACTGTCAGTGTGTCTTGCCAGATGGAAGGATGTTGTGTACCTGAACCCCAGTTTTGTCCCCTGAAGTTCATTCACAAACAGGATAACCTCTGCTGCTTTTGCTTTTTCCTGCAGCACTTGCAATCTCTTCATCTGCATTTGACTCAAAATGCAGCTAGACTTCCATTGTAACATATACACTACACAAGGGTCACCTAGGCAGAGAAATGTCTCCCACCTCCCCGCTGGAGAAGTCTGTCTCAAAGCCACTGTCTATCACTGATTTGCCTTTAATGACACGGCCTCAAGAACATAATTTTCTGTATATATACATAGTTCCTTCCACATTGTCTGCAAGCACAATCTCCAATGGTTGTGATGACAAAGGCAACAGGCTTTTCACAGAGAACTAACATGCCCCTCTTTGGTAGCCCTGAGGATCCTTATTTTGCTATGCTCTTTGCCCTCTCCCAGTGAGCTTGAAGAGATCTTTAAGTCACATCACCCAAGTACATACATATGATCTCAGACAGGGATGTATTTGGGTGGTTAACTCACACCAGCACTCATGCCACACAGCAATTTTTGGGTGCCGCTTGAGCCGTGAATTGCAGCTCTGAGCAATGCTAAAGCCAGACAGGGAATCAGTGACAGACTAGACTATCCTCATCCTCCACTCAGGCCATAAAAGAACTCTTCCTCCTTCACCTTAGCTAACACCTGACAGTCCTGATGGTTGCAGGATGTGATTTGCACTAGAAGCATAGAGAAAGAAAATTAGTTACAGCTGGAGCAATTGTCAGGCAGGAAGATAATTGAAAGCCAGCAAAACTATCAACCATTTAATTGCTTGCATTAAAGAAACAAATCGCCAGCAATCAAGCCAACATATAAAAGGGTACAGAAAAATGAAGCATAGGCAAATAGATTAATTTTCATCAAGAACAAGTAAAAAAAATGGAAACATTCGAGTGACATACTTATTATGGAGCCTGTATTGTTCATAAACTTTAATCAATTTAAAACTCATTTTCAGCATATTAAACTTCACTCTTTAATGCTTCAGAATGAATCCTGCCTATTGCGGCAAGGTGCCATTAAACAGATACTGCAATGGTACTGCTATGGCCATGCATTCAAAAATCAGAAATTAGACTCTAAAGTCATTCAGCTGTCTTAATGCCCCTCTCCCTAAAAACATTGTATCTTAAAATCTTGGGGCATTTGAGTCTTTAAGATTTGCACTTTCAAACTTCCCTGAAACCATAAGGGCTAGAAATTTCCTTCTCTCTTTCTCTCTGTCTCTAATCCTTTTTTCTTTATGGGAGCTGAGAGTCTCACATAATCACATGACTCTGGGAGCTGGGGCTTTAAGAAAAGAAACCATATATCATGAAACTTGTGATAAATTTATGACGGGTGACAACACTGTGCTCTAGAAAGATGCTGTGACAGAGTCCATGCTGTATTGTCACTGGCCACTGGTTCCACTCAGGCAAGGGAATAAGAAGGTATGAAATGGGTGAGATCTTGAGAAATGGGTCAACGCAGTGTGGTAAGAATCTCTGAATGAAGTTAGGGTTGTGATACTTAGATCTCAGTAGTTCAGGAACAAAATTAACAGATCAACATTACTCAATGAAGCCACGGTAGTAAATTCATTGTTTTATTGAATATAGTACTATATGCCATAATTTAATATCTATCTATCTATCTATCTATCTATCTATCTATCTATCTATCTATCTATCATTATTTTCAGAGCAAAATGAATGACCAAGTATTATATTTTTTTCCCCTTTAATTGGTTAATAACTTAGTTTGGTCAATAAATAAATCACACATGTAATCCAGTAAAATAAGAGTGGCCATGCTGGGTCCATCTAACCCAGTATTCTGTCTTCTGACAGTGGCCACTGCCAGATGAATAGAGCAAGTAATTATCAAGTGATCTGTCCCCTCAGCCAGTCTCAGTCCTTGGCAAACAGCAGTCCCTGACTATCCTGGCTAATAGCCGTTAATGAACCTATCCCTCATGAAGTTATCTAGTTCTTTTTTGAGCCCTGTTACAATCTGGGCATTCACAAAATTCTCTGGCAGAGTTCCACCTAATGTTAATGGTGCTTTGAGTGAAGAAATACTTCTTTTTGGTCTTAAACCTGCTGTCTATTAATTTCATGGGGTGACCCCTAGTTCTTGTTTTATGAGAAGTAAATAATGCTTCCTTATTTACTTTCTCCACACCAGTCATGATTTTATAGACCTGTCTCATATCCTCACTGCCCCTTAATCAGCTCTTTTTCAAGCTGAAAACCTCCAGTCTCATAAGTCTTTCCTCAATGGAAGATGGAAGCTTTTTCATACCCCTAATCGTTGTTCTCTTTCTTTTCCTACTCCTGAATATCTTTTTTGAGATGAGCAACCAGATCCACATGCAGTAGTCAAGATGTGGGTGGAGAGCAGACTATTCAAGAAGCAATATAATATTTTCTGTCTCATCTTTCTCTTTCCTGATGATTTCAAACATTCTGTTAGCATTCTTGACTGCCGCTGCACACTGAGTGGCTGCTTTCAGAGGACTGTACACAATGGCTTCAAGATTTCATTCTGAAGCAGAATCAGCTAATTTATACATCAGCATTTATAAATATGGTTGGGATTATGTTTTCCAATGTGCATTTCTTTGCATTGATCAACATTGAATTCACCTGCCATTTTGTTGCTCGGTCACCCAGTTTTGCAATATCCCTTTGTAGCTCTTCACCATCTGCTTTGGACTTAACCATCTTGAGTCATTTTTTATCATTGGCAAATTTTGTGCAAGAAAAACAAGTTTTTCAAAGAGCAGCAGAAGATACATTAAAGAGCCACTTACAGCTCGTGAGCCTCAATCAGAGTTTCGTTGTACTCATCTGGCTACCTTAGAAACCATTCAGATTGTGTTGTGGTTCTCACAAGAAGGTGGAGCTTCACTGTCAGGAATATTAATTCCTTCCAAAAGTGGGGACTAACCTGCAAAAGTCACAGCCAGTTCTGCATTCTGAAAACTCTTATGTCGGTGGGCAGGGAGACTCAGAGCTCACTAGAAAGACAGGCCATCCTTGTCTTTCAAAGATGTTTTTCAGATGTTGGCTTCTGGCTTTGGCCCACCATTTTCCAGAACGTGTAGCATATTGAAACCTGGGCACTGATTTATCATTCTTTTATAGTTATCACTGTTATTTACACCAAGGCAAGGTGACTGCTATCAAATCTCTACTATAGTGTTCTGCTCCTACTTTGAGATAGCTCCACAGAGGTGCACAACTTTGGTGAGTGGGTGGCGTTACAGGCAAGTGCCGTATCCCCTTCCATGCTAGCACTTTCATCCACAGGAGTACACCACTTCCCTCCAACCAGCCAAAGCTCTAGTACATCTATCCCACAATGCTCTCCGTTCACATCAACTTTATTTATGGGCTATCTCCATGTCAGCAGTGAAACCACGAGCTGAGAATGGTCAAAGTATTAGTTGTAACATGTTTCATTAGATGGTATCTTCTAGTTGTCCTTCACAGCAGAACAAACAAGTCCTGTGAGATGTTTAAAGACTAACAGATTTCCTTATTGCATGCGCTTTTATGGAAAAAGATCCCACTTCGTCAGCATGTGTGCATGGGAGAGAGAATTGTGACCACATATTTACCTCTACACTCTTGCAAAGCTGCTGGTACTGTCTCTCAGGCTATGTTCACACACAGGGGGTTATTTTGATACAAGTTGTTTTGAAACAACTTGTATCAAAACAAGACGTTATTTCAAAATAAGTTAATTTGAATTAAGAAAATGTTAATTCGAATTAAGGAAAAAAGCTCAAAGCGAAATAGCATGTTTGGACGACAGTTATTTCTAAATGAGTCACCATCGTTTCAAAATAAAATGTTCTGACGGGACTGTTTCAAAACAATCATTTTGAAACAATGTTGTTTCATCACCAAATGGGGTTTAAATTGTTTCGAAACAGTGCTGTTGTTTCGAAACAACGGAACCTGTTGTTTTGAAACAACGGTATGTCGTGTGAACATGGCGTTTCTTATTTCGAAACAACCTCTGTTGTTTTGAAATAAGACTGCTGTGTGAACACACCTTCAGTGTTTATTGCTGTCAGCAATGGCCATCAGGAAGGGATGTTGGAGCCAGTGCCATAGAATATTTTATAAATGCTAGAGAAATGACCTTTGAACCATCCTTCCCCTTCTGTTTCCGATCCCTGGTCTACAATTAAAATTTGAACAGGCTTAGCTACATTGCTCAGAGTTGTGAAAAATTCACACTCCTGACTGCTGTAGCTAAACCACCCTAAATGCTGGTGTAGATACAGCTGGGTATTTGGGGAGGTGGATTACCTACACTGATGGTAACACCCCTCCTGTCAACTGAAGAAGCACCTACACTGCAATTGCAGCCTAGTGTAGTGTAGAAATGTCCAGAGGGTCTTTGACACACCCTTGCAAGATTTCAGGACAATCCCGTCGCTCGCTCACAAATGCACCCCTCAGCGCTGTAGTGGGAAGGTGGCATTTCAGGCAAAGGGAGAACTGTACTCAAGTTTCATACAGTCACCATCATGCACATGGTTAGCAAAATGTAACACCAAAACCTGTTTGGGTGACACTGTTAACATTCTTTCTTAGGGCCAGCTTCCAATGCTCTGGTTTCTGTTCAATGGTGCCTTACTCCAGAAGTAAATGGGACTACCTGTGGGAGTAGGCTTAGCGAACCACACACAAATAAGGAGTCTGGTTGCACTTTTAAGACTAACAAATTTATGTATTGCATGAGCTTTTACGGGAGAAAATCCCACTTTTTCAGATGCTTGAAGATGGAGAAGTACAGCTGAATGGGAAAACAATAAATGCAGGGATGTGTAAGTCATAGGTTCAGGTCAGGCTGTTACAGTATATCAGTGCAGGTGCGTAGATTCAAACAGTGGAGAACAGAATATTAGAGGGGCATGAGGAAAAAGGAAAGCAAAATCACCTGTTGTAAATGGGGGGAAAAAATCTTAACCCCTACTTAACTTTAAGTTGATAGTGTCAAGTCTGCATGTGAATTCCAATTTTTCAGTTTTTCTTTGAAGCTTTGATTTGTTATTTATTTGCCTAAGTATAGCTATTAGCAGATAATTAATGGAGTGATCAGAAAGACTGAAGTGTTCCCCATTGGTTTTTGAATGTTGTTATTTCTGATGTCAGATTTGTGTCCATTTATTCTTTTGTGCGGAGACTGTCCTGTTTGTCCAATGTATAAGGTGTGGGGGCATTTCTGGCTCATGGTGGCATAAATCACATTGATGGATGAGCAGGTGAATGAGCCCTTGATGGTGCAGCTGGCTTGATTGGGTCCTATGACAGTGTCTTTTGTTCAGATATATGGGTATAGTTAGAGTGTGGTTTGCAGGGATATGTGCCTGCTTTAATGGTTCTGCTCTTAGGTCTATAGCTCCTGATGAGTATCTGCTTAAGGTTGGTGGGGCTGTCTGTAAGCGAGAAGAGGTCTGTCTCCCAAGGCCAGAGAGAGTGAAGGATTGTCTTGTAGAATACGCTGAAGATCCTTGATGATGTGCTGTAGAGGTTTGACTTGGGGGTTATTGGTGACACTAGTGGCCGGTCATTTCTGTTTCCCTCATACCCAGGAAAAACTCACAGTGACTTCAAAGGACTGAAGAAGTACATGCCAGATTCTGTCACTGTGCCATTCATGCTTATTGGTGTCTTACACCATTGAGTCAAAAGGGACTTCTTGAGTAGGAAGGTGCTTTCAGTGTGAATAAGGATGGTCGCAAGCTAACCCTTGTTATTAACCAGCTTCAGTGTATAACAGCAAATATCACATGGAGATGGGGCTCTCCTGGCAAGGATCTGGCATTCCCAACTGCACTGCAAGGTAAAGTCATCATCGGACAAGGCGCTTGCCTCCAGGAATTAACCCTTGCCCTTGATCACCATCAGCAAAAAATTGCAGCTGCAGAGGCGAACTGTAATGACTTCAGCTTAATCCTGAGCAGGCCTGGGCCTATGAAATTAATGGGGGGCAAGGAGGATGGTCAGTATAGTCCAGGAGAAGCCCTGCACCATGCCGAATCAGGTCCCTGAAGGCAGCAGTCCTAAATTTTCTCTCCCAACAGTTCGACATTGATGTAACTCTACTGACTCCATCATAGTTACTTCAGATTTACTCCAGACTGAGTTAATTCATTTGGCCTGGTGGGCCAAACCTCCCCCATGCAACCCAAATTAAGCATCCTGTGGTGTTTCATGTTTGTCACTAAGTGAAGATCCAGGACTTTGTGTTCCTATTTTAGAATTGCTACTCATTCAAGGTCCGAAGGACTGTGTTAGTCTACTTCAGTAAAAAAAAAAAAAAAAGGAATCCTGTGGCACTTAGAGACTAACAAATATATTTATTGCATGAGCTTTCATGGGAGAAAATCCCACTTTGTCAGATGCTTTGGAGATGGGGGAACTCATTGA
Source organism: Podocnemis expansa (assembly GCA_007922195.1). Taxonomy (NCBI): domain Eukaryota; kingdom Metazoa; phylum Chordata; order Testudines; family Podocnemididae; genus Podocnemis; species Podocnemis expansa. Next base: position 1,336,801 of record ML682001.1, on the reverse strand, counting down.
AGGTAGACAATGCCAGGCATGTGACTTCCTGTTGTTCACGCTGCCCATGGGTCATCAGGTCAACAATAGCCCATGGTCCTTCCACTAGCATCATGTTAGTGGATTAAGCCCATTCCAGCACAAATCAACTCTCCTAACCAGCACCATGAGGCCTTGGTGGTTCTTAGGAAGAGCTGACCTTCATTATTTACTCTGGGGACAACACTACGTGAGTTTAAGCATATGGTAGAGATTGTGGTGAAGGGCTTGGGATGAGAACAAATCCATGACAAAAGCAAGTGGCTGCAGACTGAAAACATAGACTGTCCTGTGCAAATCATTAAGAAGAGGAGAGAGAGACTATTGAAATTTTCCTTTGAGAAGGGAAGATGAGTGGGTTCCCAAGTGCATTATTTTTTCCAGAGTAATTTGAAGATAAAAATCTGATTTCACAATGAGTATGTGACATAGAATAAAACAAAAACTGGAGTCAAAGTAAGTCTGGAAGCTGCTGCCTGCCATCCGACCTACCTGCCCATATGAGTGAGAATAGCAGGATAGAGCATCTCCACTCAGTGATTTTTCTCATACTGCTGACCTTCACCCTGTTGGATTGAGTTCAGAATGTTCTGAGGTTTCTCTGCACAAAATCAATCATTTTGAGTCTCATGCTTTTTCTCCTTGGTTGCTCACTTGACTTTTAATTCCTTTTTTCTTGTTGAACACCTCAGTATCCAACTTTTACTCATCCTCTGGCAGATTCTGACCATTAGTTTGTACTTCCCTTCTACCCAGAGGAGGTTTAGATATAATGTCACAGCTCCATGGACAATGAGGACTTCATGGATATGACTGGGTTCCACGCTGCAGCCTCTCAGAACACCACACAGGAAAATTGCTTAGAATTCAGATCCCACTTTGGGCAAAGACTCACTCCTCAATCACTAGAACTAAAGGAGAATCGCCATTCTCTGGCAGCAATAGGGGGCCTTAGATACACTGTAAGTTAATTCTGATTCCATGGAGGAGAGGGAGTGATGTGCTCACAGTCTCGCTCTCTCTCTCTTTCTCACATACACACATATACAGACACACAGAGTAGTTAATTATGATAAAATCAACCCAATTAAATTTATTCTGAACCTTTTTTTAAAAAAAAGAGGAGTAATTTAGAAAACAACAACATTGGCTTTATTACAAAGTGTAGAAGTAGCTGAAATACCATTTGAGATGCTATTGTATTGCTGTTTTCAACCAACCATGGCCAATGGGCCTGTCAAGTGGGGTGTGTATTATAGGTGCCTAACTCATCTACTGGATTTGAACACAAAGAGCTTTAAAAGAAAACATCTACCACCTGAGTGAGCATAGAGGGATTTTCATAGGACATATGTTCCCCATCACCCAGCGTGTTTACCTGCCAGTCATGTGGACAGCAACATAGAGACAATCTGCACTCTTTAAAGCCTCAGACCTGAATGGAGTGACCTCAGGGAGCAACTTTGCTACCTGAAGATGTGAATACCTTCGTAGACTGATTTCATCCACTTGGGGGCAGACACCCACATGCAGACATGTCAAATTCATTATACTAGGGCATCCTTACTCCTGTCCTTTGCTATATCTGCTAGACCACACTACTTCAATGCTGCTGCTTCTGCCTTTGATCCATTAGGCACACATTTTTGTAAAAGGGAGGAGCTGCTTATCTACAAACTCACAGTAGTTTTAGACTGAGGTAACAAGTCAATGACACTACTCCAGATTCACGCCAACCCCTGTGCTTCTAGCTTTTATGACAGCAAAGAAAACATTCAGAAAGAGACGGATGTAGTACCGTCTTCCTGAGTCTGCAGGCACAGACTGCAGCAAGAGCCCTAGAAGCAATTGTGAACTGGTCAGTTGATCTTAACTGCATATTCCCACTGGTGTGTAATGATGACAGACCTGGGCAGAGAACGGAAATTCTATTTTGTGGGGGATTTTGAGATTTCAAAATCTGTTTTCATTCTAGTTAGGAATAAAACCTCCAAATTTTGAAATTCTCATTAAAAAAAAAACTTTTGGCTTTCTTTTAATTTGATATTGTTTTATTTAATGAATAATTCATTTAAATTTTTATTGAAACAGAGTTCGTTGCCAAAGAAAAACTCAAAATGTATCTATTCAGAAATGTTGAAATGGTATGTATTGTACTTTTTTCCCCTCCAAAATAGAATTTGGAGAAATCATCATGATTCTTGCTAAATATTTTGATTTCTAGAAAATGGTTCCACTGAAACTTCTTCAGCCCACTCTAATGACACTTTTGATGTCACTGCTTCTGATTGTTTCAGCGCCGATCCCTCTAGGAGAAACATCCTGGCTTTCTGGGACAGTGAAAGAGTTCCACCCCATTATCCCTGTTTGCCAACTGTAGTTAAAGTCCTCAGAACTGCCCCAATGCCCTCCCTAGCCTTAGAAACCAGAGTGCAGTGGAAATAAGCTACTAATGCAAATGCTGCTCTGCACTGGTCTCTCTAACTGGTGTTTGCATGGTATTCCTTTGCAGAGAAAATAAAGCAGCCCCTAGATTTACGAAAGGATTAATGGAAAACAAGAATTGTCCTAACACCTTTGTAATGATAGGTGGATTCAGGTACAATTGCCATGCCACCATCTAGTGACAACAAGATGACATGTCAACATCTTTCCAGTGCAAGACAATATAATTTTGAGACCATCCTTTGTCACAGGTATTACTGCCCTCAGGTAAAACAATGCCTTTGTCCTTCAGCACTTATTCTGATTCAGTCCCCCCAAGTTTTCAAGCTTTTACTCCCATTCAAACCTTTGCAGTGATTTTTTACTCATTCAACCACTTGAGCCATCTCACATCACCCAGTGCTTACCACCAGGGCTATAAATTATTCAGTACCTCTCTGTCTCAAGTCAAGACATTGATTCAGTGCCTGCAGTACAGTATTCTATAATTTTTTTGACACCACATTAACTATCAGCTTCTCAGGAAAGCAATATTGAGTCCATTCTGATATTTTACAGTGATTTTTACAGGCTCCTGGCCTTGGTTTCTCCAGAATCATTTGCTCCTTACTCAACTTTAGGCACCTGTATAACTCACAGGCTTATCTTGTCCTGCTGAATCAAGGAAAGATGCATAATATCATTCAGCAACCCACCCAATCATCACTGCTTGGACCCAGAGCAGAGTGAGAAAAACCTCTCTTTCTTCATATTAGACAGGTTGCTCATCAGTCACTCAGCATGATACTCCCAGGCCTACTACATGCAAAAAGGAGGTGCCAAGGACATTGAACATATAGCGCAAGTACCACGGTAGGTGCATCATCATAAATATCCAAGCAAATCCCCAAAAGGCTAAGCCTGCTTACAAGCTGAGCACAATCTGGTTCACTTTCTAATTAGGTCCTTAAAGTGGTCCAATTGTATATTCAGTTTATGTCCACCACTGGCAATCATATTGAACCAATGAAATAATGGCATCCAAACAATTGCCAGTTGTGTTGTGACATTCCTTGGTCGACGTGACCTTCTATGCATGTCCCTGCCAAGAAAGCCACCAAAACTGAACCAGTGGTGATGGAGGTGGTTTCTTGGCTGAGCTACCTATATCCTCATTGCTGATCTTGTCCTGCTATTTAATATGGACCAGTTGAGGGACTAAAACTGGATATCTACTACAATCCAGCATTTGCCACTAGTCATTCAAAGAAAAACAGCTGGATTTCCCAGACCCACATTCACAAAACTTGCAAAACATAAAGGTGGTTTGACAAGGATTTAAGGCAAGTGAGGTGGTAGCAATAGCTGAATGTGTCGTGGGAGGAGACAAAAGTTACGGCTAAAAATGGTCAAAAAATTTCCATCAAAACCTTTTTCAAAAGTTTTATTCAAAGGCTTTGCAACAAGACAGAGATGTTCATTTGAAACTTTCTGGTTTTGTCAATGTTTTCCAGATTCAATGGGAGGAAACATACCACCAAAATAAATTTTGTTTTCAGGATTTGATTTTGGTTGTTTTGATTACGTTTGTTTTATTCAAATAAAGTCTTCAAAAACTTTAAAAAAACATCCAAATGTATTTTTTTTTACATATTTTTGTGGATTAGGTGCAATCTGCTTTTCAATCCCTACCAGTTGGGCCTATAAAAGTGACAGTCCCAGATGGGACCTCAGAGAATGGCTTCATTAGACTTCATGCCAACCCAGCCATCTCAGATCAATAGAACTGATAGATATGGATGACTTTGCTTAATCAGATTCGCAACCATTCTGGCTGAGTTGAATTATGGCATAGCCCTCCTGAGAGCAGAGCAAACCCCATCAAGAACCTCATAAACAAAATGCCAGCATCTGTTGCTAGAGAGAGACAGAAAGGGAAAACAGAGAGAGGAATGGCAGAGTTGGGTTAGTCTGAATCCTCACAGAGGCTGGGGCGGAAGAAAAGCTTTTACTTGTTGTTCACCAACTTGCAGCATGCAAGAGTCACTCAGCATACTCACATAGTCACCTTGTACGACTGCAGGAGTTAAAGTAGGCTGCAACGTAGAGGAATAGGGTTCTGAGGACCACTATTTTTAGGGGCTCAGCATTCCAGAGCCCCTAATAATAGAAAATGGAGCAATGGAACAGCCAACCATTTAAAAATAGTGGGCCCTGGAACGCAGTGTTCCAGCTCCATTTTCTATTTTTAAGGGCCCCAATGCTGAGCCCCTAAAAATAGCAGATGTGGAGGGAGGAGCCCTTGCTTGGCCTCTTGGATTTAACAAGCTGGCCCACAGACAGTAAAATGTTTAGGACCCTCCTGGATGCAAGTAGCTATATGAATGGATGCCATTTGGACCTAGAAGAGTTTTGAGATGTTTCCTTTTGAGGGCAACTTGGTTAATATTATACAAAGGCAAAGGAAGCCTATTGTCAAGGCATGAAGTTACTCTTTCAATGCATCTTTGCTGGATTCTCAATCTTTGATCTAACCATTGTTCACCTTTCTCACCCCAACAGATGCACCTCTGTCACTTACAAAACTTACACCCATGGTGATCCAGGCATGACATTAAATCCACTAATGTTAACAGCCCCAAAGCAGAGTAAACTTGATGCCTCTCCAAGGAGGAATGAAAAGCAGATATATATTTTTTTTCTTAAAGGTGACTCAGAGGACAGACCTGTAGCAAAGGTTTGTTCATGGAGTGCTGGGGAGAATTATTGCTTAAATTTTAGTAGCATGCATAAACGAGATGACGTTTTTGATGCCACAGGCTATAGAAGCATAATCATTACAAAGCAGACCATATTTCTTTCAAACTTTCCTTTGGTCTTTTAACACACTGGGCAATACATCTTGCCAGCTTGCTATATATAGCCAGACATATATTTACTTCTCTGCTTCCTGTGCATATTATTTAACCTCTGGAAGGCTGCAAATATTCCAAAAGTGATGGCACATGTGGGCAGCTTTAAGGCTCCAGGATGACAGAGGTGGAACTTATCTGCTATGACATCAAATGTTCTTCCCAAATAAACCACATCAGTCAAAGTGCCCAGTGTTCTTCCTACATTCCAATGGAACACAGTGCTGGGTTGCAGAACATACCAAGTGCAATGAGATGGAAGCCATATGTTATATTTTTAAATCTCCCAAGCGTATTCAGGTAGAACATAACTTCTGTGCTGTTCCATTGCTCCATCAGCTTAATGTTCCTTGATTCCAGGTGAATTCTCATGGACAAAAGTAGCAGAGTGGTGTCAGATGATCTGTGGAAGGGCAGCAAGCAGAAGTAGTTACACTCCTGTTCACTTCTCTAGGTACCAAACCTCATGATTGTTGATCTAAAAACATGAACCTCAACACCTTGAGTTAAGGCTTTTTGCTTAGAGACAGTAGCAGACTGATAAATTTATATGATGCCCTAACAAAACTAGAGAGAGCAGGGAACTCGACTCAATAAGGTCGACTTAAAGTCGACTTAGAGACGCCCCATTTGTGTAAGTCAACTTTATAAAGTCAACTTAAGCAGCTCTCCTGCCTTAAATTGACTTTATTAAGTCGACTTTAATGGCCACATTTTGTTAAGTTGAGTTAATAAGGTCAACTTAACCCTTAAAGTCAACTTTAAGGGTGAGAGTTCTTAAGTCAACTTAAGCAAGTTCTTAAGTCAACTTAAGAACTCCAAATGTGGCTAGGGAGTTGCTTAAGTTGACTTAAGTCTCCAGTGTACACATAGCCAACTAGAGGGAAAAAAGCTATTTCATCATAGTGTGGGCTGTATGGAGACAATCCAATAGGTAATGAAGACCAGCTGGGGAGAACCACTATAAGATATGGGCTTGATTCAGCTATTAGTGAAATTCTCTTGTTAATGTTTGTGATACAGGAGGCTAGATTAGATAACTTTAGTGGTCTTCTGGCTTTATAATCTGTGAGTCAGTGGAAGAGAGATGTTTACAGAACCTTCACATAGGAGAAAGAGTTGAACAAATGGAAAGAAAAGTGTCCAAGAATATTTCAATTAAATTCTGTTGGTGTCTATTTAGCACTCACTTTCCATGAACATTTGATCTCTTCAACTTGACTTCTGCAAATATTTACAAAACTTTATGTTTGAATCAGTACAACATACAGATTGTAAAATGTATGTGATACACTTTGAATTATCCAAATAGCACCAGTGACACGAATCTTGTTCAGATCATTGAGACGGCAAGCACCATTTAGGAGCTGGGTGGCCTCCCCTCTCAACAGGTGATCATTCTTCTTCTTCTACTTGTCCATTCTTCTCCTCCTTGAAGTCCTGGCAGGGAGTTCTCTGTTCTGTTATCTAAAATTCTGTATTAACACAGAATCAGAGAAGATTAGAGATGAAAGGGATCTCAGGCAGTCATCTAATCCAACACGCTGCTCAAAACAGGACCAACTAAACCATCCCAGCATGGCTTTGTCAAGCTGGACCTTAAAAACCTCTAAAGATGGAGATTCTACTACCTCCCTAGGTAACGCATTTCAGTGCTTCACCACCCTCCTCGTGAAAAAGAGTTTCCTAATAGAGTTTTCCAGCCTAGATGCCCCCCTCCCCCTGCAACTTAAGACCATTGCACCTTGTTCTGTCATCTGCCACCACTGAAAACAGCCTAGCTCCATCCTCCCTGGAACCTTCCTGAAGGTACCTGAAGGCTGCTACTAAATCACTCTGCACTCATCTCTTCTGCAGACTAAATAGCCACAGTGCCCTCAGCCTCCTATAAGTCATGTGTTCCAGTCCCCTAATCATTTTTGTTGTCCTCCACTAGCCTCTCCCCAGTTTGTCCACATGCTTTCTGTAGTGATGTGCCCAAGACTGGACATAACACCCCAAAAATGGCCTCACTAGGGCCGAACAGAGGAGAATAATCACTTCCCTCGATCTGTTGACAATGCTCCTACTAATGCAGTCCAATATACTGCTAGTCTCCTTGACAATAAGGACACACTGTTGACTCGTCCAGTTTCTTGTTCATTGTAAGCTCCAGGTCCTTTTCTTGAGAACTGCCACGTAGCTAGTTTCTCCCCAGTCTGTAGTGGTGCTTTATCCAAATCCCCAGCATTAGATACATGCTGGGAAGGCCATCTATCTCACGTATCATGTGTTGTGATAAAAGAAAGGCATGCGGATAATTGGGAGGTTCAGATGAAAGAGTTTCACATAAGGAAGAGCATACTTCATTCAACTAGAAAATTCACTATTGCTTGTGTTGGCTAGTTGCATAAATCATCCAATCAAGGAACAAAAACAACACCAGACAAACTGTCCCAGCAGAGTGTTGAGTTGTGAATAGCTGCAATTAACTGCTATTGTCAGCAATCTGCCCATCAAGAATTGCTCAGATTTCAAGCATTTTGTGCCCTGATTTTAGGACAACTTCTGAACAGGAAAAAAAGTAATTAAATACATTATTTGCTGTGATTCAGCTTTACCAATAAGTAAACAAGGTCTTTTATTTCCCCCTGCTGCAAGAATGCCTCTGCAGCAAGAGCTTTCCAAAGTGGGATTTTCTCCCTTGAAAGCTCATGGGATAAATAACTTTTTTAGTCTTTTAAATGCCACCAGGTTCTTTGTTGGTTTTGCTGACCTACACTAACACAGCTACTTCTTTGGAACTCAGCAGCAAGAGCACCTCATGAAAAATATAGTTCAAGGGAAGCTGAGTGTACCAAGGAGAATGGGCACATGAGACACCTGATCTACAACCACCATGAGGCATCACCAAGGCATTTCAGAATAGAAATACTTTGGTTTTCACCTGAAATATTTTGGATTTAGATTTTTCAATGAAAATTTCAACTTTTGCCTGGAAAAAACTCCCATTTTTCTGACAAGCACTGTATAACACTCTTGTACTTAGAAACAACGCTTCAAGTAATGGTGAATCCATCCTGTTCCTTGATAAATAGTTCCCACTGTTAGCATTTTGTGCTTGAGTTCTAGATCAGGGGGTCTGGAACGTGTGTCTCTGGACCTGCATGCAACTCTTTGACTGCCCTCTTGCTACTCTGGGTCCCCCCACTGCTGGGGACCCTGTGAGCAGCCTCCACCCCAGCTCCACTCCCCTGCACCACTAGGGGACACTGCAGCACTCTGTGCCAGGTTTTGGGTTCCCCAATGTCACCAGGGGACCCTGCCGGGGGGACCGCTCTTGGTTCCAGGCTCTTCCCCCCAACACCTGCCAAGGGATCCTGAGGCAAGCTACCTGACCCAGCTCCCAGCTCCCCCCACCAGAAGGCTACACTCATTGGGGCTCTCAAAACACTTAGTTATTCAAGGAATTTCTTTTAAATGGCTCTTCTTATTTTTGGGTTGCTGACCCCTTTTCTAAACTGAAATATCTTCAGCTTCCAGCCATTGAATCTGCACACTGGGAAACATTCCTCAAGGTGCCCCAACTTGGCACTGCTATAGAACAGTTGAATCCCAACTTTGACGCCAGTGCCAAATGGACTCTAGGAGAAAGCAAGCAGACTCATGCTACTCAGTCACCATCTGGAAGAAGAGCTTGCTTGCTCAGCAGAATATGACCTGCAATGAGGGCATGAAGGTAGGTGTGGGAGCAAGATAGCCAGTGGCAGGAAAATAGCCCCAGAACATTGGCTCCACAAAACCATGTTCTTTCAGAGAAAACATACCCAATTACCCTGCATCTAAAAAGGATTCTGGCCCCTGCAAAACCAGTGTCTAGGTGGGAGGAAGCATCATTTGAGGAATAACCTATCTTGTTGAGCTTGAAAGTGGCCAGCTGCTCATCCTATGAAACCTCCTGTATGGCTGTTTTCAGGATGGATCAGACAAAGCAGAAATGGAGCATTTCACCCAGACCAACCCCGGCCAGCTCCAGATAATTCCCTAACAACACCACATGCTGGACTGCTCTCCCCCAACCCACTTTTAAATGGGTTTATGCTCTCAAGACACTACACAAATGTATAGTTAGTGTGAAGGCCTCTGCCCCCAATGAGTTTATACTTTAGCAATGAGAAACTTCTGTACTAGTGAAGATCAATAATCAGTTAAACTCATTTACCCCCTGCTAATAACTGCTGGGTAGTACTGCTGAGAAAAACCACAATGTTCTCTGCATTTTAGTGGCAAATGAATGATCCATGTTTATAGTGCCTGTAAAGCCTTTGACGAGCCTTTAGGATGAAACGTGCTGTAGAAAATCCTCATGGATTTGTTTCTTTTCCGTTTGAAAAGAAGTCCTGGGATCACATCGGAGAGGACTTGAGATGATGAAATGAGATGAGCTCATGCTTCTTAAGAGATTTGCAGTGCACCTGATGTTGAAAGAATTGCTAATGCAAAGGGTCCAAAGGATGGGCGAGGAAGACGAAAATGACCATTCCACATCTTGCTATTGAGCACCACCCTTTCTTATTGTTGTTGCAATGCTCATAACTCACTTCTCAGCTCTGACCTGGCTTCGTCTATGAAAGCTCAGAAGATCCTAGGCTTACAATATGACATTGAAGAGATTTTCAGGTTATTTCCTTTGCTCACATACACAAGGATCTTTATGACTTTCTCCAGTCCATCTCCATTACCAGCCCAAGGAGCACTTATGTGTCTCTAAGGCTTCTGCTAAAGGAAAGTGAGATTTGTTGGGCTCAGTTCTCAAGAGATCATGCGAACCACTTCCTTAGTTTGAATCTGCATGGGCCTGGAGAACTGATGGGCCCAAATGCCTAGATTAAATTCCAGATCTGGATGTGAATTCAGTGAGCCTGATTCTGCTTTTACACTGAATTTACACTGCTTCATTTCCATTGACTTCAACAGAATTCTCCAGATTTGCAAGCCGCGTGTGTCAAAGCTTCATATCTCCATAATGGGCTGAGTCAAAACTTTGGATCTGGTTACTCCCAAACTTGTGCATTTGAAAATTTGATCCAAACCTAACCAATCCCAAATGTTCAGAATCAGCCATTCTAGAGACAGATTCAAGCTGTGAACTCCAATTCAAACTTGGACCCATCCCTCGTCTGAATGACCAGCAAAACCCAGCTCAGAACTCAGAGAGAATTGTCAATCCCTGGGGTTAATCCTAGCCATATAGATTCATGCTCTTTGCATGACCCATAAACAGGCTCAAGTTTGCTCAAAACTGGGCCCAGATTTGCTGGAAACAAGTGATGACCTTCAGCAAGTCTTTGAATAATCTGTGCTGAGCTATTCATTTGTAACTGGAAAGCAATCTTTGTGTGGCTTAGTGAATGATTTGCACAGTTTTAAAAAGAACTTGTACTTAATGGCTGCCTGAACCACTTGGAAAGGAACAGGAAAGATATATTACGACCAGTAGAAGGGTAACCAGATAACGTGTGGAAAATAGAGATGGGAGAGGGGAGTAATAGGGGCCTCTGTAAAACCAAGTCATGAATATTGGAATTGTCCCTATAAAATTAGGACATCTGGCTGCCCTTATCAGTGAAATTCATGAATGAAATTCTATATCCAAGTCCCTTGCACTGCCTTTACTCTTCCATGCACTCAGCCTTTTGGAAAGTACAAATTTGGATCAGATCCTGAACTGAAATTCACAGTTAGTTCAGGCTGTCTCTGGTTACAATAACTTTGGAAACCTCAGTGCAAATGGAGCTTTCTGGCTGGCCAACTGGGGTTTCACACCTATGCTAGCAATTTCATCAGTGCTCAGGTTTGTAGCTTGATTTTCCACCATAGGAACAAAGCAATAAAAAAAGGTGTGTTTCCAGGGTGGGGTTGTCAAATGTCCCAGGTGAGTCCAAGCAGAGTATCACCTCCCAGAGTGCTAAATCTGGAAGTCTCTGCGCCCTAAATTTCCATTCATGTTAATGGACAATGAGCTGCTGATTTCTCACAGGCTGATTAGCTGTGGCAGCACAAAGCATTCATGTCTAAATATTCCCCTATCCTGTGGGTATTTGCAGCCATGTTATCTTGTGACTTTTCCATTGCACACCCTCGTCAAGATGAAGGGGTTTACTGGTTTCCATCTGGGGTGGCCTAGAAACCTTGCAGAGTGAAGGATTCCTGAGAAAACCTGGACCCATCCCCATCTAGGGAGCATCTGCATACAGAGGTGATTTATGTTTGCTAGTTCCTAAATCTCCTCTCTCTCAAACAGCACAGCTCACTCAAACTGCCTTTGATTTTGCACACTGCACCCTCTCCTGTAGGATGGAGGTTAGCAAAATGACAGCCAGTGCCAGTCATGGATATCTGGCATTGAAATGGCAGTGGAGGAGGAACTAAGCTGGATATTAAGAAAAAAAATCACTAGGAGGATGGCGAAGCACTGGAATGGGTTACCTCTGGAAGTGATGGGATCTCCATCCTTAGGGTTTTTTAAAATCCAGCTTCACAAAGTCTTGGCTAGGATGATTAGCTGGGGTTGGTCCTACTTTGAGCAGAGGATTCGCTCTTCAGTTGCCCTCTGTTCTGTGCAGCCTGGGGAGCTTGTACAACCTGGACTTTGGCTTGGCTTTCCCAACATACCTCACTCTTTCAACAAATGCATCTGGAATCACAGCTGCCTTTAATGCACATGACCCCTTAAGACTGTCAGGAAAGCCTGAGAGTAGCATAATGCCATCCTGTACGTGTGTGTGAGCGCCTGTTGATAGGTGCGTGAAAGGAATGCACAATTCAGATAATGTTTTGTTTCTAACTCTTCCAACAGGAAATTAATCATGCTCTCTATCAAAACAATAATGCTTCATTGGGATGGCCTGAGCTGTCAGAATTCAGTACCAGGAAGGCTTAGTGAATTTTCACTTCATCATTCATGTCATTTCAAGATAATTTTGGAATAAATGAGTACAGACATGAGTTTGGAACTAACAGATGATTATAGAAGCAACATGAGTGCTCGCTCCCTCTCAAACCTTCAGATCCATGTTGGCAGATGACAAAACTCTTGATGATACTGTATTATTATTATTATTATTATTATTATTATTATTATTATTATTATTATTTGAATTCAATAACATCACGAGTCCCCAGCTATGGTCCGAGCCCTACTGAGCTAGACACATGGGAAGAGACAATTCTTGCTTTGAAAAGCATCATTGGATCTGGGACCAGGAAGTCTGGTCTAAAGAGATGGATAGGAATATAGCAGATTAAGACTCAAACTCCCATGAGGTTCCAGGCAACCTCTCTAAATCGAAATATTTCAGTTTCAGACAAAATTTTTCAGCACTCACATTTTTTGCCAAAATAATCTAAGCTCTCAATGGAAATAAAACCATTCTCCAGCCAGCAGCAATACTCCTAAATTCTGTTTTGCTTCCATGGCTCTTTCTGGCTTACTTCCTCTTACATACCAACAGGAGCCACATGATGGTGCTACGGCACCATCAGAAATGCCGATGAAGCCATTGTTAAGACAGTAAGGGAGAGGATGGATAAATTTTCTTTCCCTTGATGGAGTTCATTGCGCTCTGGGTATGGAACTAGCCCTGCCTCTAATATTCTGGAGACCAGGTATTTTGTTCTTGGAATCTGGAACATGCCTGACTTCAAAAATATTTTCTAGAAAATTTTACTCCTAGACTCAGACGGGACTGGGCCCTGTTCTTGCAAATCAGTGCCTATTACCAAGTAGACTAGTCTGTCTGCCTGGAACATACCTGTCATGGCGGTCTTTGGGTTCACTCCATCTCACGCTACTGGAAAGGTGTTGTACAAAGGCATTTGCTCTCAATCCTTTCAATAACTCTTCAATGGCACAGTAAGTTCTTGTGCTAGTATTGTTCACACTACTCTGTGAGTAATAGCTGTTAGTTAGATGTCTCTTGAAAACATAAGAGAGATGTTCACTGAGGAAAACCCAATCAAGTCTGTACAGTGGCATGGCAAAAACGAGAGTCCTATGGCACCTTAAAGACTAACAGATTTCTTCAGGCATAAGCTTTCGTGGGCTCCAGCCCACTTTGTCAGATGCGCCTGATTAGTCTGTTAGTCTTTAAGGTCCTACAGGACTCTTGTCATTTTTGCTGTACACAGACTAACACGACTATCCTTCTGGAAATTTACAGAGGCACAGAAGGCTGCCACTAATTCTGGGCCAGAACCTTAATGATGTAAATCAACACAGAGCCATTGCTTGCCAGAGACCTGCACTTATCTGCACCCCTGGGAATCTGGCTCTCTGTCAAGAACCTTTGCAGCAAGTTTTCTAGGTAGACATTTCAGCCACCTATGGTCCAGTCTAGGTTAATTTGGTTTTAGAATACTCCCTGTTTTGCTCATTATAGGAAGAAATGAGTATTTGCTCAGCTATTCTCCTTGTCATTTGAGTGTATCTAGTCCTAATTAGTTCTTTGCCTACTTGTCCCCCCCACACACACACATACAGAGATCAAATATCTCCGATTTTCCCATTTCCTGCAGTGCATGGGTGTATTCTGATCTCGTGACTAGTTTGATGAGAAGTCTGTGTGGTTCAAGGAAGCATTGGTAGCCACTGCAGTCTGAAGCAATTTAGAGGCCAGGAAAGAAGTACACAAGGGCTTGTAATGAGTCTGTGTTGGAAGATCTGGGTGAATATGCCACACTGAGCATTTTTAGACGGCAGACATACCAGGCATGTGTATAACATGCTTATGGCACGCATTCATCTGTCACAGAACAGAAGAATAGGCAAGTAACTAGGTTCTTGGCATTGGGGCCAGATCAATGCAGGACTATCGGAGCTAAAGTCCCAGATCCCAGGCTCCAGCCCTTAAGATCCCGGCCTGATCTTCCTACCCTGCCACCCCCAGCTGCACCGCTCAGCACCAGTGAGGCTGGTGGGGGTTTTTAGGGGAGTCCCTGTCACTGCAGAGAGAGAATTGGGACCCTGGGCCAGGAACTGAGACCCATGTCATCACCCCTGCTCTGAGCCAGCTTGTCCACCCCAGGGGTGGGATGGGTCAGTGCATGCTCGCTCTGCCCAGGGGCAAGGCTGGCTGGTGTGTGGCATGGCCTCCATGGTGGCCTTCCAGGGCCCGGGATCCTGGAGGGCTGCACCAGATGCCACACCATGTGCCAGCCGGCCTTGTCACCCCCGGAGCTAACCAGCCTCTGGCCCCAGATACCCCTCCCAGCTCCATCCAGCCTGCAGGCTGTCATGGTGGATAGCCAGGGCCCCAAAATGGGGTGGAACCACCAGTGGGGGGGCAAGGTCCCAAGCTGATGAGGATGCACCAGTGGGGGGCAGTCCGGGGCCCTGAGATCCCTTAACCTGGCTCTGGTTGGCATAAGGCTTTGCTGCCTGGGGTTCAATTCCTCACTCTGCTGCAGGTTTCCTGGGGGATTTTCAGTGCTCACTTTGTCTTTCTGTTTCTGAGTCCCTTTTTTAAAAATAGAATAGTACTTCCACAGTGGTGTAAGGATTAATAAGTCAAGGTGCTCAGATACTGATTATTACAGCCATGTAGATTAGAATTTGTTATTTATAATTATATGCGTAACATCATAATATTTGGCTTGACACAGCCATTGGCTTAGACAGCTGTATTTGTCATTCTCAGTCACTGAACAAAGAGGAATACTTTAAATGGACCTATTTCAACCTCTCGGCTCTTTGCCAATTATTTATTTAAGCTGCTTCTCCATTGCCTTCCTCCTTGCACGATCATTGCAATTATGTAAACTGGTTGTATAGTTTCCCCAAGATCAGGATGATGGGATTTGACACCCACAGATGTAAATGGCTACATGGGGCAGTTGAGAGGCTGACCACATGGCTTTGAGTTTGGCTATTCTTTTGGGGGATCTTTGTGATGAGTAAGTGGGGCCATCCACATGGCACAGAACTGTCCTGGTCATTTGTCACGTGGCTGGAACTTTGCAAAGAATAGATGAGCACTTGTGGCAAGACACTCTGGTTCCCATTGCACAGATAGATTATGAATGAAGAATGCAATCATTTCAGTAAAGATTAGAAGTCGCTGACTTGCTGTGCAAGTCTGGGTGACTGTGTCTACACACACACAAAAATCCACCGTTGGCCCGTGCCTGCTGACTTGGGCTGCATGTCTGTTTCATGGCTGTTTTTTCAGCCTGAGCCCCACAAACTTTAATTAGCTCGGTGTCTGATACCCAGTGTCTCTTCACCCATCTGTATCTCTATTTTCCTTCCCATCTTCAGGACAGGAACTGTCTCTTGCTATGTGCTTCCTAGTACAAGGTGTGCTAATGTGATAGAAATAAGTGACGTATTGTAAAGGGCCCAAAAATTCTTCCAGTGTATAAAAATAAGCAATTATTGAGCACAGCATCTCCCAGTTTCTATTGGCAGTAGAGGTTAGGAGTCCACCACCAGCTGGGAGACAAGGTGTCCCACAGTGTCACGACCTAGGCAAATAACAAGGAACACACTGGAAATTGTTGTTTTTGTTATCTCTTCACATTAATCCTGAATTCCATTAGGAACCAACCATTTATCAACAAATAACGCCATTAGCAAGACACAGATATTCAGTCCTTTCACCTAGAGAGAAATCAGCCTGTCACTGCAACAAAGGGGGCTTCTCCTGTACAGCCAGGTGATTAAGACTCCCAATAACGAAGATTTATGATATATGCCAGTTATAGCGGGGGTGGGATTCAAATAAATTAACAAATGATGTGCTGGAACTTGAGCTCAGTATGTGTATCATCACTATTTTATTTTAATTTGAATTGCAGTAGTGCCTAGTAGTCTCCTTCCTCGACTAGGGCCCCATGGTGCTAGGTGCTGCACAAACACAGACTGAGAGGACAGTCCCTGCCCCAATGTGCTTACAATTGTAAAGTTTGTCTCCATGGGAACTTTTCACCGTGTCATACCAACATAATTATATCTGGGGATGGATTGCTAAATGAGTGCTCATTCTATTTATTCCCTCGGGAGCACCTGGCATTGGCCACTGTTGGAAGACAGGAAACTGGGCTAGATGGACCAGTGGTCTGACTATCCTTATGCTCACTAGAGTTAAACTGCTATAGTTTCATTACAGCATGTAGACACACTTAATTTAGAATGAGTGACTTTTTTCTGTTTAATTTAAACTCCTTCCAAAGCAACAGAAGGTAAACTGGGAAAACACCATCTGGTGCCAGAATAAGGCCACGGCTACACTACTGATGCTTCAATGGCCCGACTACAGAGCTGCAGCTATACCATAGTAGTGCTGCCCTGTAGACACTTGCTACAGTGCCAGAAGGGGTTTTCCCATCTCTATAGTTAATCCAGAAGGCAGTGGCTGGGTCAAGGGATGGATTCAGTACAGTCCTGGCCCATGTTGATGGCAGAGGGGTTTTTGTGGGTTCAGCAACACCAGCTCTGTGAAGGATGTCAGCTACCTTGATGGAAGCATCCTTCTATCCAAATAGCTGTGTCTACAAGGGGGTAATTTTACTTTTGACCTTAGTAGGAACAGAGTAAGACTGATGTTGAGCAGTTTTCTGGAAAGATCCGTAAGATCTTTCAAGCAAAGGGGTTTTGTTTGTTTGTTTGTTTGTTTATTTTTTTGGTTTTGTTTTGTTTTTTGTTTTACTTGTCTTCACTATGCCTAACACACCAGGAACCTGAGTTGTGATTGGCAGCCTCTGGAAGCTACGTCAATGCAAAACCCTCTGGGGGCTGGAATCCTGCAACCGTGACAAAGGGTAACTGAGTCACATATGGAAGTCAGACATAAACCATGCCCGTCCCCCTGCTCACCTGTTGTCTCCTTGCAGTTCCACTGGAACAGGGTGACAGCCTAGGGTCATGCAGTTTGTTTTCCAAGGTTTGTTGAGGGGATAGGGCTGAGGCTTAGGGCCACCCTCATTATCCCCAGTGGATTCAAAAGTGGATTCTGATTTAGGGTGTCTTCATTTTAGTTTTAAAGGCCAGAGGGACTGGATTTTCCAGGGGTGGGAGGCTGAGAGTCTGTGGCTCCGATTAGCCCCAGCTGGAGGTAGAGATGGTCAACATACCTGATGATGGTGCAATGTCTAAGGGTATGTCTACACTTGGAGCTGAATTCGAATTGATTGCCATCAATATGAATTCTATTACATGCATGGACACACTGGCTTTCCTCAATTCAAACTGAGGAACTCCTCAGATCGAATTGATGAAAGCTGACTTCGAATTGGTCAAACCCCGTTTGACTTTGAAGTCAGGGTCAATTCAAACTGAGTAATTCGAATTGACCCAGTGTGGCCATGTCAATTCGAAATCACTGTTAGTTTGAATTAGCCACAGCTTGATTTTTCCCTATACAATAGCACCCCCTACTGAATTCGAACTAGCAGGTCCTTTTCATGGACATGCCAATTCAAATTGGATTGTCTAGTGTGTCCATGTCCATTCGAATTGACTGAATTCGAATTAACCCCAAAATGGGGGTCTTGAATTTAGAAGTGATTTTTGCAAATGAAAGCCTCATGGTGCCTCCACTTCTGCATCTCTAACATGCACAGTACTACTTGCCTGGCCCTCCCTGGGTTGAATTAACTCAGAGTGCAACCTCTGTGTGGAAGGGGAGCTGACCGCATGATTGTTTCTCTTTAATATCTTCTCTCACCCAGAAACATGGGTAGATTAACACATGGGCCTACAGGGCCTGTGTCCAGGAGCCCACACAGAATGGGGGGCCCTCAGCCGTGCAGCACTAGGGGGCGCGGAGCCAACCTGGACCAGAGGCCAGACTCTGCATTGCTCTCCATCCCCACTCCTGGTCCGGCCAGTCCACCCCGAGGGGTGGTGTGGGCCAACCCAAGGCTGGACTCTGCTCTCCTGCCCTGCCCCTGGGCCAGCCAGTCTGTTCCTGGGGGTGCAGCCGGCTGCTGGGTTGTACATCACAGCACAGGCTCCAGTATAGCCGAGCTGCACTGGGGGCCGCCCCGCATGCACCGCTCAGCCCCACGACTCTAGGAGACTGATCAGCCCAGCTGCGGCCAGCATGGCCCCAGCTCCACCCTCCACTCACCCAGGTGCCGGCCCAACTGCAGATGTCAGGGTCGTAGACCGGAGGGGCGCTGTGACCCCAGGAGAGGACCAATGAGGCTGCAGGTCGGGCTCACAAGTGTGAGAGGCCCAGGGGTCCAGAGATTCTTAATCCACCACCGCCCAGAAAATCCTCCCATTTTGCAACCTTGTGTCAAAAACAACTGATCAGGGTCCAAAAGGATAGATGTGTTAGTCTAGGTCAGCAAAACAAACAAGGAATCCTGCGTCACTTTTAATGACTAACATATTTATTTATCCCATGAGCATCCATGGGAGAAAATCCCACAGCGTCAGATGCTTTGAAGATGGGGAACTTACAGAATGGGAAGAAAATAAAGTTAGGGAATTGATCAGAGTGAAATACAGCATACCCAAACTATCCCCTGTACTGTGGCTAGACAGCAATGCATTTTTTTTTTCTGGGACAATTGCAGGCAGCAACAAAGGATTGTCATTCTTCAACAGCCAGTTTGTTTAACAAGCAAAATCCTCAAATGTCAAAAAGCCTCTCTAAGTGATCTCACCACTTAACAAAATAGGGTCCCCTTAGGGATTTTAAAAGTGTGTTTTAATCACCAGTCTTTTATGCAATATCCTCAACCTGGCTAATTTGCCACTCTTCTCAAAGCTACAGTAACTGCTTTTCTGGCCCATTCAGGGACAATCTCCATTTTGCTGATGTGCAGTGGCCAAATTGCCCAGATGATTGCAATGGGGATGCTGAACAACCAATGCTACTCTGAGTTACAGAATGTCACAAGAAGACACCAAAGCTATGTCTACACTTAAAAGGTTCGTTTGAATTAACTTAATTTGAGCTAATTAATTTGAACTAATAATGGTTAGTGTGAATTAAGTTAATTTGAATTAACATGGCCACCCTAGAAACCCTAATTCGAACTAGCATGTCCATGCACTGGACTTGCTAGTTCGAATTAGGTAGGGGGTGCTTATTGCATAGGGAAAATCAAGCTGTGGCTAATTCGAACTAACAGTTAGTTTGAATTAACACAGCTACATTGGGTTAATTTGAGCTAATGAGTTTGAATTAACGATCACTTCAAAATTAAATTAGGTTTTATCACTTTGAAGTTAGCTTTCATCAATTTAAGCTAAGGCATTCCTTAGTTTGAATTAATGAAAGCCAGTGTGGCCATGCATTTATTTAATTCCAATTGATCCTCATCCTTCTGAGGGGGACGGAGGCACCCATCTGTCGCCCTGACAAGATCTCTCGAGAGGTATGCTGCCTGCCAGGTGCCCGCATCCGAGACGTTACGGAGCGATTGTCGAGAATCATCCGCCCCTCTGACTACTACCCCATGCTTCTCATCCATGTAGGAACCAATGATACTGCAAGAGGTGATCCTCGGCAGATCAAAGGTGACTTCAGGGCTCTGGGAGCGCGGGTGAAGGAGTTTGGAGCACAGGTGGTGTTCTCCTCGATTCTTCCGGTCAAGGGTAGAGGCCTGAGCAGAGACAGATGCATCCTGGAGATGAACGTTTGGCTGCGAAGATGGTGTCGTCAGGAGGGCTTTGGCTTCCTTGACCATGGGTTGCTGTTTCAGGAAGAAGGACTGCTAGGCAGAGATGGACTCCATCTTTCGAGGAAGGGGAAGAGCGTATTTGGATGCAGACTGGCTGACCTAGTGAGGAGGGCTTTAAACTAGGTCTGAAGGGGGAAGGAGACCAAAGCCCACAGGTAAGTGACTATGTGGGAGACCAGGGGGATGGGATGGAACTTGGGGGGTGCCGGGACTGTAACTCCAGGGATAGAAGAGAGGATAATTGGAACATGCGGGGGGAATCAAATAACTTTCTTAGATGCTCTAATGAAGCCCTAATGCCTGAGGCAGGTGGGGGAGGTCAACACCAAAAGAAAATCCAGGGAGGTAGATACAATAGAATTGAATGTCAAAATGGGAAAGTAGGGCAATCAGCTGGGTATCTTAGGTGCCTATACACAAATGCAAGGAGCCTGGGAAACAAGCAGGAGGAATTGGTAGCACTAGCGCAGACAAAGAACTATGACGTGATTGGGATAACAGAGACGTGGTGGAATAGTTTGCATGACTGGAGCTCTGCAATAGATGGGTATAGACTGTTCAGGAAGGACAGGCAGGGAAGGAAAGGGGGAGGAGTAGCACTATAGGTAAAGGAGCTCTATGACTGCTCAGAGCTTCATTATGAAAGTGGAAACAAGCCAGTTGAAAGTCTGTGGGTTAAGTTTAGAGGGGAGAGCAACAAGGGGGATGTTGTGGTAGGTGTCTGCTACAGACCACCAGATCAGAAGGAGGAGGTGGATGAGGCATTCTATGGACAACTGACAGAAGTTTCTAGAGCACAGGCCCTGGTTCTCATGGGGGACTTCAATTACCCTGACATCTGCTGGAAGGCCAGTACAGCAGTGCACAGGCAATCCAGGAAGTTTCTGGAGAGTGTTGAGGACAACTTCCTGGTACAAATGCTGGAGCAACCAACGAGGGGCCTTGCGCCTCTCGATCTGCTGCTCACAAATAGAGAAGAATTTATCAGGGAAGTAGAGGTCAATGGCAGCCTGGGTAGCAGTGACCATGAAATGATTGAGTTCAAGTTGATGATTAAAGGAAAGAAGGAAAGAAGCAAAACACAGACCCTGGACTTCAGAAAAGCAGATTTTGTCTCCCTCAGGGAACTGATGGGCAGGATCCCTTGGGAGGCTGATCTGAAGGGGAAAGGTGTCCAAGAGAGTTGGGTGCATTTTAAAGAAACCCTGCTAAGGGCACAGGAAGATACAATTCCGACAAGGAGAAAGCACAGCAAATGTGGAAGGCGCCCACTGTGGCTTAACAGAGAGCTCTGCACTGAGCTGAAGCATAAAAAGGACGCTTACAGGAAGTGGAAGCTAGGACAGATGACTAAGGAGGCATATAAAGACATTGCTCGGGACTGCAGGGATAAAATCAGAAAGGCCAAAGGACAAATGGAGTTGCGACTAGCAAGGGATGTGAAGGATAACAGGAAGGGGTTCTACAAGTATATCAATAACAAGAAGAGGATCAGGGATGGTGTAGGTCCCTTACTGAATGGGGCAGGCGTCCTCGTGACAGAGGATGAGGAAAAAGCTGAAGTGCTCAATGCTTTTTTTACTTCAGTTTTCACAAGCAGGGTCAGCTCCCAGCCCACTACACTAGGTACGGTAGACTGGGGAGAAGAAGAGAGGCCCTTGGTGACAGAAGGTCAGGTTAGGGACTGCTTAAAGAAACTAGATGTGCACAAGTCCATGGGGCCGGATGAACTACATCCGAGGGTGCTGAGGGAGCTGGCTGATGAGATAGCAGTACCGTTGGCCATTATCTTTGAAAACTCGTGGCGAACAGGGGAGGTGCCAGAGGACTGGAAAAAAGCAAATATAGTACCTATCTTCAAGAAAGGCAAAAAGGATGATCCTGGGAATTACAGACCTGTCAGCCTCACCTCAATCCCTGGAAAAATCATGGAGCAGCTTCTCAAAGAATCCATCCTGAAACACTTGGAGGAAAATAGAGTAATCAGGAACAGTCAGCATGGATTCACCAAGGGTAAATCATGCCTGACCAACCTCATCGCCTTCTATGATGAGATGACTGGATTTGTGGATGCGGGAAGAGCCGTTGATGTGATATACCTTGACTTTAGCAAGGCTTTTGATACGGTTTCCCACAGCATTCTCATTGGCAAATTAAGGAAGTATGGGTTAGATGCATGGACTGTAAGGTGGATAGAAAACTGGCTAGAACAACGGTTTCAGCGGGTAGGAATCAATGGCTCCATGTCAAGTTGGCAGGCAGTAACGAGTGGTGTGCCCCAGGGGTCGGTCCTGGGGCCAGTTCTGTTCAATGTTTTCATTAATGATCTGGATGATGGGATAGATTGCACACTTAGTAAGTTTGCAGATGATACCAAACTGGGGGGAACGGTAGACACCCTAGAGGGCAGGGACAGGATTCAGGGAGACCTAGACAAATTGGAGCAGTGGGCCAAGAGGAATCTCATGAGGTTCAACAAGGATAAGTGTAAAATCCTACACTTGGGACGAAAAAACCCCATGTACTGCTACAGGCTGGGGAGTGATCAGCTAAATAGCAGCACTGGAGAAAAGGACCTGGGAGTCATGGTGGATGGGAAGCTGGATATGAGTCAGCAGTGTGCGCTTGCTGCCAAAAAGGCCAATGGCATACTGGGCTGCATCAGAAGAAGTGTTGCCAGCAGATCGAGGGATGTGATCATTCCCCTCTATTCTGCACTAGTGAGGCCACATCTGGAATACTGTGTCCAGTTTTGGGCTCCCCACTACAAAAAGGACATGGACAAATTAGAGAGAGTCCAGAGGAGGGCAACCAAAATGATCAAAGGGCTGGAGCACAAGCCCTATGAAGAAAGACTGAAGGAACTAGGCTTATTTAGCCTGCAGAAGAGAAGACTGAGGGGGGATTTGATAGCAACCTTCAACTACTTGAAGGGTTGCTCCAAGGAGGAGGGAGCTCGACTGTTCTCGGTAGTAACAGAGGGCAGAACGAGAAGCAATGGTTTCAAGTTACAGCTGGGGCGGTCCAGGCTGGATATTAGGAAAAACTTCCTTACTAGGCGAGTGGTGAAGCATTGGAATAAGCTGCCTAGGGAGGTGGTGGAATCTCCATCTCTGGAGGTGTTCAAGTCCCAGCTGGACAAAACCCTGACTGGGATGATCTAATGGGAGTGGTCCTGCTTTTTTGGCAGGGGGTTGGACTAGATGACCTCATGGGGTCCCTTCCAACCCTATGATTCTATGATTCTATGAATTCAAATTAAATTGTAAGTGTAGACAGACCCTAACACAACCAGCTCCTTCTGCTTGATTATTCATCACTTTTGGCTGTTCCCCATCCACTGCTGTCCCAGCACAGCCATGAATAAGTTCATTACTCTTTAAAAGGGCCACAGGACTCCTTTTTTGTTTTAACATAGCCACAAAGAGCTATCTGCTATGGCTAGGGTGACCAGATGTCCCAGTTGTATAGGAACAGTCTTGATCTTCAATGCTTTCTCTTATGCAGACACATCTGACTCCCCAGTTCCATCCTGATTTTTCACACTTACTGTCTGGTGACCTTAATTCTCATTTAAAAAAAAGTCCTCTTACTACCTGCACTGTTTAAATATGATGGCTGTCCTAGAAAGATAGCAGATCAGAGAAGAAAAGACAAAGAAGCAGTAGAGAAAGAGAGAGCCGGTGGGCCAAGAATGAAAGTGTTTAAAACTGGAGAAACGTGGAAATTACTCCGAAGCATTTCTGCACCCAAGTACTTCTGTTTGGTGACAGCTACCTTCTGAAACCCTGCCTCTGCGCTGATGCATGCAGATCTCTGCCATCTGGCACTGGCAGGAAAGTAAAAAGCCATCATTTCAACTAAACCTTCTTCTTCTCATTGCTCCAGCCCACTACCTTTCCCTCTTTGGGGCAAGGACTTCACATTGTCTGGACACAAAAACCTAGGTGCTATGGCGATTCAAATATATAATAGCCATTAACAAACCTAGTAACTGACTTTTTATATTAGCATTTTGCAAATATTCAAGTGAATGAAGAATTTTCCTGTGAATGTTGCTGGGAAATTAATGTAATGAGGCAAATAAGTTCATTACAAGCAAGGTCCAATTCTCCCAGTTTGTCCAAAACCACAATTCTGTTACTTTGCAGAGTATTTCCAAGGTATGTCAGGAACAGATGTGCTTAGCTATGACAAAGAAGCTCTGAAAATACTACTTGTAACCAGGTCATCTCCTGCCATCTGCATGGGATCTCAATGTAATGCTTTACCAGATCCTTTTTGTCTCTCCTTCCACTTCTCTCTCTGGAAAAGCTGATTGACAATTAGGAAAAATTGTTGTGAAAATGTTGTTCCCCCCCACACACACACCTTGTTGTTCTGCCAGAAAGAATAAATCAATTAAAATCGACATTGCAATGTTTTAACCAATTTTACTTTCTAGTTCATTGCATGTTCTGAAATAGATGCATGCAGGTAGAATTTAAGACAAGACTTAATTACCACAGCTGGCTGTCCCTAGACCCCTGGCCAGAGGCCTGACATGTAGACTATATGAGAACTCAGTGTGAACATCACAACTAGACTGCACATACAGGCATGTGTCACAACTGTTATGTGTCAGTGACTGGCAAACAGTGGAAACTGAGACAAAAGTGGTCTCCAGGAATTTCAGACTAATGCCTCATTGCTTTATCCATAAAAGATTATACTAGGACATTGCTCAACACTCACACAGTGCTGCAGGACTCAGGCTGAGCCCTACACTTGACTCAGATGTAACTAATGGGGAGAATGTTTCTGAGATCTGACCACACTCTTCCTAAATAGGACTGAGCCAATTTGTTGGAATGAAGACTGGTGAATGGTTGAAGCTGACAGAAAATTAGAGACCCGGAATTCAAAATGTGTTCTGGGTAGGTTCAAGAAATATCGTGGCACAGTGCTTAACAATAACAAAGTGTCACAGGTAGGAATTGTGTTCCCCTGTGCTAGGCCAGAGCCCACAGCTTATTCTACTTCCACAAGGCAGAAGAGGGTGTGTGGCAAGATGCTTTGTAGTTAGGACTATGCAAATCCTTTGGCCTGAACCCTGGCACAGAGGCAGTTAAATAAGAAAGGCAGAGCTCTCATGAGATGCTACATGGAGCTGCTTGGTGTGAATGTGACAGGAGAAAGTTCATTTTAAATCTCAGCCACTGACGCTTCCCAAGGGTACCCAGTGTTGTGAGACACCCCACTACCACCCGCCCTTAGCATGGGGAAGTTTTGCATGTGCCTGCCATGTGTCAACTTCCCACCTTCCCGAGCACGGCGTTCCAGACCTCGCTTGTTCTGTTCAAGTTACTGATAGACACACCCCAACCCCTGAATTCTCCAAGAGTCCCTCGAAGGGCCCAGGTCCAGATCCACTGAATGCCCACAGAATTTGCTGATTCACAAATCCCAATGAAACTAGCTTTAACTGAAGGTCACCTCTCTGCTCAACACAACACCCTGAGCCAAAATTGTAGTGAAAACAAGAGTATGTTTGTTACCAAAGAACAGCTTCAAACGATAGAAAGGAAGGATGTTGGAAACAAATGGTTACGTATAAAATAAAAGCATAACACACTTTCTCGAATCATAGAATATTAGAGCTGGAACGGACCTCAGGAGATTATCTTGTCCAACCCCCTGCTCGAAGCAGGACCAAATCCATCTACATCATCCTAGCTAAGTCTTTGTCAAGCTGTGCCTTAAGATTCCTAAGGGTGGAGATTCATAGAATCATAGGGCTAGAAGGGACATCGGGTGCGTCTACATTCGGAAGCATTTTCAAAAAAAGGAATTTCAAAAAAATTATTTTGAAATATATTTGAATTAATTATCTCAAAATATTTTTTTCAAAAATGCTATTTCAGGAAAATGGATGGAGGACCACTCGTTATCCCAAAATACTGCAGCTCTTGTTTTTTCAAAAAAGAAAGTCTACATCAGACTTTCTTTTTCAAAAAAAGAAGGGCAATGGAAAAGATAGTCAGGCTTTTTTCAGAAAAGCCTTTGCCACGTCTGGCAATGGCTTTTTTCAAAAAAGCTATCTCAGAAAAAGGCTTTTTAATTTGAAAAAGCTGGCAGGTTTAGCTTTTTTCGGGAATGCTAAACCTAATTATTTTTTGAAAGAAAGCTTTTTTCAAGATAGCTTTTTTGAAAAAAGCCACCACTGGATGTGGCAAAGTCTTTTCTTGAAAAAAAGCCTGCCTATCTTTTCCATTGCCTTCCTCTTTTTTCGAAAAAAGAAAGTCTGGTGTAGACTTTCTTTTTCAAAAAAAAAAAAAACTGTGATATTTTGGGATAACGATCAGTCCCCTGGATGTTCTCCCGAAATAGCATTTTTGAAAAAAAGTTATTTTAAGATAATTATTTCAAATATATTTCAAAATAATTTTTTGGAAATTACTTTTTTGGAAAAATGCTCCCTAAAGTAGACATAGTCATCTAGTCCAACCCCCTGCCAAAAAAAGCAGGACCACTCTCAGTAAATCATCCCAGCCAGGGTTTTGTCTGACCAAGCCTTAAATATCTCCAAAGATGGAGATTCCACCACTTCCTTAGGTAGCCCAGTCCAATGCTTCACCACCCTCCTAGTAAGAAACTTTTTCCTACTATCCAACCTTGATCTCATCAGCTGCAACTTGAAACCATTGCTCCTTGTTCTGTCCTCTGTTACTCCTGAGAACAGCCAAGTTCCCTCCTCCTTGGAGCATCCCTTTAAGTAGCTGAAGGTTGCTATCAAATCCCCCCTCACTCTTCTCTCTTCTGCAGACTAAATAAGCCTAGTTCCTTCAGTCTCTCTTCATAAGTCTTGTGGTCTACCCCCTTGATCATTTGTGTTGTCCTCCTCTGGACTCTCTCCAATTTGTCCACATCGTTCCTGTAGTGTGGAGCCCAAAACCAGACACAGTACTCCACATGTGGCTTCACCAGTGCTGAATAGAGGGGAATAACAACTTCCCTCGATCTGCTGGCAATGCTACTATTAATGCAGCCTAATATGCCATTAGCTTTCTTGTATTAACGGGGCACTTTTGATTCATATCCAGCTTCTTGTCCAGTGTAACCCAAGCTTCTTTTCTGTAGAACTGCTGCCTACCAGGTCAGTCCCCAGTCTGTTGAAGATCTAAACTAACAAGTTATCTTCCACCTTGAAGACATTCATCTCACTCAAAGGTTTCCCCTGGATTTTCAACAAAATCTGGCTAAAATCCCTGTTTTATGAAACAGATACACTGTCGGTTCACTTCTTTCTGGAAGAAGCCACTATCAGTACCTCTTCATTTGCTTTACACCAGGGGTTCTTAATCTTTTAATGGCCCTGCACCCCCTACAGAGATACATGGTAACCCTGCCCCCCCACCAAAAAAAAAGCATATATATAATGGTGTGGAATTGCACACGTATAGTCTTTCTTTGTTTGTCATGATGACATCACGTTTGAACTATATTGGGTGGGCATTCTACATTTAAATTATACTGCATTCCTGCACCCTTTGGACTACCTTCCAGCACCAGATTACGAACCCCTGCTTTATGCAGTTACAGAATATGTTTCTTCTTTCACAGGAGCACCCCTCTTCAGCAATTTATCTTGAGCTTCCTTTCTCCTGTAAATCCTCTGCCTTGCACCTGACTCAGACAACAAACATTGCTTGGCTCCAGTTATGTCCATTGTTTTCCAGACAGACAATTGAGCTGAAGACATACAACACCCAATGGTTTGCCAGTGAGAAAAGTGTTTCCTTTCTTCTTCCTGGCTAGAATCTGTTCTCACTTTCCTTGCAACTGTTGTTAACTTACTTAACTGACTAACGTTAAGAATGTAATTTTCAGTATACGTACATGACTCCTTACCGGTGCTCTGCACATATATTTCACAATGACTATGATGACCAGCATGACACAGGCTTTCAGTAGACTCATTACATGACCCCATTTAGTGAGCCTATGGGATCCCTATAATCCAGGGATCTCAAACACATGGTCTGCAGGCTGCATGCGGCTTCTGAAGCTATTTTCTGTAGCCCATGATGACACTATTGTTACAGATATTTGCAATATCATTTTATGAAAAGGTTTCAGTGGTGTGGCCCTTGAGCTAACGTACTAGTCCTCATGCAGCCCTGTGCTAGTCCTCATGTGACCCTCGTGGTGATTTGAGTTTAAGACACCTGCTTATAATCTAACCCTGTGCCTTCTGCCAGTGGGTATCACAAGGTCCTTGGGTCACAGGGGGTGTGGTAAAGGCCAGGTGTATCACTGGGTTCAAAAAAGAACTAGACCAGTTCATGGAGGAGAGGTCCATCAATGACTATTAGCCAGGATGGTCCAGGATGCAGCCCCATGCTCTGAGTGTCCCTAAACCTTTGACTGTCAGACACTCAGAATGGACAACAGGGGATGGATCACTCTATTATTGCCCTGTTTTGTTCATTACCATTGAAGTATCTGGCACTGGTGACTGTCAAAAGACAAGCTACTACCCTAGACGGACCAATGGTCTGAGCCAGTATGGTCATTCTTGTATTAACACAGCCCCTGAATTTTTCTAGCCATGGTATCTCAGACCTGATCTGTCTCAAGTGGCTCAGAAAGGAAAAAAAAGTGTTGAACATCCTAAAAATTCCCAACTCCTACCAATCAGGAAAATATTGAATATCCTCAACCTCCTCCTAGTGTCGGCCCATGTGGCAAGTCAACATGCCAGGAAGAGGAAGCTGGATGGGCAAGATGGTATGCAAATACAGGACCTATTTCCAACCCTCCCATAAGTCCTATCTATAGGCAGAGTTCTTCTGGGTCATGTCCACTGGTTCAAGGAGCAGAGGGAGCTGTCCAGGTTTCTTTTCACACTGTCCACCTCAGGATCACTGAGTTTGTATCTGTGATCCTCACTATCATCCCTGTTTTTGCATTTGTTGTCTCCTGATGTATTTGACTCCTGGGCCCAGTGGCTCCCCGATATAGGCTGAGGGGAAGAGCCTTTAGTATGGATGCACTTAGGCCCACCCATCCTTAGTGCTTCAACAAGTGTAATGAATATTGAAGAGCAAGTGAAGTCAGCAAAAAGAGCTGTCAAGAAGCTGAAATTTGTTTGCATGAAACATTCATAGAATCATTCCACACAAAGAACAAATACTTGGTTTTCACTGAAATCCTTTCCTGAACAGAGACAGACAGACAGACAAAAAAAAGCAGGGCAGGGGGGGACAAGGTGACTGAATAAATTGCTCACTACCAATAGCTCAGCAGGGTGGCAAATTTACCCCAAGAAAGTCTTTGGATCTCACACAGCAGCCTCTGAGGATGAAAGTTTTGGGTGGCAGAATAAAGCCTTACATGTATCAATAGGAAGGCAAGCAGGAGAGTTGAGGAATGAGCATTTGTCGGCAAAATTTTTGTGTTTTAACTCACTTGAGGAAAATAACATGCACAGATCTTTGGCCTATGATGTATCATGTTCCTGAGGACTACCTCCAGTTCACTTACCTCCTTGTCTTCTTCATAGCCTTACCACCATCTTTCTGCTTAAATAAAACAAGGGCCATCTTCAAAAACCAGCCAGATCTACTCCTGATAGAGGAATTAGTGCTAAGCCAAACAAGTGGGTTGAGTCTAATTTATACCAGCCTAGGAAATTAGACATAACAGCTGACAAACTGAATCTGAGCACACCATGAGGCAGCTCGAAGCCAGCCTGTCTGCACCGGCATTTTAAGATCACTATAGTCAAGTGTCTGCTGAGAATGAAGTCAAACATTTCCCAGCATATCACCATGGCACTACACGTGCTCAATAAAGGGAAGGATGAGAGAAGAGCTCAGCTGGATAAAACAGAGGTTAATAGATACTGCATCAAAATTGATGGAGTCTGATGCCATCTCCTACTCCTCTGAACAGAGGAGGAACAAAACCCAACAGTAGTAGTTTCTTAGTTTGTCGCCTGAAGTCTCTTAAGCCAACAGACACCAAATCCCTCTCCTGAGCCTTTTCTCAGTTGCACAGTGCTGCTTGGTTTTCTTGTGCCGCTATCCCTCTGCTCTTGTCTACTTCAATCTGTTGTTTCTTTTGTCTCAGCCCCCATGCCCTCACACAGACATGCCCAGCACCATACTAACCAAAAGCTCATGGGGCTTTCTCACATACTCTTTTAACTTAGGTGGGGCTTACAATCAATTATCAGAATTGAAGCATGAGTTCACATGTGTCCATCTCACTCGGGTTGGAAATCAACTCATAAAAAATGTTTCACCCATCTCATAACAACACACAGCATGAATAAGTGAAGGGGAGAATGGGAAACCACAATGGCTGTATCACTGAAATCACAGTAGACAAGTTTACTGGGTAAGGCACTCACCCAGCAATTAGGAAAGCTGAGTCTTACTCCCAGTTTTGCTTCAGACTTGCTAGGTGATTATGAAGGAGCCATTTCCCTTCCCTGTGGCTCTGGCTCCTCTCACACCCTTTGTGTATTTACACTGTAAGCTCTTTGGGACACGGACTATCTTTCCTGAGTATGTGTACAGCACCTGATACAAGCCCTGATCTTGTGGAGATATCTAAGAGCTGTTTGAGTTCAGATACTAATAAATAATAGGGGACAGAGGAGTTTGTCTGAGAGGAAAGATTTCTATTCCCAGTGTTGATTTTGATTGATTTTATGAAACCATTAAATTCTTTTGAACAAAACATTATCAGGCCACCCTGATGACTGTCACCTTCCTTCATTCTCCATCCACTCACCCACCCACTCTTTCTCCTCCACTTTTCAGTGAGAATTAGGCCAACTGTCTGAACATTTCTCTGGTAACTTACATGACTCACATATAGGCCACAGTGAACTGAACAAGGCTACTTTCCTTTTAATTCTACTCAAGATCTTTCTGTTGGGGAGGGACATGAACATCTATCGTATTAGACGTCATGGTTCGCCATATGGCAGTATGACAGATGCTTTGATAATGATGGATTCCATCACACATTGGAAGTAGACTTGCTCACTGACATGTTTCATTGCACTTTAAAGTCTGATGCTCTCTAGCTCCTGTCTGGAAACACTGACTAAGTAGAAGTCCAGAATGCAGATTTATTGAAACTGGCAACTTGTGTCCAATGAAGAATCCAATACAGAGAACTTTTTGTCAATACACTGTAACTTTGTTTACTCGGGGGTGAAAGGAGCCATCTTTTAGCTGCCATTGATTGTTTTTACATTTTTTTTAACATGCTAGGGCTGTAAGGAAAAAAGAATCTTGTCGCAGAAAGTAATTTATTTTGGCAGCATGAAAAATCATTAAACCTATCCACAGATAAACTAAACAAAGGAATGAGAAAGGGAATCTTTAATTCTGTCCTTCTATAATTCAAAGGCTGTATGCAAAGCATGGATCTCAAAGCACGTGTACAGTCATGGGGAACATTTCACACAATTTTTCTGCCATGGAAGGTGATAGCAATGAGCCCAGTTGTGTTTGCAATTACCTCTCTTTCTACCCCTTCCCCTACCCCTACTCATACTCCAATTTACTTCAGTAGAACTCTACATGAGTTCCACTTTCCACCCAGACATGTCTGTACACTATTGGGGTACAATAGAAGATGAAATATGATGACCATATATTTGGGTATAAGTCAACAGTTTAGGTGCTGGGTTACATCAGGACTTCATGAAAGGATGGCTGTCAGCTGCTACTAGACACAGAATTGCACCCCATGAGTCTGAGCAGCCAATACAAGTTTTGTCTTGATGATGCATACCTCTAATCTGGCATTCAATAGGTGGTTTGCAGCTTCATATGACAGCCTGTGGAGAGTATTAATGGGGATGTCCCAGAAACTTCTTTCCAAGAATTGAGGTACTGTTCAGACATTCTAAACTCTTACCCAAATGTTTAATATTTAAAGTATGTCTACTGCATACACCACAAAGAAGACATAACATAGGTACTCAATTTCTCTCATCCTCTCATGAAATCTAAATAAAAAGCTTTGAGAGCAAGTCCTGGTTAGAAAACTTCAAGAAGTTTGAAGTGCCTGCAAAACACAGAAAAGAAATTTCAGTGACATCTTTTCCACAAAATTGTTTCCATTTCCTGACTGGCTCTAGTTACATTTCTGTCGCACCTTCCATCTAAAGATCTCAAGGTTAAACGAACAGTAACTAATATTCCCAACACCCAGCAGGAGAAGTGAGAAGATATTATCTATAGAAAAATTGCAGCACGGACAGATTAAGGCCATGATGTTTCAAGTTAAGCCAGCCCAGTTATTGAACGTTCTTAGCTCCCGTTGAAGTCAGGAGAAACTCTTGTCTGCTTAGTACTCTAAAATCAGGCCACATCTTTGTGCCATTAACTAGGGACTTATAAGCTAATGATGACCAACAGAGTTTGAAGACTGTGTCCTAAAAAATGATTTATCCATCAAGTCCTTATAGATCCATAGGTTCATAGATTTTAAGGTCAGAAGGGATCAAAAGGATCATCTAGTCTGACCTCCTGTAAAACACAGCCCACGGAGTCTTACCCGCCAACTCCTGCAATAGACACCTAACCTATGACTGAGTCACTGATGTCCCAAATCATGGTTTAAAGACTTCCAGGCACAAGAAACTTCAAGCAAGTGACCCATGCCTTCTCTCCAGGGGGAGGCAAAACCCCCCAGGATCCCTGCCAATCTGCCATGGGTGATAATCCCCTCCTGACCCCAAAAATGCTGATCAACTAATACCTGAGCATGTAGGCCAGAATCACCAGCCAGACACCCAAAAAGAAGTCTCTGTACCAACTCAGAACCCACCTTATCTAATGTCTCATCACAGGCCACTGGCATGTTTACCACCCATAGTCGAAGACCAGTTAATTGCTAAATTAGGCTGTCCCAGCATACCATGCTCTCCATAAATGTAACCAGCTCAAATCTGAAAGCAGCACTTTTTTTTCCATAGCTTCCCTCAGAAGGTTTTCCAGAATTTCACTCCTCTGATGGTTAGAAACTCAAGTCAAATTTCAAGTCTAAACTTCTAAATCATCAGTTTATATTAATTTGTTCATGTGTCCACCTTGGTGTTGAACTTAAATAAGCCTCTCCCTCCCTGGCATCTATCCTTCTGATGTATTTATACAGAGCAATCACCTCACGTCTCAGCCTTCTTTTGCTTAGACTACCCCAGCCAAGCTCTTTGAGTCTCCTCTCATAAGGCAGGTTTTCCGTTCCATGGATCATCCTAGTAGCCTTTTACTGCACCTGCTTTAATCTGAATTCATCTTTCTTAAACATTGGGGACCAGCATTGCATACTGTATTCTAGAGATGTCTCACCAACACACTGCAATGGTACAAACACCTCCTTGTTTCTACTGGAAATACCTCATCTAACAAATCCTAGAACTGAATTAGGTTTTTTCGGTCACTTCACATAGGTGGCTCTTAATCATCCTGTGATCAACTAATACACCCAGGTCCTCCTTCTCCTCTGTCACTTCCAATTGATGCATCCAAGCTTATAGCAAAAATTCCTGTTATTAGTCCTTAAATGCATGACTTTGGATTTCCTACTATTAAATTTCATCCTGCTTCTATTACCACAGTTACAAGGTCATCCAAATCTTCCTGTACGATATCCCAATACTCCTCTGTGTTGGCAAAACCTCCCAACTTTATGTCATCCACAAACTTTATTAGCACATTTCCACATTTTCTTCCAAGGTCAGTTATACAATGCTTAAATAAGACTGGTCCCAAGCCTGATCCCTGAGGAACTCCACTAGTTATCTCCCTCCACTGTGACAGTTCTCCTTTCAGTATGACCCGTTGTAGTCTCCATGCTAACAAGTTCCTTAGCCACCTTTCAATTTTCATATTAAACCTCATCTTTTCCAATTTAACTAAAAATTCCCCATGTGGAACTATATCAAATGCCTTACCAAAATTTATGCAAATTATATCCACTACATTCCCCTTGTCTAAAAAAAAAGAATTATTTTATTGTCTCGAAAATGAAGAACAGGTTGATCTGGCAAGATCTACCTTTTGTAAAGCCATTTTGTCCCCATTTCTGTTAACCTTGATGTCTTGAACTACTTTCTCTTTCAATTTATTTTCCAAGACCTTGCATACTGCTGAGGTGAAACTAACACACTGTTGGTTACCTGGATCATTTCTTCCCCCTTTCTTGAAAATAGGAACCATGTTATCAGCTCTTCAGTCATGCAGTACAACCCCTGAGCTTACAGATTCATTAAAATCTTAGTAATGGGCTTGCAATTTCATGTGCCTTATTGGAGCTTGGAGCAGAAGTCAGTAGTTCTGACTCCCAGTCCTATGCCCTGTCACAACGTAATCCTTCCTCTCAAAGAACCTTATCCTGAAAGTTGATGAGATACCTCCTAAGTGGTGCTGCCTGCACTCATCCCTGGAGCCATAAAGCACCTTTAGGGATCATGCCAGACATGGATTAAATTGACTTTGTTTTTAATGTCCCCACTTACTTCCATATAGGCTCAGCTTCTATTGTTCCAAATGTTAAATAACTTTAGCATCCTAGCAGATCCATCATACTGTCTTAATAGCACTTTGTTCTTATTATTGGGTGTGTCTACACTTAGAGCAGAATTCGAATTGATTGTCATCAATTTGAATTCTATTAAGTGCAATGGGCTGTTGACCTCGAGGAGCGTCACACCATCACCCATGAGCAGCAGAGCCAGGCGCTGCTGACCATCAGGGCAGCCCTCCAGGGCATGGCAGCCAGCCTGAGTCGGCTTGTGGACCATTTTATTCCCCCTGCTGCCCAGGAAG
Organism: Podocnemis expansa; assembly: GCA_007922195.1. Taxonomy (NCBI): domain Eukaryota; kingdom Metazoa; phylum Chordata; order Testudines; family Podocnemididae; genus Podocnemis; species Podocnemis expansa. The sequence goes on along the minus strand of ML682001.1, from coordinate 1,301,934 downwards.
CCCCACCCAGAGACTCCCGCGTCATTCGTTGCCAGCGTCCCCGCACCCGGGGAGGCCTCAGGGAAGGCTGAGGGGAACCCCCCTTGGGACTGGGACTGCCCCCCGTCCTGACCTTAAAATGATCCATCCAGTTCTCCCCAAGTTCCTCCTTCTCTCAGTTCTCAAAGCTCCTCCCTGGCCTTAAACCTCCCCCCTTCCCATTTAAATAAAACATATTAAAAACTCTTTTTTGTTCATATCTTTATTTGTTTGGGGATAGGGAGGTTAGAGTGGGGTGCAGGTGTGTAGGGGAGGCATGTGTGGGGTGGGGCTGGGGAGGGCATTTGGTGGCAGGCCCAGGTCCTCAGGGCTCCTCCACAAGGAACACGTCCTTGAGCACCTCGCGGATGATGTGTGCTCTTCGCTGCACCCACTCTGGCTGCTGCCTGGCTGCTGGCTGCTGGAAATTGTTCAGCCTCAGCCTCCCAGAGAATTGGGACTCTGTCACCCCGCAGTTCACAGAGATTATGCAGGGCAACACAGGTGCCGATGACTTCTGGGATGGTCTCCTCGACAAGGTAGAGGCATGTTAGAAGGCACTGCCATCCGGCTTTGAGCCTCCCAAATGCGCACTCCACTTCCTGCCGACAGCTGTTCAGTCTCCTGTTAAAAAGCTCCTTGCCTGGATCGAGGTGGCCTGTGTATGGCTTCATACGCCATGGCAAGAGAGGGTAGGTGGCATCCTCCACAAGAAGGAGGGGCATCTGGAGGTCCCTAATGGGCACATCATATTGCAGGAGGAAAGTGCCCACCTGCATTCGCCTGTACAGGGACAAGTTCCTCAGTACACGGCCATCGTGTGCCCTCCTCACCCTACTGATGTAGACATTTGTAAAGAGGCCCTGGTGATCAACCAGTACCTGCAGAAGCGTGGAGAAGCACCCCTTCCAGTTCCCGTACTCTGCGCTTCGGTGAGGTGGGGCTCGGACATGGATATGAGTGGCACTGAGGATGCCCATGCAGCTGGGGAGTCTGAGGGCATGGAGTCCATCCAGGGTCTCTTGCAGGCTCCCAGAAGTGGCCAGGCGGGGTAGCAGGGCCGCATTAATTGCCCTGCTGACCTGTAGGAGAATAGCCCCCACGGTGGCCTTTCCAACCCCAAACTGATGCGCCACTGACTGGTAGCTGTCCGGGGTGGCCATCTTTCACAGAGCGATGGCCACTCTGTTGTCCACAGGCACAGCGTGGCTAAGACAGGTGTCCATTCCCTGCAGCTGTGGGGCGAGCTCATGGACCAGCTCCAAGAACGTCTATACCGAAGTTTTGCTTCCATTGCTCATCATCCTGGGTGGTCAAGACAACACGGTGTCACCAGTCAGTGCTGGTTTTTCACACCCAGAAGCCACGGGGCACGGAGGGCAGCAGGGTGGCTGGAGCAGCAGGCAAAGCCAGTGTGGTGGCGGTGCTGGTGCCTGCCTCCGTGCTGTCAGGGTCTAGTAAGACCTTGTTCAAGGCAACCAAAGCACTGGTCAAGACTGTGCAGGCGCTGGGCATCTCAGCAACAAGCTGCAGGAGCTGGGCTCGATCCATGACCTGCTCGCTCTGCCTCTTGCCAGCCACAATGGGCAGGGGGCTGAGGCAACCTCCCATTTTTATGTGACTGGCTGTGGCAGTGGCCCATTTCTGCAACCATCTTGCCACACTTCCCATGGCGCCCCCCTCCAATTCGAATTGGCAAATCCAGTCCATGGACATGCCAATTCAAATTGGAGTTTCTGGTGTGGCCATGTCAATTTGAATTGACTGAATTTGAATTAATAATTATTAATTCAAATTGAGTAATTTGAATTGAAATGCTAAGTGTAGACATAGCCATTGAGACAATCCAGTCTGGTTTTTATTTTCAGTTGCTAAATAATCTATTCATGCTGTTGTTCAAAAACTCTTCCATTGTTAACAGCTGGTAGACTACAGTTGTCTGTTAACTGTGTCCCTTTACAGGAGAAAAAGACAGTCTGTGGTTTCATTATTTCTCATTTATATCAGGTTTGCTTGCTACTATAACGACTGCTAACAATCAGACATTATATAACAAGTGAGGGTGGCAATTTAGTTTACCTACAAATACAACAGAACAAGCATCTGGCAATCAAGCATTTCCACTTGTTTTTTTTTTTCTTCTCCCCTCCATCTTGCAATTCTCTGGAAATGAAATGATGCTAACATTGCATGGGCTGTTATAAATCTTTTCTGACAGGCACACAAACACACATCTCATCATTGTGAGCTTGTCAGTCCCTTTCTTCATCACACTGACATTAGACTGAATTAGGATTTTGCTGGTTGGATGGGAATGCAGTATGTTGTTCCTTATGGAAAACTCCACCATATCTTCTTAGAGAGAGAGTGTGTGTGTGTGTGTGTGTGTGTGTGTGTTTGCAGGTCTGCAGCTTTTACTTAAAGCCAAGTAACTTGAGACTGATTGATTCAACCAACCCAGCTGAAACAGCTGTTATCTGTGTTTACTCACAGCCCTCCAGCCTTACAAAGTCTGAGGTGAGCAGCTCCAGCTTGTTGTTTCCCCAGATGTTGGAGGGGGATTTTTTTCTAGTATATTTCTTTTAGACAGGTAGGATAGTGTTGAAAATGTTGCCAGTTTGAAAAAAAACCCATCCCTCTATACATAGAGCCCTGCCATGAAGTTTGGAGCTGGAGCCAAACTTTTCTGAAGTACGACATGGTATTTTTTATATGGAAAAGTACTAGCTGTTACACTGAGTAGGAGGAAGGTGAGAAAGGCCTGTTGTATAGCTCTTAGTTATACGGAAGTGGTGATCTACACGGGGATAGCCAACAGGCTGACTGTGGGTTAAATCCAAACTGCTAGATGCTTTTGAACAGACCCCAAAATCTTTGTAGTTACTTATTATTGTTATTATTTTATCTGGAGTCTGGACTTTGACTATACCTAAACTAAGAAATTTGGACCCTGGCAGAAATAATTGATTGATTACCCCTGGTCTACATTATGATGTTCACCACTCTTTCTAGTTTATGATACATTTTGTATAAAGTACACCTTGTGAAATATCATTTGAAAAAATCAAAATCTGCTGAATATCATTGTCTTGTTAAAATGTGTGTCATGACACTATATGACAAGTTATATAATTCTACTCTGTGACTGAAAACAATGAGAGTCCTGTGGCACCTTAAAGACTAATATATTTCATCAGGTATAAACTTTCATGGGCCCCAACCCACTTTTGTCAGAGCCAAGCTGCATTTGATGAAGTGGGTTGGAGCCCACAAAAGCTTATGCCCAAAGAAATCTGTTAGCTGTTAAGATGCCACAGGACTCTTGTTGTTTTTACTGTACAACAGACTAACAGAGCTACCCCTCTAGAAATTTTCACCATGAAAGGTAATGTATGATTGTTACTGAACTATGTCGTAATTTTGGGTAAGACCCAAAAACCAGTTTTTCCAAGGCAAAGAAACACTAGCATCCCAAACACGTGTTAAAGGGCTATTGCCTGCTTAAGAGCCTTCTCCAGCAATTGGAAGGTATGAAAAATAAATTTACATTTCGTCACAGGGACTATCTGGTCCTCACATCCACAAAAAAATGACTTGTCACCTGTACCCCGGCGGGCGATCATCTTCAGAGAGAGGAGGGAGTTTATAAGAATAGAGGATCTATAAAATATAAAAATCTATAAAACACAACCATTCTTTCCCCTCCTTCATCTCTGCTCATGACATCAGCGGCTCCCAAAGAATTGAAGTAAGGGGAAAGGTCTGCATGCAGAATGATGATTCAACCAGTCAAATTTACAACAGCGTATGTGAGACAAAATCTTGTGCTTTTAAGTTCACTTAGCTTGTCAAGTTCCAGGGGGGCAGCCGTGTTAATCTGGTTCAGCAAAATAAACAAGGAGTCCTGTAGCACTTTTAAAGACTAACAAATTTATTTATCACATGAGTTTCATGGGAGAAAATCCCATCTCCTCTAATACTTTGAAGATAGAGAACTTACAGAATGGGAGAAAATTATATGCAGGGAAGAGTAAGTCATAGGATCAGATCAGATTGCTACAGCAAATCAGTTCACTGATTACTTACACTTCCCTGCATATATTTTCCTTCCATTCTGTAAGTTCCCCCATCCTCAAAGTGTTTGAGGAGAAGGGATTTTTGCCCATGAAAGTTCATGCGATAAATGGGAGAAGTGGGACTTTCTCCCACGACAACTCATGTGATATATAAATTTGTTATTCTTTGAAAATGCCACGAGACTCCTTGTTTATTTAGCTTGTTAACTTGTGTTTTACCCTTTTATTTTCTTTAGTAACCATTTCCAACTTTTATGCATCATCACTTGCAATACCTTAAAATCTACTTTTTGGTAGTTAATAAACTTATCTTGCTGTTTTATTTTTACCAGTGTGTTTGGGTTAAAGCATGTGAGAAACTCCATTTGGGATAACAAAAAAGGCACTTATATCATTTTCCTTTGATGAAATGACTGCTTTTCTGTAAGCTCGCATTGTTCAGAGGGAACTGAGCAGTAAAAGACACACATTTCTGGGGGTCAGGGGAGACTAAGCTGGAACTAAAAATTGGTGGGTGTATGTAATTTATGAGTGGTGGGCCAGAGCACTCCATGTATTTAGCTGGAGTGACTTTGCATACTGAAAGGCAGCGTGAGGAGGTCAGGAGTGGATGCTCTGACAACAGAGCAGCGTAAACAGTGCCACAGGCTAGAAAACAAAGGGGACACAGCTATTCAACAGTCCTGATTATACAATGGGGAATGCCACAATGGACATGGAATCTCAATCAGCTGTCCTTTAATTGTAAGTTATTTCTGTTACAGTAGAGCCCTTGAATGAGCTCAGGACCTCATTGTGGTAGGCCCTGTACAAATATATAGTTATTTCTATGATCTAGCAAGACCAAAGAGAGCTTAGGTTTGTCTACACTTTCTGCAAACCTCCCTCCCAAGATGTGACATGTGAAAAGATCATACGTAAGCAGGTCAGCCAGAAAAAGGGTGGGAAGAGAAAAGAGAGGCCAAACAAAAGGAAGTGACTTGTGCAAAGTCTCACTTTAGCCAACAGCAGAGCCAAGAACAGATGCTGGGTCCTCTGGCTACTAGCCCAGTGGTTTAGCCTCTAGAAAACACTGCCTTCCTATCGGAGAGAAAAGAGACCTCATTCTGCACACCGTGGAAGTGTAGTGTACAGCACAGTTAACCACGGGGAGGCAGAGAGTGTAGCCTGTGCCTTGACATAATAGGAAGGCTTTCACACTCTGATGATCCTGCTGTGTGGGTGGGCATAAGACCTACTAGTAAGGTCTCCCCAGCTAGACAAGTAGAAGCCAGACTAAAGGAGGTCCACCTGTTCTCCTGGTGGGGTTCTGAGTCAGGTTAACAACCTGTTTGTATGAAATATTTTCTGAAACAACTGAAAAATGAGACAAATAGGTCATAGAAATGCAACTACAAACATCAGCTATGCGGAACGACAGTCTGAAGGACAAGTCTGTGCTGATCAATAAGTAAATGCAGCTGACCCTATGATGGTGGGAAATCAAAGGAGGTTCCTCTGAAACAGGGCATCTTCACAGCTAAGGCCGAGACAAGATTTGGGTGTTAGAACATTAGTGCACTTTGGTTTACAAGAACTCTGACACAAGTGATCAGAGAGGTGAAAGTCTTTGGCCCAGGTTTGCTTTCCTTAAGTGTGATGAGATGGACTAGACGAGGCAAACTATCATCAGTCATCAGCAAGCACAACTGTTTTACATTTTGGAAGAGAAGAATGCAGACATCAGGGAGGTATAGCTTTATTAACCATCAAGAAAGCTACTGAAGCACAAAAAAAATCTTAAACCTATAAATTTCAAGAACACTAGCTGCTCACTTTGTAAAGAGCCATGCAAAAGTCACACCTTTTCAGTGGTATGTGACAACAAACAACAGTGGTGAACAAGTCAAAGCTTGCATAGGGCCCTTTGCAAGATCAGTAAATAAGACACAATTATCTTCCTGGTGGGAGAGGTGAATACACAGATCCACTATCTTCTTACAGGGACAATCAAAATAGAATTAAAGAATGTAACACAAAGCAAGACAGAGTTTTTGGGATGCTAGAGAGTTAGCAGACCCATCAGTGAAGGCATATGTCAAGCTGCAATTTACCTTTGGATTAACAACAATGTAGACACAAAGCTTCAGCAAAGATTGTTAATTTGATAAAAGTGTGGCAAACGATGGGCTTTCCACTGGTGGGCCTTGCTCTTCTTTCTGATACTGAGACAGGGCACTCCCACTTACCCCATGTCTGAGAAGGGTCCCTCCAATAATGTCCTATGGGGGCAGGGGGACCCAGGCCTGCCCACTACTCCATGTTTCAACACTGATGGATGATAGAGAAACATATTTCCAAAGGGATAGCTGTGTTAGTCTAGTCCAGCCATAAAAACAAGGAGTCGTGTGGCACCTTAAGACTAACAGATTTATTTTTTGCATGAGCTTTCATGGGAGAAAATCCCACTTTGTTCGAAGCATCTGACAAAGTGGGATTTTCTCCCATGAAACCTCATGCGAAAAATAAATCTGTCAGTCTTAAGGTGCCACACGACTCCTTGGGTTTTTTTAAAGAAAAATAATTGCAGTATTTCAAACAAGCAAGGATAGATGCATCCAGGACTGCAACTTGTGGTGAGAAGATGTAAGAAAGAATAGCTTCAACCAAATATATGGAGGAAGGGAGGAAACAAAGAAGAGAATTCAACACAGAATGACACAGCAGTAAAAGCTATTCTGCAACAAGAATATGCAGGCAAAGACAAGAAAGTTAAAAGATTAGCCAAAAGAGGGAGAAGGGGTGGAAAACAACATAAAAGAAGTTGTGAAAGCATAGAAGAGATGGGATTCTAAAAAAGGTTTTTAATATTCAGGCAATTGATATCATAGTACTTGAACTTTTGTGGCACTGGGAAGGATTGAGGTGGATATGAATAAAACAACAGAGGCAGGACAGACAGCCTATTGGCTGGAACATCTCCAGGCTGTGGTCAACCATCCAGAACCTGACACACACTGATATGTAAGTTCAAGAAATGTGAACTTACCTGGGCTTACCTACATCACTAGAAGTAATCACCTTCAGGAGGTAAATAAAAATATAAACCAACAAAGAGTGGTAATATTATCTATGATAAGAGAGCTGCTGAAATGTTAGAAACTGGAGAGAAAGAGATGATGAATTACATGTGCAGGTTTTATAGACTGATTTGGGGAAAGGAGATCTATCCTAACGACTGGAGAAGAGGCTGTGACAGATATGACAATATACTGGACAAACTTTATGGAATTATGATAAACTTTATTGAATTAAGTTCACTACCTTTGGGGCTCAGTGTCTTAAAAATTGAATTGTGCATGTGTTACTGTATGTAATTTCTCTAAGGGACTGACTAATGCAATCTCTGGAAAGTATTCGAAACTTCAAAGGACTTTTGGTGATGATACATGTGAATAAATAGCCTTAGTTTAAGGTGACTCAAGACCTTCTTCCTGGTCCAGCAAACAGACAGGACCCCTGGTCCATCGAGCGATCCAATCCTTAGCAAAGGGTTGGAAGAACTTGACCTACTAACCAGGGCTGGACCAAGGCAGGGGCTTTAGGGGCTGCAGCCTTGGGGCCTGGTTAAAGGGGGACCCCATGGTCCCAACAAAATCCAGCTTTGTCCAAGTGTCATGCTGCAGCCGCCCACCATTAGCTTGGTTGCCCTGCTTCCAGGCTGGTTGGTCTGCTCCAGACCAGCCGGCTCTGGAGTAGGGCAGCAACGCCATAGTCTCTGACCCAAGGACCCCCGACAGCTGACTGGGTCACAGGCTCCTTACTCTGCCCCCTGTAGCAGCACTGGGCCGTGGACCACAGACCCTCCAAAGCACCAGCTATGCCATGCGCCCCCCACCGCACTGTCCACTAGGCCACAAGTCCAGGACCCCATATTGCCCCAACAGCACCCCCCGAACCCTGCTCCCCCACAGCACCCAGAGGCCCAGGCCCCTCTCTGCAACACCAGAGGAGCCAGACTGCTCCACCCCAGGTGGGGCATCACCACAATGGTAGGGGGGGCCACAAGCATAGGCAGCCCCAGGCCACCCAGGGCCTTAATCTAGCCCTGCTACTGAGGCCCCATAGGACTAGCTAGTCACTGAGTCAAGGCTGTTATGAAGTTGCAGCCATAACAGAGACCCTTTGTGGGTTCTGACGGACTGTAGTTGTGACAATCCATCTCAGAGTTAGGGTGATCTCCAGTAACCATGTTAGCATGCATGTTATTTTAATATGTTTACTCCGTAATGCTTTTACACAATGCATAAATAAGCTTGAACAGAAAGAGCTGTGTGGTAGCTTAACTGGGGGCAGTTATCGGTCTCTGAAGAGAAAGCATGCAGGTTTGCACAGGCAGATTGTCTTGTGCTGGAAATATGACAATGAAGACAGGGAGATGTTCCACCCGAAGATACCCTAGTAAAGCAATGATTAGGTGACTGGAAACCTGAGAGTAGCTGCCAGGGTAATAATTTATGTGTGATAACTAGAAAGGGGTGACACACCTGGAAGCTTCTTTCCTTATCATTTTGAAGAGGTTGAAACTGAAGTCTGCAAAGTACTCAGGGAGGAACAGGCTGGATTTCAAGCAGTAAGTCAGGTTCAGATCAGATCAGATTTTCACCTTGAGATGACTTACTGCAGAATACTATGTTCTCATCATTGGTAATGTCCAAGGAGAAGTTTCTAGAAGAATTTTTAAAACAAAGTGCCATCAAAGATTGCTAATTTGATAAAAGTGTGGCAAACTACAGGCTTTCCTCTGGTGAGTCTCATGCTTCTTTTTGGAAGTGAGTCAGGGCAACCCCAGTTAAACCATCTCTGAGCGAGGTCCCTCCAGTAATGTCCTGTGGCGAAGACAGGGACCCAGGCCCACCCACAGCTCCAGGTCCCAGCTCCAGTGCCCCATAAATAGCAGCTCTACATTGCTGACCATTTCCAGCACTTCAACTCTTTCCCCTGGGCTATTTCACCCTCTGCTCCTTCGGCGCCTCATTCCTTCCCCCCCGCCTGGTCAGGGCCTCTTGTCTCAGGCCTCCATGCATGGGGTGCATCTTCACTCTGCTTTACAGGTTTTCCTCCTCCATGGTCCTGTACCTTCCAGCTCCTCTACACTGCACTCCTCCACATCACACAGCACCTCTGCTCCTCTTCCAGCTTGTATCCCCTCTGTCTGGAGCAGGAGGTTTTTATCAGGCACCTGGCTGGGCCTTGATTGGCCTGAGCTGTTCCTAATTTGCCCTCTATTAACTCTAGCTAATCTGCAGGGAACAGCACCTGGAGCATTTGGGGGCTTACATACCTCCTTTCTACCACTCTCCTACAGACCTCTGCCCTGGCTGTATCACAAAACCTTTTCAAGACAAGTCTGGGTGCATCATCAGGACTGAGAACAGAGACATGGGATGGTTTCAGATTGTTATTAGAATAAGGAAAGGTTGTGCATTGTGCTTACATTACTTTCCTTTAGTGTGCCATTTTCACTGAGCTGCACTGATGAGAATATGTTCTCATCAACAAAGCGCTATGCTAATTAAGGAGGCATGTGACAGGGCAGTTGCCCTACACTGGCACACTGATGGTTAAAAGGCCCAGTGAACTGCAGCCAATGGGAGGCTGTGGCAGAGGAAGCCAATCAGAAAGTAGTTTCCCTGTATAAAGGAAGGAGAAGGAGAAGCAAAGCTAGCTGCTCAGTCTGGGCATATGCAGCACAGGGAGAAGGTCTCTCCTTGACTAGCAGACTGGAAGGGACAGGACCTTCAAGAACTCTGACTGTGTGCACGGTGGGCTGACCAAGGATGGAAATCCTGAGGCTGTAACCTACTGAAAGAATGGCCAAAGCAGCAGTCAGGAGGCTGGGAGATCAACAACTGATGAACAAACAAAACAAAACAAGGAGTCGTGTGGCATTTAAAGACTAACAGATTTATTTTTCGCATGAGCTTTTGTGGGAGAAAATCCCACTTCATCAGATGCTTCGAAGATAGGTGAACTTTCCTTTGGAAATCAACAACTGATGGCAGCAGGACTCCAATGGTGAGAGTGCCAGGAGGGGCACAGGTGCTGGACACAGTATTGGGCTTGCAAGCTGGAGACTATTTTAATCAGAGGCCAGTAGGAGCCAGCAGTAACCCAGAAAGTGGTGGGCTATCAAGACTCAGCCAGAGAACTGAGATCCCAGGACGGACTTGTGATCAGAAGTCTGGCATGTGAAGATGTGGAGCGCTGACCACCAGGCAGAGCCACTTGAGCAACTCCCCAGTATCATCATCAGGAGGCACCTTCCAGGTGGGTCACACGTTGGGAACCCCACAACAAGGTGTAGACCATGCCAAAGAAGAGCCTTAGTAATTTATTGGAGGGCTCATGTGAGCATTGAGAAAACATTGTGCCACAGGGGGAGCAAACAGCAGACTCAGTAAGTGACCGAGATAACTATGGTGGTTCAGCCATACACTGGGCAACACCATGGTGAAAGTTCAAGGTACATCTGAAACTGGAACTCCGTGGGGGTTGATGGGAAATGAAATCATTGTGGACAAAGAGTAACCTGTCATAAAATGATCAAAAAGTTGATGCCATTATGGAGACAACTTACAATGAAGTCAAACTTTTTGTGCCGAATGAACAGAAGTCGCCTCATGTGCAACAGGGCAAAGGGGAGTCTGTGCACGAATAAAAGGATTATCTTCTCTCCTTTCAGGTTTCAAAGATCTGGCATGGAACATTCATACAGTACATGCACCCAATTCTATCACCTTTCTTGACCCTAAGTAAGACATTTCCTTGCAAGTAGCATAGCTGATTTCAGTCACGGCGACACACAAAGGCTGACAGAATTGAACCCCTTGTGCTTAGAGGCCATTGAGACAAGGTGTTTTTCCAGCGCAGACACCATCAGCTAAAAACCAACAGGGCTAACGTGAATTCACGAGAGGAACTTGCACACTCTTGACTTAGACAGAACCACCATCATCATCCTTACCATCCTTCCAGGCCCATCATTCCCATGGAAGGCTGCTTTATTATTAGATAATATCCCCCACCCCAAGTAGAGGAGTTTCACCAATAATTGAGTTAGAATAGTACCACCTGGCACTGAATGCACCTTTGGAGTCACTGATTCCTAGCGCGTCTCATGTCTTCATATACTAGCCTGCTAACATGGACTGCAAGGAGTACCCGATGTCCCAGAGGCTTCCAAAATCAGTTCAGCTCACTTGTTAAGTGCTTCCTGTTCTTGCCTTCCAAATGTCACTCCAAAAGAGTTGTTGTGCCTGCAGAGCTTGTTTGTCCCCCCTCCTCCTTGAGGTCTCATAACCTGGTGCATCTACCTTCTGTAGATATGGGCTGAATTGAGCCTAGGGATGCATGTCTGTGGGAAGACTTTAAAGCTATGAAGAAAAGAAATTGTGAGTTTATGGTTGTATGTCAGGGGGCAGCTTTGCTATTGTTGGCTGAGATGCCAATGGACACTCAGATACTGTGGTTATGAGGGCAGTATGAGAAGAAAGTCTCCCTAATTATGATTGAAACAGGTCCCTAAAGTCAGCATGAGGGCAGGAGGCCAACACGGAAAGGAGTGGTGCAGACAGTGGTAGCAAAAGCTCAGTAGGTAGAACTCTTCCTTTTCCATCAGCCTTGAGGCAATGTGTCTGCATGCTACTACAGATAAGACACCTCCAGAGCTGCCAGGGTTAGGCCTATGTAAAATGGAAGTGCTGACCACTTGTCTTCAGCGGGGGTATTGGGAGGCCCCCTCCATGCTTTGGGAACAATTGGAAGGAAGGTGAAAGGGAGTTGATCAGTGTAATTCTAGACAAGGGCATGATAATGGTTGCCTACTTTGCTAAAGATCCTTCAGTTCTTTTAACAAGGTTTGGGGCATTAGTGCCCATGTCCTGGCAGCTTCTGACCTGGGTGGTTATATTCTTCCTTCCTAACTTGTAGTAAAATTTCTTGTGAAGATATGGTATTTCTCACGCCTGCCTGAAACCATTATGTGCTAAGCTGCAGCTGTATTCTTCTCAAGAGGAATCTGCACCTCAATGATGAATGGAGAATTTCCTAGTACAAATGCAGTCTAGAACAGTAGTTCTCAACCACTGTGTTGGGGCACATTACAGTGTCACCACACAGTGGTAAGTGTGTCAAGGAGAGCCAGGGCATGGCTGAAATTGGCCTGGGGTGGGCTCGCTGGTGTGTCCTGTAGGCTCGTGATATGCCACCAAATGTGTTGCGACCAGGGAAGAGGTTGAATAAAGGTTGAAAAGGTTCATAACCACTGGTCTAAAAAGTGCTTGGGGATCTTTTTTGAGGAAAAGATGTAAAGAGGGACACAGGGATTACCAGATTGACTCAGATCAGTTATATACTTTGGTCTCCTGTCTCTGATGATGTCTAGTATCTGGTGCTTCAGAGAAAGGAAACTCATCGATTATTTTATGCTTATAATAGAAATTCAGCCTGCCAATGTATCTGATTGTCGATAAAAAAATACATGCAGGTATGCTCAGTAGTCTCCTTGGGAACAATGATTGTTGGTTTCCTAGGGAAATAATCATACAGTGAAAATGAGAAAAGAATTGGAGGGCATGGCCCTTTAACACAGATTAAGGGAATTTAATGTGCTAGATCCTTGGTTGGTTGATGTAAACTGGTGAGGTCCAGCTGCCATCAGTGAAGTTACACTGTTTTATAGCATGTGAGGATCTGCCCCCCTAAGGTTAGAATGGAGAATCTGAACAGCAGAGCTATGGTAACCTTGTCTTATTACAAAAAGCAGCAATAGTGGTGGGTTATTTAAGGAGGCGTACAGCCAGGTGCAATGAATGGAACTAGGAAAGGGGAAAATGTACATTACCTGTTAGCAGCCCGTTTCATTCCTGGTAAAAGTGCCCTTTAAAATCAGTGGAGTCATACAGTGGTGCATGGGATCATGGGGAATAATATCAGCACTGAAGTCAGAAAGAATCCAGAATGACGCACTGGGACCAGACATGTTTAAGTGTACAGCTCGAATGCAGTTTTGCTGTAGTGCAGAGCAACAGAAAGGGTATAATATTATTGTCTATTATTTTCTGATTCCTGTGCCATACCATTCCTTCTGAAGTTCTCAGTATGCTGTTGAGTTTTCTCCTAAGAACCTACCATATAACATAAAAACAGTGAAATATAACAACAACTGTTAAAAAAAACAATGTCTCTGCACTTCCTGGTGTGAAATGAACTCCTGTTCCATACTTTAATTGCTGGGTCTCAGCAGGGACTTTGATGGAATACCTGGCAGGATACTTGTTAATAAACTCAAACAGTTCCCTTTTCATTTCTTTGACCATTAAATAGATGACTGAGTTTTGGAATGAAGAAGAAGAAAAATGATTTGATATCTCTTTGTCTCACTCCTTTTGTTGGTGCTAAAGCTGCAGATGCCCATTTGAAGAAATACACATCATTCTCAAAGAGTGAACTCTAACTAGGAATGCAGTAAATTTGCACAAGTGATAGCACTTATATTCCAAATGGGTTACTGCAGATGCAGGTCAAAGACTGCTCTGTTTTTGTTAGTGAAAACTTCATTAAAGATTAATCCAGCAAAGACTGGTCATAAACATTTACCACTGTAATGCCATAAAAGTTAATGGCATCACTAAATAGGATTTATGCCATAAATTGTGGCAATGTGGAAAAAGAACATAGAATAGGAAATTATAAGAGACTGGCAGGATTTCTCCAAAATCCCTGTGGGCAGTTGTCTTAAGTGGGTTCTTTCTGTTGACTTACTGAGGTCAATGATTTGTTACCCATCCTGGCTAGAAGGACGTTAGTGGTGATTCTCTGGGAAGAGAGGATCTAAAGTTTGGGCAGAGCAGTCCTGATGGAAGAATCCTAAGAGCAGCCAAACCCGGACAAAAATGTTGAAACAAATTTTATGAGGGATTATTGCTGATTCCTTTGTTTTTAAAGTGGAGATGGGGCATTTCAACTATATATGGGCTGTGATCACACACCAGTCGTAACACCTAACTCATGTTACTCTTTTGTGATCCTCTAAGGCAAAGATATCTGGGGTGTTTTCTGATCTAACTTATATCAGAATTGCACTGGTTGAACTCCATTGATGTCAGTAGGATTACTCCAGATTTACATCACCTAATCTTATTCGGCAGTGTGCAAATGCATGATGTATATTGGCATTATGTGTGCAAATGGTGAGTACGTGGATATTTGAGCAGCCCTTTAAAGAATATGGCTATTGCTACATAAAGGGCAGACAGAGGCCTACATAAATGTCCCTTGGGAATGGGAGACATTCTTATTAGAACCTTTCTAAATAATGTGTTAATTTTTCACTATGTCCTCTCTTAAAATGTTAGCTTTGGATCATTTCCTACCTCCTCACCCAAACTCTCACCTCTTCTTAGAAATTAAAAGTTTCCCTTTTTGGCTATAGGAAATAAATCAATAGGAACTCTTTACTGGTGAGTTTCAGGCCAATCAGCTGAACCTCAATTTCTGGAAAGATATTGGAACAAATTATTCAGCAATCAATTTGTAAACACCTGGAGAATAAATATTAACAAAATGTATTTGTTAAATTCATACCAGACCAACCCAAATCCCTTCTTCAACAGAATTGCTAGCCTAGCTGGGGGGCACAAGTGGTAGATATATCTTGATTTTAGTAAAGCTTTTGACACAGTATTATGTAACATTTACCTATGCAAACTGGGAAATGTGACCTAGATTAAATTGCTATAAGAGGGGTGTACAACTTATTGAAACACCATACACAAAGGGTATTTATCAATGGTTCACTATCAAGCTGGGAGGAAGTATATAGTGGGCTCCCATGGGAGTTAGAGCTGGGTCCAGTATTATTCAATATTTTGATTAACTACTTAGATAATGGAACGGGACTGTGCTTATAAAATTTTCAGATGACACTAACCTGGGAGGGATTGCATTATTAGAAATCAAAATTACTTTGAGTTTGTCTTTATTGAATTTCATCTTCTTGATTTCATACCAAAATACTACCCTTATAAAGAAAAAAAATTAAATGCCCAAGTACAAAATGAGAAAGGCGATAATAATGAGATGTAGTTGCTAAACAGAATAATATAGTTCTGTGGTGTATTAAAAAGGATATCATATGTAAGACATTGAAAGTAATTGTCATATTCTACTCAGCACTGTTGAGGCCTCAAATGGTATCTTGTGTCCAGTTCTTGGTGCCACACTTTAGAAAAGATGTGAACAAATTGGGGAGAGTCCAAAGGAAACTAAAAACTGATTCAAGGTTTAGAACACTAAACCAAGAAAAGTTTTAAGAAAGGTTAAAAAATGACATGTTTAGTTTTCAAAAAAGAAGAGTGAAGGCGGACCTGATAATAGTGATCAAACAAGTTAAGGGCTATTATAAAGAGAACTGTGATCAGTTTTTCTCTAAGTCCACCAAAGGTAGGACCAGAAGTAATGGGCTTGTTCTTCAGCAAGGGCAATTTACATCAGATGTTAGAGAAACCTTTCTAAGGGTAGTTAAACCATGAAGTGGACTTCCAAAGGAGGTTCTGGAATCCACGTCACTAGAGATTTTTAAGAGCAGGTTGTACAAACAGCTTCTAGGTGTAGTTGGTCCTGCCTCAGCACAGAGGGCTGGACTAGAGTCATACAGTTATAGGCTGTGTCTACACTACAAAAGCTAAGTTGACATTATTAAGTCGACTTAATAAAGTCTACTTAAAGTCAACTTTAAGTAGACCTTATTAAGTTGACTTAGTGAGTCCACATTGCATTAAATTGACTTTATAAAGTCAACTTTAATGGCCACATTGTGTTAATTTAACTTTATAAAGTCAACTTAACCTTGAAAGTCAACTTTAAGAGCAGGAGTTATTAAGCTGAGTTAATGAACTCCAAATGTGGCCAGGGCTATAGAGTCTAAGGCCAGGCCAAAAGGAACTACAGTCATACAGTCATTGGGTATGTCTACACTGGAGGCTCTGTTAAGTCATCTTAGAACGTCCACATTCATAACTCCTGGGCTATGTCTGTACTTCCCAAACTTAGCTCAAATTTGTTAATTTGGACTAATAAGTTTGAATGTAGTTTGAACTACATTCAAACTTATTAGTTTGAATTAACAATGTGGACTAAGTCGAATTAGAGTTACTTTGATTTAACTCACTTTGTTAATTCGAACTAACTGCCCTTAGTTTGAACTTGGCACAGTGTGAACATTTAAGTCCACTTTGTTAGTTCAAACTAAGGATTGAACTAAGGGCTTAGTTTGACCTCATGGGCAGGTCTTTCTACTTCAAATTAAGTTTTCATTAGCTCAGACTAAGAAATGTCTTAATTCAAACTAATGCAAGCCTAGTGGAGGCAGGGAATAAGTTAGTTCAGATAAAGCATCCTTAATTTGAACTAATTTGCAAGTGTAGACATAGCCCTGTAGACTGCCTACAACCACACTGCCATCTGCTAGGTTGACTTAAGCATTATTAAGTCAACTTAAGGACTATTCCCCATCTACACTGGCTCAAGCTGACTTAATAAGGTCAACTTAAGCATTAAGTCGATCTTAAGAGGTGGAGTTATTAAGTCGATTTAAGGAAGCACTTGAGTCAGCTTAATAGATTCCCGATGTGGATGGAGCTTTTCTTAGGTCAACTTAAGGAAGGTTAAGTTGAGCTAAGGCTGCAGTGTAGACATAATCATAAAGTTTAAGGTGATCACCAACTCTGACCTCATGTATATCCTCTACTGTCCAGCCACATGTACCATCCAGCACCCACCCACTAAACCAAACAATGAAAAAGAATGTAAATTATTGCAGCCCATTGGAGACTCAACTATTATAACTTCCTGAGTTCCCATCCAGCCCTACATTTCTTTGAGTCTATACTTTGGTCAACAACAAGAGGGTCTGGAAGATCAGAAGTCAATATGAGCTCAAACGCAAACACCTTAGTTAACACCTCAGGTTCTTGAGGGTCATCCTAAACCCAAGTTCAGATCTGGATCCAAATTTTGCACATGGCCTTTGTCATGAAAATGGACTGGACCAACACCTGGGATGGAAATCCTGCTAAACTTTTGGGTGTTACATAATCAGTTCTGGCTCTGAATTCTGGAGCTCTGGCCTGTCTTGAATGAGAAACACTTATCACTCTAATTTGCATTTAAAAATGAAACTGGAAAGGTCTGAAAGCCAGATTCCACTTTAGGTTAAATCCATATGGATTTTGGTCATGGTGTCATATTGACTTGGGTTATGGTTCAGCTTTGGGTCAGAGCCACTTGAGTGGAAGCCAGTAATAAGTTAGTTGGAAAAGTAACAATTTCAGTTAAAATTTAGATGGAAGTTTTTGGTTCATTCAAACCTTTCAACCAAAAACTAACCCATGCAGGAAGAGCAAAAGTCAGAAACAAAAACAATTCTTCTTCCTAGTGCTATTGAGAACACAGGCATTTCTAGCAAAAATACATCTTTTTTAGGGGTTTGTGGGTAAGGAAAAAGTTACTGAGATAACCCGGAAAGTTGCCTGAGGACTGGGATTTGATGACAGGACAGTTTCTGTAGGACAACATTCCTTGTTGAATTGTGAAAGACATTTCTCTAGTCTCATTCGTCAATAAGCTCTGACTTTCTTTTCTTGCTGTTATTGTTGATCATTCATACGGTACTATTTATTACCTGGCACCATTAAAGAAACACTAACAAAATGTCAAGTTTTTCCTTGGGAAACGAGCCTGAAGTGCAGAACATGTCGTTATACATATTCATACCTAAGAGATGAATGTGGGAGCATTTTAAATGATTTATTAAGACAGAAGGAGCTTTATGGTTTTAATGCAACATTTATAATCTATTTAACTGGCTAAAAGAATATTCAAAGTTAGGAATAGTAAATAATTATCTGGTCCATTGAGACTTTGAACATAATGCATGTTAGCTTTCTTTTATACAGAGATGTTCAAAAGCAATTTCCTGCATACTCTTTCCACTGATTCCCACCTCTTGGTACCAAGCATAGAGTTAACCAAAGGAAAATACATCCAGAAAACTTCAAGGGCATGTTGAAAGAGAACGCAACAAATCTGTGATTAGAATACACAGGGAAGGATCAGAGTCATTATTTCTTTAAATATATATATATATATATATTTAAAATGCTATATATAAGCAAAAGCAAAGGGACTTGAATTGTATCTGCTTATGTAAATAAAGCTAATAGGTGATAACATTAATTAACAGCATAGAACTTTTGCGTATCATTCGAGAGATAGCAGGTATTCATTTGTGAGGCTTAATTTATATTTTAATTAGAAATTTACATTTTCAGCAGCCTTGCCATGAGCAATTAGTAATCCCAATGTGTTTAAGGATTTCCAATTTAAACTAAAGATGCTGACTGTAAGAGGGTCATTCTGGAGCAATCTGTCGCAACTTACAATTCTCGGGAATGGCACCTGTCTCCTTTTGATAACAATTTTTGAAAGGTACTTCGCGAGACTTACAACATCAGTCTGAATCCCCTTTTAAGTTAGATCCCATAAAACATGTATGTTAAATACTAATTGGCAGGAAAAGCCTCCACTGAGGTTTAAGAAGGTGAAATTATTTGTGATGTAATGAACTCAGAGTTACAATAAATCAGTCCCACATTCATTAACAGCCTGGGAAAGTTGCAAGAATTATTCCATGTATAATTAATGTTTAAATAAGATAAGTGAATCAGAGATTAAATAAAGTCCAAATAACTCTTTAATATGCTGACAGTAAATACAGCATGGCTTTGATCTATATGGAAACAATGAGGAGGAGAATTTAACTTGCATAGCATGCATGACTTATATAAAAGGATACCTGAAAAGAGCCCGCTTCTACTCTCATTAACACTTTCTAAATCCAGATAACACCACTGAAGATTCTATATATGGGATTTCTCTTTACTCATTTTCTTTCACTGAATTTTATGCATTGACTCCAAATATATACTAGCATCACTGACATGAGAATCTGACCCACAGAGCTAGAATGCTGCGACGCGAGGAGAAATTCCATTCCAAAGGTGGGGAGTGAGAGAAATACTATAACAGGGCAAAGAACCTTTCATTTCTAAACCACCAGACCCCACACAGCCCAGGACAATAGTAACTCAAAAAATGCTTTACCACTTGACATCCAGCTGGTGCCTATGACCTGAGATAGGATGGGGGCTGTGGATCCAAATTATGAAGCCTGGGACAAAGCACCACTAAAAGTTCTTTCGGGAATGTTGACCAGACCAGGGTCACTAAAGCGGTGGTTCCCAGCATTGTTCCTGCCATGGCGCACCTTGCTCCCTTTCATTAATTTGAGGCACACCACCATAGAGTTTCCAAATGAACTCATGAATATGCATACGCCAATGAGCCAATCCAGAGCTCTTGGAGTAATTTTTCAAAAAATTTTGGGGCACACTTGCTCAGACCTGAGGGCACACCTGTGTGTACTGGCACACTGATTGGGAAACACTGCATTAAAGCACAGTATCCTATCCCCTGTATTCAGTAGGCACCATGCAGCAGGGTAGAAAAGAGAATCAACTTGCCCATCTTCCCTTGAACATGGTCCACTGCTAAGGAGCTAATCCACCCTTCTCAGAGAAATAGAATCTCTGGGCTGTTATGGTCTGGGGAAAAAGAAGATCTGGATTGCTGAGAAGTATAAAAATGGAGGAAGGAAACAAGACAAAGGGCAGGACAAGGCAACAGGATGGCATGTGCAAGGGAAGAGGCGGATAGTATGGCAAGACATCCTGGAGGAGAGAGACAAGGATCAGAGGAGATGGAGAGAAGGTCAAAAAGAAGTAGCACATACATGACTTTTTCTCCCAAAAGAACTAAAACCTCCTTCCATGAAGTGTCTAGCTAAGTACACATGGTGTACGTCCCCTATGTCTCTTTGGCACCCAAATAATTGATGTTCTTGCCACTATGAGGCTGTACGGTCGCATAGGGATGGGGATTAGGAAATCTGACAAGTTGTCCAAACAGTCTTTCCCTGCGAATACCCATGTTTCTTAGCAGACGTAGTTGCTTCGCAGTGAGTATGTGATGCTGGTCAGTCAAACATCAGCTTTTGCTGAGACTGTAGACATCACAAAGCAGTGACAGATTCAAAGCTGAAAACCAAACCAGCTCACCTGTATGTCAGTATGACTGTTAGACTTGTAAAGATGAGTTTGGTGATTGAACTAGAAAGACTTTTCTGAGCAAGACATCTAATCTTGATTTAAAGGCTCCAAGTGAGCACAAATTAACCACATCCCTAGATAAACTGTTCCAGTGGTTAACCACTCTCTGTCACAAACCTTAAGCACAGATTTGACTTTGCTGACAGCTGCAAACATTGGCACTTGCTGTGTCTTTGTCTAATAGATTAAAGAATCTGATGGGAGTCAGTTGCCTTCTTATCATGTGAGTAATAATCAAATTAGTTTTTAACTTTCTAATTGGTAATCTAACTAAAGTGAGCTCTTTTAGCTCTTCAACAGAAGACAAGTTTTCACATGAGAATTGGCCACTTTATTCCATTAATGGTCACAGATAGGCTGGATCTAGAGCTAATTCTGTGTCTAGGGCTAATTATTTATCTAATTAATTAACCCTCTTAGCCCCTGCATTACTCACATTCACCTGGTTATTCAGCATGAGTGTTAAATTCTGTTCAGAGTTACTGCTCTCCAGGATAATCCTCCATCTTGGATGGCCTACAATCTGTGACCTAGAAGTCATCTGTGTCTGTTGCATGCCATTTGCTTGCCCCCAGCCTGACACATAACACCTACAACCACAGCTGGGGAAGAGGAGGAATAAAGGTGTAGAGAAGGAGGGTCACAGAAGAGGAACCTGCAGAAGGTTAGGTGTGCCTACACTCAAAATGCTACAACACACAGTTTCAGGGCTTCAGTGTAGACACCACTTACACTGACTGGGAGGTATCCTCTCATTGTTCGAGTTACACCACCTCACCAAGAGGTGATAGCTAGGTCAACAGAAGCATTCTTCCATGGACCTTGCACTTCTACACCAGAAATTTTCACACCCCTGAGAGATACAGCTAGGTTGATGTAAGTTCCCAGTATAGACCAGGACTTATTTAATGATGTGCACAAAGTTAATATACTGACTTTTGGTATTACAGGTGTTGATACTTTATTTCCATCTGTAACACAGTCTTTCCTTAGGCCAAATTACCCTTGTTCTCCTCCCTTCTGCAGTGCTGCCTAATACAGTGCTTCTCAACTACTGTGTCAGGACACATTACCATGTTGCCACACAATGATGTGTCATGGAGAGCCACGGAGATGGCTGGATTGGGTGAGAGAGTGGTGGGCTGGTGTGTCCTGTATGGTCGCAATACACCACCAAGTGTGTCATGACCTGCAAATGATTGTGAACCACAGGTCTAGTATGGAGAGCAAAGTGCTGCAAATCAGTCCTCCAGCTTCTCTATCCAAATCAGCCACTGGCTATTTGTATGACCATAGAGTCACTTGACCTCTTTAGTTTTTGATTGTTTCATTGGTAATATGAAGCTGTTAATGCTTACCTACTTCACAGGAGTTTTTATGAGGTTTAAATCATCTTTGCAAGATAATATAGCATGCTCAGATGGAAGGTGCTGTTTATTATTATTTATTTCCTAACCCTTGGGTTAGGAACCCAAGAATGGCTATGCTGGGTCAAACCAGTTTTTCATCTAGCCCATGACCCCATCCTCCAGTGGTGGCCAATGCCAGAGGTTTCAGAGGGAATCCATGGAAAGGGCAATGTTGAGTGATCCCACCCTTTTATCCAGTCACAGCTTGTGGCAGTCAAAGATTTAGAGGCACCCTGAGCACAGAGTTCTGACCCTTCCACGTTGGCCAATGGCCATCGATAGGCCAACGCTCTGTCATTAAGAATGTCGGTACTGATGCCAAGTGGTTACGCCTGCTCAGTGCTTCTTTTCTAGGGACTCCAGCCAGGAATGCAGCCTGATAATTCAGCGGACCTCAAGGTTACTCATAGAGACACAGGCACGGTTCAGTGACAAAAGCACTTGGCCGTTAATTGCCCTTAAGACACAGGCTTTGAGTCCCATAGGAGCCAGAGGTACAGTGACACGTAAATACCCCATGGCAAGGACTGACTCTGTGAGCAGTGGGAATTTCTGTTGTCCTCTCAACTGCATGAAGGGTTAAGGCAAGGTGCCCGGCATTCATAGACTGGGACAAACAATTTATGTACCACCTTAGATGTTTCATTATATCTGCTTGTTACCTCCACTTATGCCTGGCTCCTGACGTCTCACATCAAACATTCCTCTTCATCACTTCTGTTAACCCCTCTCAACCAGCTTTAGGTCAGGATGTGTCACGTGCGTACCCAGTATCTGGTGCTTATCAGAAGTGCTTGACTTTTGCCAGCACACGTAGTGCCCTTGCCAAGTTCATGTATCGGCCCTTGAACTTTTAAGCACGTGCTTTAACAGATGGCTTGACTTGCTTCATGGCATGGCTGGACTTTGCTAGCCATGATTCAGGCCTCAGGTCTTAAACTGGACTCAATACTCCAGGCTCTCTCTTCTCTCCATCCTACATGAATTTCTTTAATTCTGTGCTCTGTGTCCAATTCCTGGCATGATATTCAGAGCAGGGCTTGGCAAAGCCTCCATTTTGAGAATTCACTTCTGCATCTTGTGCTTCCAACCCATGTCCTAGTCTGATTTTTTATTATTTGTTCTACAGCAGCACCTAGGTGTCCCAATCAAGATAAGGTATCCATCCGAGCCAGTGCTGTATATACACATGGGAAGAGACAACCGCTTCTCCAAAGTGCATACAACTTAACTAGACAAGACAAAAAAAGGAAGTTTTATCCTCATGTTGCAAATAGGAAACTGAGACAGATAAAGCCTAAGGTCATACAAGAATTTTGTGACAGTGCTAGAAACTGACTCCAGATCTCCTGTGATGGCCAAGTACTTCAACACAAGACCATTCTTTTTCTTGGGTATGGGAGATAAAAGGTTAAAAAGAGTCTCAGCCTGCTTTGGCAATAGCAGGTCACAGAAAGGAACAAAACCCCCATCTAATAATGACAAAGTTCCAAATAAATTGTCTCTAGATCAAATAAATGATTTGGGAAAGAGTGGAAGAGAGAAAAATATCATAACATGTCCAAGATTCCCTACTGGTGCTTTTCTGGAGATATCCAATGCAATGTCTTATATTTATTGATTCATGTTTTATCCTCTCTTGCCTGGGAAGGTCCCAGATTTATTCCCAGTAGAGATTGGTTGGGTTTTTTTCTCCACAATTATTCCATCTCTGTCTGATACCATCATTTCCCTTCCCCTGAAATATTCCTGCTGATGTTCTGACTATGCATTTTTCATTCAGGCAAACTGTAAATCTAGCTTTTGCCCCCAGCAGCACTGAGTTCTTTTCAAGCTTATTTGTCACAGGTTAAGATAAAGTGTGAATTCTGCTTGCAAACCCATGATAGAATTCCCTCAAGAAAACATTTCTATTAAAAAGAAATAAAAAGAAAGGCAAAGCCATAAATACTTTCAACATTTATTTACTTGCTATTTCTTTTCAAGAACACTACATCCTTGGACCATTGAAAATGGTAATCAGGACGCTTTCTTTTGCACTTGCCAAAAGGAGTAGCAAAATCACACTCCATTTAAACCATCTTGCTACAGGAAGAAATCATTCTGTTAGATGTCAGGCACTGTAATTCACTGCTGAATATTTCATGTGATGGGGCGTTTGAAAGGTTTAAACAACAAATAGCACTTGGCATCTTATTGACTCTTTTAAGAAAGTAATTCTTGACTTGTCTCTATAGACGCACCAGGCTAAAGTAGAGTTATGTGCTGACTGTAGTAAGTTACAGGCAAGTGGAAGGGATTTTGCTCCCGATATGGTGCTATATGGTGGTTTTGAGAAGGGACGTGAAAGAGAGATAGCATGCTTCTATCACTGAGCCAGCACAGGATCTTCTGGGATGCCATCCCTTCTGGGATATCACTCCAGGCATTTGGGGACTGGATCTTGCTATGGTTTATATGCTTTGCAACCCCTTCGGTTTTCATTGGCTTCAGAGAGAACACGGCAGAGTGTAGAGTAGATATATGTGCATTTACACATCATAGGCTGTGTTCACACAGCACTCTTATTTCGAAACAACAGAGGTTGTTTTGAAATAAGAAATACCCTGTTCCCATGACGCATGGTTGTTTCGAAACAACGGCTTTGTTTTGAAACAACTTAAACCCCATGTGGGGATGAAACAATGTTATTTCAAAATGATTGTTTCAAAACAATGCCATCCGAACATGTTGTTTTGAAACAACAGTGACTTGTTTCGAAATAACTGTTGCCTGAAACTGCTATTTCGCTTTGAGCTTTTTTCCTTAATTCGAATTAAGTTATTTCGAAATAAGGCATTATTGCGATACACGTTGTTTCGACACAGCTTGTATCGAAATAATCCCTGTGTGTGAACACAGCCATAGTGAAAGGCTCTGCCCAGTCCTATGTTCCCTCTAAGCTGTGCACATGTGCATGCGCATACAGGTTGTGAAACCATGCACATAACAAAATAAAGTGCACAGAAAAAAATTCAACAGTACTAATATTTTTATGCTACTTGAAGAAGGTGATTTCAAGTAGCATGTTTCCAGTAAGGTTCTGTAATTTATAAAATCATTTCCATCACCACATCAAAATAAAATGTAGATATTATTTGCATCATACACACTTCATTGTACTCGCAAGTTTGACCACACTCACTGGAGTGTGCACAAATTTGGACACTGGATCCAAACATTTGCACAAAAGATATTTTTTGTGAACACAACCTATGAAAAATTAGAGGGAACATTGCTGTCCATGCTTGTCAGTCTGGTATGTGGCTACACGTGGCATGGAAGGTCCTGGCAGAAGGGAGGCAGCGGTACATACACTACTACAGAAACCGTTGTAGACGTGGATGGCATTCGTTGGACATGTGGAGAGCCATGTAATGTATATATCCCAGGGTTCGGACAAGTAAGGCACTCTGCTCTGCTCACCTAAACCATGCTTCATTTCCACACAGCGTTTTATACTCAGGCAGTCTTCGTACGCTACATGCCGCTGTGTTATCCCTTCCCCCTACTAGGCATCTCAATTGTTTCAATTGCAAACACAGACCAAGGACAGCGGTAGTGTCCTACGCCCACTGCAACACACTTGATTAATCAGTGCTCTGTATTTATATACTGACGATATGATGAGACTCATAAATGTTAGAGACAAGAAAGACTCATTAGTTATGGCAGAAGTGTTCCCTCCTATGTATTCTCTAGAGCTTTGTAAAAGTCTAGTTTTAAATGGCTCAACCAATGGGGTTTCCACACTTCCCTAGGGTGACTACTCCACTTTTCGGGTGTTCAGTCTCTATTTTCTCCTTCCTAATTTCATCCTATTGTCACGTTGATGAACACCAGCTAACAGCCTGTGCTCTTTTTCGTAATAGGATTCATTACTCTTTCTAACCATAATGTGTTAGATATTAAAACAGAGAGTCTGTGGAAAACCTGCTGTCTATCACAGAGAGAAACACACATAAAATGAGCTGAGGAAGAAAAGGAAGCAGACAAGAATTAACAGGAAAACACAAAAGAACTGTTTCAAAGTTGTTCTTTTATGGACAGCCTACAACCTTCAAATTCAATTAAAAAAAAAAGGAAAAGATTCTGTTTTTCCTCCCTCCCTCTTCATCTCATTTTTAATTATAAAGAAGCAATAAAAGCAATTATGCTTTATGAAAAGGTTCCTTTTCTCTTGTCTGTAGCTCCTTAGAATCATTTTTCCCTTTGCTTTTCTCTACTTCATTCAACACGAATATGGGATTTTGTGTAAAGTTGCTCTTCGGGGGGAAAAAATTAAATCCCGTTTGTCTTTGTGCAGGTGATGCTTGATTGAATACTCTCCTTTTTTTTCTTTTTTTATACTTTATTTGTACTTTATTTTTGTACTTTTTGTTCTTCAGGCTCCTGAGCAGCACAGAAATAAACCATGCTGCATATTAGTCAATCTTGCGGCTGCTTTCTTCGGAAAAGAAAGCATCATGTGGACCTGATGGCATTGCATAAATGATCGATCAGATGTAGAATTAAGAGCGATGATTGCCTAACTCTTACTGGAAAAAAAACACATTTAAAATGCAAAATGATTTTTTCTGAAAACCCAGAGCTAGATTATACTAAGAGGAAGAATTAGTGGAGAAAATTACCTATAAATAGGTTGAAATCTTGGTTCCTTTGAAATCAGTGGGAGTTCTACCACTGACCACAACAGAGACAGGTTTTCATTTATGGAGTCCAATAGGATTTTAGTTCAATAGCTTTATTATTGGTATGCACTTATTTCGAAATAAAAGAAATTAGGTCTACACGATGTTTTCTTGTTTCAAAAGGATGGCTCCCATCCTTTCGAAATAAGAATCGTCATTTCAAAAAAGTAAAACCTGGCCCCCCCTTGAAACGGCCGTTATTTCGGAAGGGATATTTCGAAATAACATTGTTTAGATCTGTTCTTTCGAAACAACACTGTGTAGACCTGTTGTTTCGAAAGAACTGTTTCGAAACAACAGGTCCAAACGGCTTTATTTCAAAATAACCATTTTGAAATAACAGCCGTTTGGATTGCAGGCTTTCCCTTAATTCTAATTAACATTTTGTTAATTCGAATTAACATATTTCAAAATAAGAATTTTATTTTGAAATAACTCATTTCGAAATCCTTATTTTGAAATAATAATGCATGTGTAGACATAGCCTTAGACTTTAAGATTAGAAGGAATCATTGTGATCATCTAGTCTGATCTCCTGCATAACATTAGCCATAGAAGTTCACTGAGTGATTCCTTCATCAAGCCCGTAACTTCTGCTTCAGAGCATCTTTCAAAAAAAGAAAAATCTCAGTTTAAAAATGCCAAGTACTAGAGAATTTTCTACTGAGTACAGAATGCAGATTTCTGTGTCACATCAGAATCCTCTGAGTTAAAACATAGTTTACTGTATAATCTTTTGAAAGTAATGTGATCTTCAATAAGGGCAATATTTTCTGTGAGAGTTCAGTGCACTGTAGTTTAAGGAAATAATAAGTATTAATAAAAATATTAAGAAATATATTACACCTTCAGTGGCAACCATCATTTGTGGATTTCAAAGTACATCGCAAATATTAAAAAAGGTTCACTATGTCTGTGTGAAGTAAATAAGGGATGGGTACAGCTGCCACCACTAAAATTCAAGTATCTCTAGGGATGAATGAATCATCTG
The DNA here is from genome assembly GCA_007922195.1 of Podocnemis expansa. NCBI lineage: Eukaryota > Metazoa > Chordata > Testudines > Podocnemididae > Podocnemis > Podocnemis expansa. The sequence goes on along the minus strand of ML682001.1, from coordinate 1,274,442 downwards.
TCTAACAGTAAAAACAACAAGAGCCCTGTGACATTTTAAAAACTAACACATTGTTTTGGGCATAAGCCTTCATGGGCTCCAACCCACTTTGTCAGATGCTTCATTGCATCTTACGAAGTGGGTTGCAGCCTCCAAAAGCTTATGCCCAAAGAAATGTGTTAGTCTTTAAGGTATCACAGGACTTCTGTTGTTTTTGCAATATAGAGATTAACACAGCTACCTTTGTGGAACCACTTGATGGTGTAAAATAACATTCCACAGGAATTTAAGCCACCAATTTGAAGTCGGTATGGTGATTTCACTCACAGATACTGCTCTCAACTCGGTCACTGGTTCCCAGTGTGGCTTTGTGCTCGTCGCTTAACCACTTTGTCCCACGTTTTCCACATCTGTGACATACTCTGAAGACTCAGAAGGATTTGATAGCAACCTTCTTCTACTAAGAGGAGGGAGCTGGGCTATTCTTAGTGGTGACAGAGGACAGAACAAGGAGCAATGGTTTCAAGTTACAGCTGGGTAGGTCTAGGTTAGATATTAGGAAAATCTTTCTCATTAGGAAAGTGGTGAAGTACTGGAATGGGTTGCCTAGGGAGGTGGTGGGATCTCCATCTTTGGAAACTTCTAAGACCTGGTTGGATAAAACCCTGGCTGGGATAATTTAGTGGGAGTAGTTGGACTAGCTGACCTCATAAGGTCCCTTCCAGCCCTAATATTCTATGGTTCTATGGTTGTGCATAAATCTTGTGTTATGTAGTGGCTGGATTCCCCACCTGTTCAAATGATTTGTTCAATCAGGGCCTAAACATATGCATACTACAAAGAATGGGCCAAGAAGATGGTGTTGAAATCTAGTTCCAGAACAGGAGAAAAATAAGGGCTGAGATTTGCAGCTGGATCTGGGCTGAGGTTTACATCTGATGACACAGAAAATCAAACGAGTTGTTCTTTTTGGACTTTGGCCTCAAATTGTTAACTGCCTATCCAAATGGGACTTTTCTGAGGTGGATCAATCATATGTGAAAGTCTCCTCAAACATTATCATTCACCTATCCTGATCAATTTTAAAAATGTACTGCTTCTGACAGTATCAGACATGGCAATTCACACTGACGTACAGAATGGTCCAAAAGCTGGAATGTAGAGCTGGAAGTCAAGGGAGACACAGGTAATATCTTGGCCCCATGGAAATCAGCAAGAGTGACTTCACCAGAGCCAAGATTTCATTCAGAGAGTCTGCTCTCAACTCTGCCACTGGTTCCCAGCGTGGCTCTGTGCTTAGCATGTAACTGCTTTGTGCCTCAGTTTCCACATCTGTGGAACACCCTGAATTTCAGCGCAAGGTGCTAATCCTCCTGCTTTAGTGGCAGAACTGCTATTAACTTCAGAAATCACTCTACTATTCAGCATGCATGGGGGGCTTTTCGTTCTGGGATATCAGCACACCATTACCGATCTTTTTCCAAAATGTTTTGCAGGATTTATTTCTGAGCTGTGTGTAGTGGCGTGCGGCCTGACTGGTTTTGATGAGCTAGTTCAGAAACAAATATTGAATTCTTTCCAATCTCTTCTGAACTGTTCTCTCTCTAGCCTCTCCCATGCTTTTTTAAGCAGACAGCGACCTATAGCTTTCTTTAATGTGCTGCATTTTTCTCCACAGGGGACCACTGGGCAGCTGACTTGTAAAATGTAGAACTTGAATTGGGGGTTGTTAAAAAAAAATCAATGAGAAACGAAACCATCGAGGCAGACAGCAATGTATTGGTTTTCAGGGGCTGCGACAGATGCCTGCATTTTTGCACTGCTTAACTTAGGGTCTTTGGGGCAAGAGGACAGAAATTTCATGGCAAGAGACATGTTCAACCATCAGTGCCTTAGGGGAACTTGTTTTGTCATTCTATATAACCATTACTGGGAATGAAAGCACACGAGGCTTGAAAGTTATCCTAGTGTCTGCCTTATGGATCTGGGTATACTGCAGACAAGGAATTGCAAAAGGTGTGGACATAAGTTATGCCAAATACTCATGCACCACCCTTGCAGTTATACATGATGAAAGCATGTGGTTATCATCAGCATCATTATTATTGTTAAACATTTGTATTGCAACTAGAGGCCAGCAAAATGCAGACCCCACTGTGCCAGATGCTGTATAAACATATATGGAGTTGGCGATGTAAAAAGCAGGATATAAGAGGTGGAGGAGAGAAACAAGTGGCTAGGAAGGTGATGTGAGGACCAGGTAACAGAAAGAACGGCATATGTGCAATTCTTAGCCAATCAGGAGTAGTAATCCCGCTGAACAAGATGCAGGGGGTTATCAGGCTGCTCTTTACATTACAGAAGAGATGAGTTATGAGGGGAAATGAGAATTTCTGTGCTAGATAGTCCCTACATACTCCATGGGTAACACAGAATATGGTCAAACCAACAAGGAGTCTGGTGACGCTTTTAAAGACTAACCCATTTATTTATCGCATGACCTTTCATGGGAGAAAACCCCACTTTGTCAGAAACTTTGAGGATGGGGGAATTTCCAGAATGGGAGGAAAATAAATGCAGGGAAGTGTAAGTCATAGGATGAGGTCAGACTGATACAGCAAATCAATGCTGTTGTTTAGATTCAAACAGTGGGAAAAAGCATATAGAAGGGAAGGGAGGGAAAAAGGAAAGCCAAATTACCTGTTGCAATAGGAAAAAACCAAAGTTTCTATTTAACCCAGAGTTGAGGGTGTCAATCTACGTATGAATTCCAATTCTGCAGTTTCTCCTTCAAGCTTTGATTTTTTATCCATTTGCATAAAGACAGCTATTAACTGATGAATAATGGAGTGATCAGGAAGACTGAAGTGTTCCTCTATTGATTTAGTGCCACTAAACTCCTTGTCTACTTTGCTGAACTAGACTAGCAATTCTCAACCACTGTATTGAGACACAGTACTGTGTGGCCACACAGCAGTAAGTGTGTCATGGAAAGCTGGGGAAATGGCTGGATTTGGCCTGGGAGGAGAGGGCTGGTGTGTTCATAGGGTCACGACACACTGCCAAGTGTATCGCAACCTGCAAAAAATTGAGAAACCCTGAACTAAACTAACACGGCCAACCCTTTGATCTGAATATGGTGTTGGTCCCTTCCCCAATCCGCTCAAGAGGAAGAACAAGTCTTTAAATTCTCTTTTAAAATCTGATGGATGCTAAGAAATGATAGTGCTAAGAGTGGTAAAATGTCATAGAGAAACAGGTAGATTAGGTCAGATTAATTAGATACCAGTGACCCTCAGCTAGATGCAGAAACACCACTAGTGAAGAGAATGAGAAAATGAGTGGGGTAATTTCAACTTCTGTTCTTATTCCCCAAAAGGAGAATGTGTGGGATCCAAGGAATTAGGAAGCAATAATGTTGCTAACTCTAGCTATTATTTGGTGATTTTTTTTCTGAAAGGCCCAGCTCTGGGAGCCATGTGATCACATGGGACCTTCTGCTTTCACTTAAAAAAAAAAAAGTCAGTTTCTAGCTCATATGGATGCAGACAAAATCTTGAAAATATGACCAGAGTGCCTAGAAACCAGGAGGCAAAGAAAAAGATCCCAGTTTATTAATTTTATTAAAAATATTGTGCTTTTATGCTAATTTCAAGATTTTTGAGGCCTGATTTAGGGTTTCTGAATGCTTTGGAGTTGGCAGAACTGCAGCTGGTTCCACACTGAGTGTCTACACGGCAATTAAAGACCCACGGCTGGCCCCTGCCAGCTGGCTCAGGCTTGCGGCACTTGGAAGAAGGGGCTCTTTGACTGGGGTGTAGACAGTCAGGGTTGGACTGGAGCCTGAGCTCTAGGACCCTGCAAAGAAGGTGAGTCCCAGATCTTTCAGGGTAGACATGCCCTAAGTGTTACTGATTACCAGACCCCACCACCTGTGATACACGGGTACTTCCTTTGCTAAAGTATTGGTGGAAATGACCATTTTAGCAACACAGAAATGGGAGAGCCCAGCCAAGCCTCTTTCCACCTCCAGATTGTCCCTTCCCTCTTCTGGCCTGTGCTGGAAGCTCCTGCATAAGGGAGACCTTACACTAGCTGACAGCCCCTTTGCCCCAGTTGAGCACGCAACGATCATTCATACCTGTGTGGCCCACACTATGGTTGAGCAGTTTTTTGCCAGCTCTTCAGTATAGCACTCCTTTCCCGTCGTGTTGGTAGTGCCTTGGCTCATGCTGCCTTAATGATCAAAAGGTCCTTCCAAGCACTGTTTCTTTTCCTAGCAGCAAACACACTGAAATTAAATGATGTTGCTCATTTGGATGCATCTAAGAGCTATTTTCTCCTTATCATCAGACTTCCCCCAATTAAATTATCTACCCACAGAGCATTGTGGCTCAGCTACAGTGTTGGTGCAAACAGCCACTATATGGGCATCTACTGCGAATACCACTTATTAAATATTTTATCAAGCCATTACCCCTTCAAGATGTATCATCTTGCTTACGTCAGTGGCCATGGGGGGGCAGGTTTCTGGGAATTTGGTAAATTAATCCAACTGCAAACATTAATTAGAGTTTATCGGAAGCAACTAATGAATTCTTCCAGCTCAGTAGTTAACATAATGAGCTAAAAACCAACTCACACAAGCTGTGTGCTTCAGCCTAGAAAAATAAAATGAGCAAAGGGCATTGCAGCCACTGAGATATGAGTATATCTAAAGAGTCCATTAGAATATGGGAATGTGTTGAGAATGTACAGCACACATTTGTTTCTTTTTATGTTTAGAAGACAGCTTTGGAATGAACTAATCTGAACATCACATATCTTCAGTGCATTCATAAACGTACCATTATAGGAGATAAGGCCTGGCCCCTGATTTTTTACCAATAAAATTAGCGTGGTTGGGGATGTGACAGTCAAAATAATTATATCACCCCAAAAAATGAAAGCAAGTTCCAAAGGAGTGGATTCATAGAATCAAAGAAACTGGAAGGGACCATGAGAGGTCATCGATTCCTGTCCCCTGCACTCATGGCAGGACCAAGTACCCTCTTAAACAGGTGTTTGTCCAACCTGCTCTTAAAAACTTCTGATCATGGAGATTCCACAACCTGCGTAGGCGACTTATTCCAGTAGTCCCTTATAAATCAATCGTTCCAGACCTCTAATCATTCTTGTTGCTCTTCTCTGAACTTTCTCCAATTTGTTCACATCTTTCCTGAAATGAGATGCCCAGAACTGAACACTATATTCCAGTTGAGGGCTGAGGCCTAGGAAGGGCAGAGTAGAGCAAAAGAATTACTTCTTGTTTCTTACAACACTCCTGTTAATACATCCCAGAATTGTGTTTGTTTGGTTTTTATTCTCCCCCCAATAGTATAGCCATGTTAGTCTAGTTCAGCAAACAAGCAAGGAGTCCTGTGGCACTTTTAAAGACTAACAGATTTATTTATTGCATGAGCTTTCGTGGGAGAAAATCCCACTTCATCAGACACATTGAAGATGGGGAACTTACAGAATAGGACAAAAATAAAGACAGGGAAGAGTAAGTCATCAGGTCAGACTATGACAGCAAAGCAAAGCAGTGGATTTTTTTTCCTCATTACAACAGGTGATTTGACCTCATTCTCCTCTATATGCTGTTTCCCAGTGTTTGAATCATAACAATGGCTTTCACCCAACCTTTGTCTGGCCCAACTGTTTAGAACATAAGCTCTTTGGAGCATGGACTTTGTATTACCATGTGTATATACAGCACCTGACTCAATAGGATCAGCCTCTGATGGACCCATCAAGTACTGACTAGGCAAGTATGGAGCAATCTACACTGGCTTATTCTACCCCATCCATAGTTACGCATTTCATTACCTATTCCACACTTTCTGGAATCATCTTTCATTTGGATATTTTATTTTTTCCTTGGTAAAGTTAGGAAACTTTCCTAGTACCTTATTCTGAGATTTTTTAAGGTCCTTTATAAATAATAATAATGGCCATGTGGAAGATGCAATTCAGTTACCAGAGTAATGGCTCTGCATATAACCATTGCTGTATATTTTTTATTGATGTAATCTGTCGTTTTCATTCTGTTGCCATAATAAAAGTAACAAATTAAAGGAAGCATTATGCAAATTATACATTAAAATGGTGTGTTTATTAGTCTCTCTTAGCAAAAGACGATCTACAGCAGTAAGCACTATTAACTCCTTAATGTCCACATCAGGGGCATCGCTGGCACCAAGCTTACAGGGCTTGAGCCCGAGTCCCAGCGCCTGAGCCCCGGGTCCACCACCGGGCCACTGGCAGCAACAGCTGCAGCGGTGATGCATGCACCCTGAGTCCCAGTGCACCAAGCCCTGGGTCTTTTCCCGGGCCAGCAGTGCTCCTGGTCCACATGTTTGTAAAGGAAAATGTAAGAGATTCAAAAATGATTCATGATCATTTATTAGTCTTGCAAAAGCAAATGCCTGAAAGGGAAGCAAGTGAGAAATGGGAGTGGATTTTTATTATTCTGGGGTGAAATACTCCCATTTTCAGAACATGAGCACCAGGTATATCCACTAATTAAATCAGATTGATCCTCTCAGGACCCAATATTAGTTGCAAATATAGGCTCATTTGGGGATGCAAGTAAGCATTCAGTCACAATGAAGTCAATGGCAATTAACCATGTGCTTGAAATTAAGCATGTTTTTAAGTGCTTTCCTGAATAGATGTGGATTTAAACACTTGCTTGGACTCAGATTTATGCACTTTCATGAATCATGGCCTCAACGGCTGAATAGCTTGAGTCACAGGATCAGGGTCACAGGGTTGAAATGTGAATTAGGTAAAGCTGATTAAAATTTTTGAAATTTCAATGGAATTTTGAAATTTGAAGGGGAAGGAAAAACAGCAATTAATTTTTGCACAGTCTCCCATCATCTACAGAGCTGGCCAAAATTTATCAAATATCTTGTTCAAATAATATTAAATAATATTAAAAAACAAGGAAAACATTTAAAAAAATTAAAATGCTGCTCCTCTTTGTTCTAGAGTTAAGAATGGAACAGGGGCACTGATGTGGATAAATTTCACCCACGCTGCAGAATTTGTGATTGCTAAATTAAAGTATGTAAAGAAAGAAAAAAAATTGTTTTGATTTTATTTTCTTCCTTGCTCTTCTTTCCTGTTCCCATTTCAGCATATCATCTTTATGTCTTTCCTGCCCTTCACATCTCACCCTCTGTAATCCCTCACAACACTTGAAAACCAGTGGCCAGAATTTCAATCTTCCTGATCGCTCCATTAATGATTTGCTAATAGCAGTGCCCAGACAGGTGAGTAGCAGATCAAGGCTTCAAAGAGATGCTACCAAGACTGAATTTATGTGCAAATTTGATTGCATTGTTTCAGGGCATAATAGGGACTTTGGATTTTTCTGTCATTACAACGGTGATTTGACCTCATCTTCCTCTGTATGCTGTTCCCCAGTGTTTGTATCTTTACAACAGTTTTGATTTGCTGTTACAATGTGACCTGTTCCCATGACTTACACTTCCCCTCATTTATTTCCTCCCATTCTGTAAGTTGCCCCTTCTTCAAAGCATCTAACAAAGTGGGGTTTTCTCCCACAAATGCCCATGCAATAAATAAATTTGTTAGTCCCTAAGTGCCACAGGACTCCTTGTTTGTTTCTATAATCCCTGTTATTCAACATGAAATCTTTTCTGGCCCTTAGTTATATCATTGGCTTCTTCATGTACATTAGGTGTTGGCCTGATGGGGTCAGAGATTGAAATTCTCTTTCTAACCCCCGGCCAGGTTCACAAATACCACCTTCCACTACCCCACTATTGTGCTTCACCTGCCAACTACTTAACCACAGCTAGTCACCACGGCCCATTTTGTCTTTGGCCTCTTTTCTGAGAGTGCAAACAAAAAATTCTCACTAATGTCACTTGCAATGATTTTTACGTCTGCTACAAACTGGCCTGAGATAATATCAGTATTCAATGTAGGGTCATAAATAAGTCCAGATGTGTCATGATCACCTTCCCTCTCTTTGTGGCAAACTGGAATAATCACAAGACAACCTGTTGCATTTCCTTAACATAACACATGATTTTCATTTATCGCAAAATAGGTTACCAGTGAATGACAGACATCCAAAAGAGCAGTCAAACCAGCTTCCGGATAGATTTCTCAAAGTGCTTTTTCGTATAGTTCCATCACCAGGCTCTTTTACACGTAGGTGTAAGTTATAACTTTTGTTGAAACACTGTGTCATCTCTTGGTCTTTCCCAGGCTGTTCTACCTATTGGGAAAACAGCAGCTCTTCTGAGCCTGGATCCAGGAAAAAAAATTTACAAATATGAGTTGTTTTCACTGTCTTTAGTGGAACTACTCAAAAGCTTTCAGTAAAGCACATGCCTTATGTAGAACTGGAGAACGGGGCCTTGGAATGCATTCTATACCCTTTATGTGGGCTAAATAATTAACCCATTTCTGATTGATTAATACATTGTGAAAAGCACTTATGTAACAGTTCCTTGGAACAAATACCAACGCCTTCCTAGACAAAGAAAAATCCTTCACTTTCTCTTGTGAAATATTCCTGTTCAGCTTTTAAGAAGTCGATCAAAACTTGGGTTCATATCAGAACCAACTATGAATATTTACAAGTCCTCAAGGCCATCAGGTTCTACAGCAGAGCAATTCTGCCCTGCTCTGATCTGAAACTAAGGCTAAGTCTAAAGTGGTGGTGGCAAATTCTCCACCATCAATTCAATCTTCAAGATACAATTGAGTGGTCAGTCAAGACCTGCTTGAGCAATCTGGAGTTCAATTTAGTAACTTCAGCCCTGGAAGAAGAGCAGCGCTGAGTCGAAAGGATGGTGTTGCCCTTCGGCTCAGCACAGTGGAGAGAAGGAGGTTCGAGAGTCAAAGGGAGATATGCAAGTTATCTTACAGACTGTGTATCTCCCTTCAACTCACACCAAAAATGGCAGCAAGTGCAGACAAGATCTAAGCCACAGATTCTTGAAGGTAGTTAGGCATCTAATTCCCAGTTAAATCACTGGGTGTTAGTACCCTAAATACCTTTGATTTTCAGGCTCAGGAGGCAAGTAGCTTGTCTTAATCACCATGTTCAATGTTATATTTCATAAAAGGAGGCAACTGTGGGAAATTAAGCATCTGCCTTCCTGAATTTCTATAGTTTTCAAGGACTAAATCACAGCATTAAGGACTTGCATACCAGTGTATAGATAGCTGCTTCTACACAAGGACACAAAACAGCAATACAATCAGAAGATCCATGGTCTGTATTTGTCTGTGTTTGTCATGCTACTAATATTGTGTAAATGTTGCATTTCAGTAAGACAAATACATTTAGACTTTCTAGAAAGGCAAAAAATATGCTATTGAGGCACTACCATGGAAAATATTAGCTAGATAAATGGTCATAAGATAAGAAGCTCTGATTGATGTCAAGGTAGCTCGGAAAATACTATTTGTTGTCATGAGGTTGCAGAGCTGGCACAGTGCTGGAAGGAGCAGCTGCAGGGCTGGGACTAAGACATAACTACTCTGAAAAATGTGTTGGGAGGAGGCTTTCACACCTGCCCATGCTGTTGATGTAATACTGTAAGGAAAATTCTTCTCATGCTCTTCAGATCTAATATCTTGGATTTAGCCCTTACAGTGGATCCTGTGAAAGTTGCCTAATTCACTCTCAAACTTCATGACTCGATATGATTGCCTCAGGACAAGACAACAACAGAGGTTAAAAAAGGAATAACTATTTGCAGAGAGACATGGCAGGTGAGGTAGTTTCCTTTACTGGACTAATTTCTGTTAGCGAGGGTAAGTTTTCAAGATATACAATGCTCTTCTTCAAGTTTGAAAGCCTATTTGTATTCCAGTTGCAACTTATAGTCCCAAATGAAACCAGGACTTTTTGCTGGTGTCATGCAGGCACACAGTGAGAAACAGTCTCTGCCCTGCCACTTAAATAAAGTCAAAGGGTGGGAGGGGAAAAAGTCATAGACTTACAAAGCGTGGGAGCAAAATCACAGCAGGAGCTCAGTGGCCAAAATCATAGCAGGAAGTCAGTGGCAGAAGAGGAAATAAAGTCTCCTGTCTCTCCATCCAGTGTCCTAATTGTTGGTCTCCAGTGCCTCTTATTGTCACTCTGTATGTTAGTGCGATGTCTAGAGGCCCCTTGGAAGGTCAGCACACAAGTATGCTAAGTGCTCCGTATACATGGGGTAGAAAAACGTCCCCTGTTACATAAAGCAAAAAAAGCAAGGAGTCTTGTGGCACTTAAAGACTAACAGATTTATTTATCACATGACCTCTCGTGGGAGAAAATCCCACTTCGTCAGATGCTTTGAAGAGGAAGACCATTTTAAGTTGTTTTGGGCATATCTAATAGTGTAGACCAGCTATGTGCACCAGAAAGAAGGGTGTGTATTTCACAGTTGTTAAAGCTCAATCAGTACAAGGCTGATGTTTTGCAAAGACATTTAAATGCTAATAATAATAATAATAATAATAATGCAGAATTGATTAAAACACTCAGTGGGAAGTTCTGACATTCAGAACATCCTTCATTCCAAATCTGGGGGGGAAAATCAAAATTTCAAAATAAAAAATTGTTCCAGATTCATTATAATGTTTTGTTTTGATAAAATCAAAATAGTTTGTTCTGCCTTTGATTAGTTTAATTTTTTTTAAATTATATTTTATTTATATATTATTTTAAAATTAGGATTGAATAATTATTCTGAAATTATAACATGATGTAACCTTTGTTGGTATTATAACTGAAAATTATTCTTCATAATTTATTTGTTAATTGGTATGGGAATAAACCCTTGGACTGATAGCTGCTGTTCTAAAATATATCTAGGAACTGGTATTCGTCAAATTTGGACTTGTTTTTTGTACTCGTACATGGTTTGCTCATTGTTGGTATCTGGAATTCTAACTGGTCATTTGTAATTGGGAGTCTGAAGGGTTATTTCCTGTTTGGTAATGGTTTTAGTAATTTGTTTTGAATTATAATATAATGTAATATGTTGAAAAGTTTCATCCCAACTTTATCAAAATGCCTTATTTTGATTTTTTGTTTTCAAAATGAAATTTCATCAGAATCAACATGTTCCTATGATTAATTTTGTCTTTGACAAAGTGATATTTTCAAACAGAAAATTGTTACGTCAGAAAAATTTTGTCCCAAAATTTCAGGTGCAGTTCTTAATAATTAACTGATATGTTGATAAGTACTTGTGATTAACCTGGTCCTATTGTTCGCTGCAAATAATATTCATTGCAGATGTATGCTATTTTCCTGGCTTGTTCTTAAGCCAATCTGAGACTTGGGGGTTTAGTTTGTTGGTAGTAGGTTATGCTGAATTGTATGTACTACTGTCTCTTAGCTGTGTCTAGGTACATAAAAACAAAGACAGTTCTGTGGCACCCTATAAGCTAATAGATTTCTTTGGGTATAAGCTTTTGTGGGCTCCAACCCATTTCATCAGATGCAATTTCCTTGGGAAATTTCTAGGCACACAGTTTGTGATATTCTTTATGTGAGGGGCTCCTAGTGAGAACAGACAAGTGTTTTTTTTATTATAGTGCATGTACAAATCTAGACCATTTTAAGTTGTAAAGCATTATATTGAATGTGAAGTAATAGTTTTATCTGTCTAAGACACTTATATAGCCCTCATAACTATAACATATGAGCCTCTCACAATACTTAATGTACTTATCCTCTTGAAATGCCTATGAGGTAGGGCAGCGTTATATCACTTTTGTACATTTGGAGAACTGAAGCACGGAGAGGCTAACAGATTCACACACACTCACACAGTAAGTCTGTGATGGAGGAAGGAATTGAAGGTAGTTGTCTTAGAGTCTAGTGGATCATCTTTTCCAATGGCTTTATGTTGCATTATTATTAATTATGATTCAACCCCAGTCTTCCTGGTAGAAGGCTTGACGATCCATGGAACACATACAATCAGTATGTTTATAGCTAAGGGTATTTTGTTTTAAGGGATCAGTTTATCCTCAAAGAGATGTGCAATGCTCTTTCAATTCCTGCCCAGTTTTGCAAGGTGCTGAAGGGTGCACCTGATGCTGAATGTATGATATAAAGGGAATAAAGGGGACTCAGAAGCACTTTTGTAAAAGAAAGGTGTCCTCAAAGCAACATGTTCTGTTATTCCTTAAAACAAACAAAACCCCCTGCATATGCTGAAGCTATTAATCTCAGAGACAGAAAAGAGCTAATCAGTTCATCAAGAATTGGCTAAGCACAGATATCGTATAGCTCTTTGGAGGAATTTCCAGAGGAGTAGCCGTGTTAGTCTGTGTACAGAAAAGAACAAGAGTCCTGTGGAACCTCACAGACTAACAGATTTCTTCAGGCATAAGTTGTTGTGGGCTCCATCCCATCTGCATCTGACGAAGCAGGTTGGAGCCCACAAAAGTTTATGCCTGAAAAAATCTGTTAATCTATAAGCATGGACAAACTGTGGCTCAGGAGCCCATGCGGCTCTTGAATGAAAAAGTGCGGCTAGCAGAAGAAAGCCAGAGAAAAGCAGTCCCAGCCTAGGATTTTTAAATCTCCCGCCCTGAGCATGCTCTGACCACGCTCAGGGGGAGTCCCCACTTGTGCCTAGCAACTGGAGTGGCCAGGTAAGGGGGCCCTGTGGAGTGAGGGGCAGGTCAGTACGGGAGAGCCAGCAACAGGGTCTGGGGATTAGAGAGGGGGTCAGGACGATAGGGAGAAGCGGTGGCATGGTCGGCACAGTGGGGAGAAGAGTGGCATGCTCAGAGTGGGTGGGGAGAAGCCATGGCATGGTCAGGATGGCAGGGAGAAGCTAAGTTTTTACTATATTGGTAGGCCTAGTTTTCATGATAACCTTAAGTAATTATTAGAATCTCACTTTTTTTTATGATAAAATTAAAGTGTGCAATGAATTTTAAACTTAGTAATTTTGGAGTAGGTAGAATATGGCTATATGCCTCAGTGTGGCTCTCGAAGTTTTAATAATCAACTTGAGTGGCTCTTGAGTGCCATAAGTTTGGCCACCCCTGGTCTATAAGGTGCCACAGGATTCCCGTTGTTACAGATTTTTGTGACGTAGAGTCAGCAGGATGGGTTACCCAAAATCAACCTTTAGTTTAAGAATATGTTAGAAAAGAACCAAAATGGTAAACAGGATTATTCCTTGCCCATAGTTAGCATAGCCATGTAAGATACACTGGAGTTCTTAAAATGTGACCCTGATTTGTTAGAGAATTAAAAGTATTCTGTATCTGTCTGTTTACCTATCACATCAGGCGTTTAACAACGTGATCTAAATGCTAAACTTTGGTTCCTTTCTGTAAAGTTTCATTACTGTATTCTACTGATTCCAAAATTAAAAAAGAATATTAATAATTAAATAGAACTGGTGGCATAAAAACATTGTCTTCATTTCTCTTTGAAATTTGTGACTCATTATAAAAATGCTCCTTAACTGATTGACTGGTTAATTGCCTTAATGAATTAATCAGTTGTAAATGAATGCAACTAGTTACTAGCATGTGTCTAGGAACAGAGATTTACTTCAAAGCAACAATGTGCCTGTAAAACAAACAAGGAGTCCTATGGCACTTTTAAAGACTAACAAATTACATTCCCTTCATCCAGAAATTGCCTGCTGTGATCATTTGTTGACAAAAGAATAATCAGGGGAACTTCAGCTGTTAAGGAAGTTGGACCTGATTCTGTTTTAGCTTAGATCTGCTTTAACTGTACAACTGCTGTTGGATGGAATTCCAGATCCAGAGATGTAATTAACCTCAAGAAAGAAAGAAAAAAAGAAATTTGAATGTAGCCGTGACTCTTTCACTGAGCCCTAGTAAAGGATGAAGTGGAATCTTGCTGCTTCTCTTCCTCCTTTTTCCTTGAAGGGATGCCCCCTTTTAGGTCCTATTTAAACAGTGCTGTAAAGCCTGCTCTCAACATTCCTGTTTGCCCAGAAGTTAAGAGCTCTGCAGGAAAAGTTATTGCAGTGAACAACAGCAATAATCTTCAGTGGTCCTACAAAATAATGAATAATGTTACGTATTTTTTCATGCCAGTAGATGGTTCTCTTTCTGATGTACACATGGTCCTATGTATGCAGCTATGTGACTTTTACGTATAACTCCCGTAATACCCAGGGCCTTGAGAAGCCATGTTGTGATGGACCTGCAGGCAGATGAGCCAAGAGAAGCCAAAATGAGGCTCTAAGGACTGGCTTCTTGTGATGGGATCCATGTCTGTGCATCACTACGGTGTAATCTGCTTAATTTTTCTGTTCACTTATGCACTGTGGTTGTATGATTGTATACCAATTAGGCCATGCAAGTTTTCTTAGTGAATGCCCATACCTTATTTTACAGGATTAATATGGGATCATGTTTCCTCCAGCATCATGAATGTGCACAAATGTGTAACATGTTTTGCGTGGCTCAGAGGGCATGGGAGACAGACAGCTCTCTCCCAGAAGCATGTAAACAACAAAAGCTGAAGCAAGTACCTGGAGGAGGTGACAAAGCATATGCAGATTGCGGTCCCTTGCGCAGAGGGGACAAAGAGATCACCTCTGCCCAGAAGGGGAGGGGTGAGAGGGAATGGAAACAAAGACAGACACTTGGAACAATTTGGAGATTTTTGCCTGCAAATTTCCATCTTGAAAAAACTTTAAACAAGATCTGGGCCCTGTCTGGTCTCAGGCAGAGAATAGCTACACAAACATCTGACAGTCAAACATCTTAAGCATAAACTTGGACTATGAGGTCAGTTTAGGTAAAGATACTAGGTTAGTATGTGTTTTTATATCTTTTATTTCTCTGTGGTCACTCTGGTTCATTTGTATCATGATTCTCCCTTGATTGGCCATTCTTTCACTTAAAATTGCAATCTGATCAATAAACTGCTAGTTGTTTTATCTAAAGCTGTATGATCTTTAGCAGGTGTGAATGAGGAGGGCTGAGCATGATCCATTTCTTTGTTAAATGGATGGACTTGAATGCATGGTGATTGGGTGTGGGTCACAATTCCTGTAAGACAGTGGCTCCCACGGTGGTAACTGCAGCTAGGGGTGCTCACTTGGGAACTGTCCCTTAAGTAGCCAGACGGCATAAACCCACTGTTTGGGACTGGTTGCACATGTGCGGCTGGTGCGGACTGACTCAGGAATGAGTGGTCACCTAGCAAAGTGAGGCGAATTTTGGTTCAGGAATGGAAATCAGGGGTCACAGTGGCAGACCAGAATGGATCTGGGGAGCAGGCTGTCAACTATCCATTGCCTCTGAAGAGAAGGTGATAAAAATGGTCAGGGTGAAGCAGAACAGCAGGGATGAAAGGGCCTACCACCAGATGACGGTATTCACCTGGACCATATGAGCACTGTTCCTTTTAAGCTGCTCGGCCATGCGGCCGCGCAGCCCGCCAAGCCCCCCCACACAGGGAAGGCTGCCGGCCAGAGGCCCTGCTCACAGCTCCTGTGGGGCAGGGAGTTATTAAAACTCCTGCCCACAGAAGCTCTAACGGAGCATGCCCAGAATATCTGAGCATGCTCCGTTAGTGCTTCTCTGGCCCAGGAGCTGTGGCGGGGCCATGTGAGGTAAGCGGGGGGGGGTGGCCCACCAGGATCGGGCCCGCGGGGGGCGCCAGGATCGGGCCCGCGAGGATCGGGCTCGCGCGGGGGGTGGGGGGCCCCGCGCAGCGAGCAACAGGAGTTGCTCAGCTGCCAGTGGGTCTTAGAGGGAACATTGCATATGAGCCATTCAGAAAAGCTAATTCCATAGGTGGTGCTTCTTCAATTAGACACAGAGCTGAGCAAGAGCTGGGCCAGCCCAGAAGTAGCCTTGGGATAGCGTGTGACTTAGAAACACTCCAAAGCCTCCCAGGGCCTCACTCAGCCTGCTTCCCACATTGCACCTGGACAGCTGCCTCACTACTGAGATGGGAGAGGCCAGAATAAAGGGTCTGGCTCCCTACCACCCTTTTTGCCACTCCCCACTCATTTTCCTCCAGGGGTAAATATTCAGAGGGCAGGGCCTTACTCTGATCTAGACCAGACCAGCTCAGTCCTGCTTTATCTCTTCCTCAGATGAGTACAATGGAGAGATGCACTTACCCCTCACTGAGCTATAGCTCTCTCTGCACTTAGCGGCTGTTCTTGTAATAGTCTATGTCTACATTAGAGGGCTCTGTTAAGTTGATTTAATAAAGTCTACTTTAAGTTGACTTTATTAAGTCGACTTAGTGAGTCCGCACTTCTCTTACATCGACTGAACAAAGTTGGTTAAATCAACTTCAGAAAGTGTCCTAATAATAATGTGTTGCTTAAGTCAACTTCATTAAGTCGACCTAAGTGGCCACATTTTGTTAAGTCAACTTAATAGAGTTGACTTAATGCCTAAGTTGACTTAAAGAGTAAGCGTTCTTAAGCCGACTTAAGGAAGCCCATAAGTTGACTTAATAAATACCAAGTGGGGCCAGGGCTTTGCTTATGTCGACCTAACCCCTAGTGTAGACATAGCCATATAGAGGAACAAGAAGAATCAGAGGTAAGCCCAAATCAAAATTCCAGATCTGCACAAACTGAGAGAAGATCCACATCCAGCTCAGTAACTCCTAGAAAAGGATGTCCTGGGCCTGTTTGCACATATTTTGAAAAAAGAAAAAAAAATCCCTCATCCCGCTCAGACAGCAGTTACATTTTTTAAAAAATCCCATAAAGCTGACACCCTATGGGGTGAACTCAGGCTGTCTGAGAGCTTGGCTAAGCACTTAAGACAGCCTCAGGATATATGCTTGTAGGGATGCTCAGGAAAAGCAAGCTGATGTGTTTTATAGCAAAACAGCAGTGAAGCATTTGCTTTTGAGGGAAAGAATGTAAAGAATATATGCAGATGTTTGCCGAGAGATTGGAGGAAAAAATAGCAAATCATGGTGTTGGATTTACCAACTGTGGCAATGTCCTGTCTATAATCAAAAAACTCTTCTCAGAGTGGATCCACTCTGGATAAGAATACAGGACATGGTCCTGCAGTCATTTGCAAGGGTTGTCACATCTCTGTTATTTGCACAATATTCCATGGATTATGTGTGGACAACCAGTCCATAGCAATGTATGTCACAGAACCTCTGGCTGACTCGTCTGATCTCCAGGGAAGGAAATGAAACATTCATGAGTCTCCATGGGCTAGATTTTTTACTGTGCACATCCATTATTCATGCATTAGTGACAACGACAAGTGTAGAAATGCTCTTGAAAAAATGCTGAGTTATTCTTTGGAGTTGAGACAGGCCATGCTGTGGCTGCCCCAGGCTCTTTGTGTTGGTTGCTGAGGCCATGTTCGTGTTCCTGGACAAAGTGCAATCTTGTAATGAAAAGACTGTTAATAGCCTTTTGCTTGGAATACAAAGTGTGCCCTTTGTTGCTGTCAGGCCATAACAATGCTTTGCATTTACAGCATTTCCCAATCTTCTAAGCTTTTCTAGGCAACCATGAGGCCTAGCAAGTGACCTTTTTATCTTAATGAAAACTGAGTGTTCCTCACAATTACGTGACTCTAGGAACTAGGGCTCAATAAAATTCCTGTGGTACCTTAAAGACTAACAAATTTATTCAGGGAAGTGAAGTGAGTTGCAGCCCACAAAAGCTTATGCTTGAAGACATTTGTTAGTCTTTAATGTGCCATTGGACTTTAGTTGTTTTTGCTGTACATAGACTAACACAGACCCCTCTGGGCTCTAAGAGAAACACCCCCGGCATCACAGGACTCATGATCAGCTTGCAAGCAGGTGTGTGATCAAGTGGCTTACAATTGTTTCAGGTTGTTCCAAAAGTGGGCACATAGGCTGTGTTCACACAGCCTCCTTATTTTGAAACAACGGAGGTTGTTTCAAAATAAGGTTTCGGCTGTTCACACGACACACGGTTCTTTCGGAACAATGGTTCCCGTTGTTCTGAAACAACCACATTGTTTCAAAACAAGTTAAACCTAGTCTGTGGGCAAAACAACGTTGTTTCGCAATGGTTGTTTCAAAACAACGCCGTGTGAACGTGTTGTTTTGAAACAATGGTGGTTTCAAAACGACATGTTTCGAAACAACTGTTGTCTGAACATGTTGTTTTGAAACGACAGTGAGTCGTTTTGAAATAACTGTTGTCCGGAATCGCTATTTCGATTCCGGCTTTTCTCCTTATTTCGAAGTGACTTTTTTGCTAATTCGAAATAAGTCATTTTGAAATAGGGCGTTATTTTGATACAAGTTGTTTCGAAACAACCGTATCGAAATAACCCCCTGTGTGTGAACACAGCCATAGGGAGCGGAAGAGGGGCTGCTGGACCATAGAAGCAACTGCCCAAGAAATATCTCCCTTTTGGATCCTTGCTGTATGATGCATCTCAGAGCTTCTGATCTCTCGCTGCATACAGAATTAAAGAAAGAAAGAGCATGAGGGAGCACAGCCTTGCCTCTTCCTTCCCTTCTGGGGTTGGGGATTCGCTGTCCTCACACTTCAATACCAGCTGGTGAAATTGGAACCCACCAGGCAGGAGACAGTCATGAGAGCAACTGGAGGAGCTGGTGTCTGCCTGGGGAGTTTATGAGATCTCTGCCTTCCTACTAATAAATGAAGCTACACCCACAGCTGAGTGGAAAAGGGACACTTAAGCTAGGGAAGTCTCCTATCAACCCACTGTGGGAAAATCTGTTCCCCCTTGCTGATTCCCTTCAACTGACAGGAGAATAAGGCAGAAGAAGAAGGACACCACTTCCACATCCATGTCCCTCAGCAGCCAGAGAAAAAGTGACATTGCCACCATTCCCAGAGTTAGGGGAACTCCCAGTTCTCTCTTGGCACTCCATCATAGGGTAGGTAGTTGTGGGGGAGGGGATGGTGCAAATCCATAGTCACTTTCCTACATAGCATCACAGTCTGCTCTTACACACACACACACACACACACACACACACACACACACACAGAGGGGTTAAAGCTCCGGGGCCCACTATTTTTAGGGACTCAATATTGTGGGGCCCCTAAAAATAGAAATGGAACCAGAATGCTGAGTCCTGGGGCCCCCTATTTAAAATAGCGGGCCCCGGAACGCAGCATTCTGGTCCCATTTTCTATTTTTAGGGGCCCCAAATGCTAAGCCCCTAAAAATAAAAAGTCCCAGAACAGCATTCCTAGCCATTCCAGCACGCAGTGGAGCACAGAGTAGCATATGAACTGCCTCGCACTCCCCTGTGCACGCACAGGGTGCACTTGGCGGCAGAAGCCTCCAGGCACAGCCTGTCCCTGGCACCAGCGTGCAGCTGCCGGTGAGTATGGGGGCAGCAGGCTCATGCAGAGGGACAGGCTGGGGCTGGCAGGTTGATGTGGGGGGTGAGTATTGGGGGAGCTAGGGTGGGGTGCTAGCGTGTGGGAGTGGGGCCCAGACATGCGGGAGGGGGACCCAGCTGTGCAGGAAGGGGGGCTCAGAATGTGGAAAGGGAGGCCCAGAGTGTGGGGAGGGGTCCAGAGTGCAGGAGGGGGGCCCACCAAATTAGGAGTGTTCTGGGGTCCCCCCAAATTATGCTTTAAGCCCTGCACAGCCATGGTAGGCTGCCAACATCCATGATGCCCAACAATCATAAAGAACCACCCTCCTGTCCAGGAGCTTGCTGGAGCATCAATCCCTGCTTGCCCTCCTGGTCCCCAGAGCTGCTCAGAAACAGCACAGTGTTGGTGCTCATCTTTCCTAATGCCAAAGAAGAGGGGGTCCAGGAGAACTCCCCAGCCATACAGAGAAGCATGAACTCCACCCTTCTAACAGGGCGCACAGCGGCTGCCTTTCCCAGCCCTCCATCCTTCCCAGAGGGCACAGTGCCTTGCTGGGTGCTAACCCCAGTCCACCCTGGCGATGAAACTCTCTCTCTCACATGCACCCATAGCTGGGCACCAAGGACTGGACTGGGCACTGGGGGTCTCTGCAAGAGAAAGAAGGTGGAAGGGTGTTAAGACTGGAGTGGGGCTGAATCCGCTCTGGTATTTCCGCCCGTCTAATGCTTGGAGTGGCCTCAATAGCCTAGAGCCTCTTCCCCCAGCATCCATGTAACGGCAGACGGGAAGGTCCTGCCCTTCTCCCAGGTACACAGGGCAGTGGGCACTACACTGTGCTGGTGGTTGCAAGCCCACTTATGGTCTCCCAAAGTGGGTCTCCATACCAGGCCATTTGGGTGAAGGACGAATGGGAACGCCCAGGTTGTTCCCCAGCCCAGCAGCACAATCTGCTTTACACACTCATCTATTTAACCGAGTCATGATGAAGGGAGGGGTTTAGAGACAGGGATTCAAGAACAGGTGTCACAAGACTGGAGGGATAAATGTCATTCTGAGCATCATCAGCTAGTGGGTTTCTTTGAAACAGACAGTGATACAGCAATGGGGTGGGGCGGAGGGAGTCCAAACCCACGGGTGATGGGCTGCAGGGGGCACTGGGCAGGGGTGACTGCAAGGCGTGGAGTGCTGTGGGCCGCCCAGGGGAGCACAAATGTAGGGTTGGCCCCCTGGCGCTGGCTGGCGCCGGAAGCCCTTGCTACACCACTGGAAACTGATCTCATTTTATTCTCACCTTGTTGTCTGGCTGAATTATTTTTGAATGAGGTGAATTGACTGCATCCAGTTAGCTGGCTGTTCTCAAGTGCTAAATTGGGGCTTAATGAAATCACAGTGAGATTATCAACTGCAACCAGGCTGTGACTTTTCTTAAATGACATAATACATCACACTAAGATCCACTTGTCTTCCTCGGTCAAATGCATAACATTAATTCCTCAGGCCAGACTGGAGAGGACAGGGGCTTTTTTCAGAGAACATTGAAATTTGAATGACTCAAGGTTATTTTGAGCAAAGAATTGGAATGAATCTTGCATTGTCTGAAAGCATTTCCCAGCCCAAATGGAATGGAGCTATATGTTTTAAATATGCAACAAGGATGCTAAAGTACTGAAAAGACCAGGAATTGATCTGCAATTCGATTGCAGTCCATGTTGACTTAGAGCTGGGTCTACGCTGTGGGGGGGGGGGTTGGAGTAATCAAACGGAGATACACAAAGCACTTACAAACAAGGAGTCCTGTGGCACTCATAAAAACTAACACATTTATTTATCGCATGAGCTTTCGTAGGAGAAAATCCAACTTCATCGGGTGCACCTTACATATCTCCCTTCGACTGTGTATCACCTGCTCACCACAGGGTCCCCACAGCACTAAGGCAACTGGAAATGCCTTTTTGTAGAATCAGCATTACACTACTGGCTGGGTAGGTCTAAACAAATTGACCTCTGGCTAATTCTGAGCTTAACAGAGCACACTTTTGCAGGCGCTCAATCAAACTTGAACAATCGATGCTACACATTTGGAGACACAGCTGACAGTGTAGCCTAGCCCTGAGAAGCTTTATTATTTTCCAGGCAGAGCTCATGACCTAAAAGAGATAGTGAAGTATTAAAGGGTACCCAAGACCTATCCTGAGTTTCATCCAACCTGCTACACAAACAGCACTCGGCTTAGCTTTGCTTTCCCCAGTATTTTTGTGAGAAAATTATTGTGTTTCTTCCACCAACCACAGCGCCTCTGAGACTGTGACTCTCAAAATCTGAAGTGAGAAAAGCAGGGTGGAAGTGAAAACAAAAGATTCTTCAGTTTGATAAATGGCAAAAATGTGATTTTTTTCCCCCCATCACCACAGTGAGAATATGAGTCCAGACCTTCAGTTGGTGTATACTATGCCAGCTCCACGGGGTCCTGTTTTCATCCGTTACAGCTATTGTTCTGTGTTCACAAATACTGGAGCAGACTGTGATATCCTCACATCAGCTCAGAGGTTGTCCACCTGTTTACCATTGCGGACTGCATATGCAGCTCTCTGTCTGTTATGTGGGTCTCAGCCACTCACTATATATGGTACCTGAACGGCCCTGAGAATGTCACATGGGCCACAGCTATGTGCTGATTGGGCCACAAGTGAATCACAGCTTGAGAATCACTGTCCAAGATGAGTGGTGTCTACGCCGTGAACAATCTTACTGAAGCCATTAATACTCTTTGAAAAGTGAAGTACAGCTCAGCGTGTGCAGGGGTTTTACAACCTGCGTATTTCAAGAACTACCAGCTGCAACCCAAAGGGGTTATGCAATTCCTGGATGTATAAACAGGAGAATATTGAGTAGGAGCAGTGAGATGCTATTACATCTGTATTTACGACATCTTCAACCAATATTGGAACGCTGTGTCCACTTGTGGTGGCCAGAGTTCAAGAGGATGTTAGTAGACTGGACAGGGTTTAGAGAGGAGCCATGAAAATGACTAATGGATTAGGAAACATGTCTGACTGTGATAGAGTAAAGATGCTCAATGTGCTTATTTTAACAAAGGGAAGGCTAAGGGCAACTTGATCACAATCTAAAGGCTATGTCCACGCATACATTGTTATTTCAAAATGAGTTATTTCAAAATAAAGTCCTTATTTCAAAATAAGTTAACTCGAATTAAGGAAAAAGCTCAAAGTGAAATAGCAGGTCCAAACACAGAACTTGCTATTTCGCTTTAGGAGAGGGGCACCATGGGAGGTGCAGCAACATGGCACCCTCCCTGGGCCATGCCCCCACCCAATACAGGCTAAAAGGAAGGCACCCTGGGAAGAAGGGCAAAAGTGTTATTTTGAAATAATTGTTATTTTGAAATAACACATCCGAATAGCATTATTTTGAAATAACAGCCTTTTCAATTTAAAGAAGGTTTAAGCTATTTCAAAATGATGGCTCTTGTTTCAAAATGATGGAGCCCATCATTTCGAAATAGGAATACGTCGTGTGGACCTAATCTCTTTTATTTCGAAATAACCAGTGTTATTTCAAAATAAAAGAGACGTGTGGACATACCTAAAAATATCAACATGGGAAACAGAAATGTGATGAAGGCTTTTCCATCTAGCAGACAAAGGTATGATGAGATCTGATAGCTGAAAGCTGAAGCTAGACAAATTTAGAGTAGGAATAGACTGGACATTTTTACAAAGACGGCAATTAATGTTTGGAAGAATTTACCAAAGTCTGCATTGGGGTCTCCATCACTTGAAGTTTTTTTTAAAATGAGGTTGGATGTTTTTTTTCTGAAAGCTCTGCTCTAGTTCATACTGGAATTAATTCAGAACAGTCCTTTAGCCTGTATTTTGAGCTTTTGTGGTTATAATCTATGAACCTGTCCTGTTAAGAAAATATGGTTCAGGCCTGGAACCCTTATTCACACAAGCAATCCTTTACCCATGTCCATGGTATTTTGCCACCAACGTTACTAGGTTTACAGCATGAGGAGCCAGACTCTTCCTTTGCTTTTTCTTTCTACTACCTCTCTAATGCTCCTAGTAATAGCAGAAGAGTAAATATGGTCATTTTGGTCTCTGAGCAGCAGCAATTTCATAGCTACCACTGCAAATTATGCCTCCTCCCAGCATCAACCTCATGGTTTCTTTTGGAACTTCCCCCAGTCCCCATATACTAAGTGCCACAAATTTCAGTAGATTTCAGATCAGGCTCCATATGCCCTTTCTCTCTTTCACCTTTAGACCTACCCTATTCATGGCGCTCTCTCTGTTGATCTCACCAGTCTTATTTTCCCCAGCCTCCTTGCAGTTGCACCATCGTCACACATGCTGAATTTTTTGCACTGGTGCTGCAAGCACCGCAGTGCAAGTCCTGGATCTTTTCTGTGTGGTGTAAAGCATCATGGGCAGGTACAGGGCACTCTGAACAAAAGTGCAACACTGTCTGCCTGTAAAGCACCTGTATTCCTTTAGACTGTAAACATGGAGAGAGCTAAAGGAGTGCAATGAGCACTAGAATGTAGCTATTTGATTTTCATGAGCCTCAGAGAGGAAGACTATTACTTTCTTTCTAGCCACATAGTAGATTTACAAAGGCTTGGAAAGTGTTTTCAGCTGTTACAGTCAAAAGTGTGAGATCTTGGAAACACAATGCAGTCAAGCAAAACAAGGCCTCTATCTTCAGAAGTCAAGGCACAGCACAATCTTTCTAGCCCACCACTCAGCTAATACAGGTTTCATCCCAGTTTTCACGGCAGTTAACAGAATTGGAGTTACTTGTTTGGATTGCCTAGTATCCCTTTTTAACGCTCCCAGTCCCAATGTGAAAGCAACACATTAAAATCACAGAAGAATCCCTACTAATTCATCTGGCGTTTGCTTTCATGACTTTAATCCTAGCCCTAAAACGTCCATGGCTCTTGTGCTATTCTTGCTGTCATGCTGGATATTGCAAACCCATCCTTTGTTTTCCAAGTGCACTGTTTGTAAGATGAATTAGCTCATGTTGGTCAAGTGCTGTGGAAATGCATCAAGTGCTATGTGGGGCTATTATTTAAGTATAATCCAGAACGTTAGCTAAAGATCAGATGCTGTGGGAAAGTGGCAGTTCAGTATTAAATCCAGTTAAAGAAACAATGGCACCATTGCTGATCTCACTCCATTTTTACCCTCGTGTAAACCTGCTGGCCTCGATGGAGCAATTTCTGATTTTCACTGAGGTGAGAGCAGAATCAGATCCAGCAACTCCTGATGAGGCAGTCACAAGTGAGGGCACAACAAACAAGGAGTACTGTGGCACTTTTAAAGACTAACAAATTGATTTATCACATGAGCTTTTGTGAAAAATAAATGTGCTAGTCGTTAAGGCTATGTTTACACCAAAAATCTTAGTTCAGACTTAGTTAGTCTGAACTAAGTAGTTTGAAAGTTAATTCAAACTAAGCGCATTTTTTCAGTTTGAACTAACTTTTAGTTTGAAGTAGCAGCGCTTTTTTCAGTTTGAACTAAAAAAGTGCAGTTAGTTTGAAGTGAAAGTTAGTTCAAACTAAAAAGCATGGTTAGTTCGAACTAACCACTAGTTCAAACTTATTTAGTTCAAACTAGCATGTCTCTTTGTGCTAGTTCAAACTAAATATGCAAATTTGTTGGAACTAAGCAGTTAGTTTAGACTAACCAGCTGAACTAAATCGTTCGAACTAAGCTTTCCTTAGTTCAAAATAAAAAAAAAAAAATCAGTTCAAACTAGGCAAAGCCTCGTGTAGACAAGGTTCAAATTAGTTTGAATTAAGGCTCCTTACTATGAACTAATTTGCTACTGTAGACATAGCCTAAAAGTGAGAACTGGACAGTTGTGAATGTTTTGCTTTTGAGCCTGCACTCCAGACTCTGAGCTGTTGCATTGATTTTTCTGGGATGCTCTTTGCAAGGGAAACATGTTCTTCCAGATATACCTGCCGCAGTCAGTGAGGAGTTAGTTTAACAGTCAGACCATCTGGATAAGAGATTGAAATTGGTCTATCGGGAGAGGCAAACCCTTGCTTTTCCTTCAAGCTCATCAGGGTTCAAATATCAACTGAATTCAGGTCCCAAGCCAACAGCTTTCTGTTGTGTTTGTCTTTACCTTTGGCACTGCAGTCCTATTTCTACCATCTGCAGCACTTTCCTGGAGGGAAACCACCACCATCTGTATTTGCAATTGCTTGTTGACTAGCAACAAAGATTTCATAAACTGGTTGTGTTTGCCCAAAGTAAAGATGTTCCTGCCTGAGTTGTTTAACTTGTATAGCTCACTCTTAATCAAAACTAACCTCTTTAGACCTCTGTCTTCACTTTGTGGTGTGGCTTCAGTCTGTGGTTCCCTGTGTTGAAACAGAAACCAGTACATTGTCACTAGTAAATGGGTCTGCAGACAAGACACTCATTTATATCATATTGGCAAAAACCCAGGAGTAAATCACACTTCCAGGTGTTTGCAGAAAAAAATTAAGAAACATTTTTTGGCTGAAAAATTTCATCCAATGCTAATCAGGATCTTGGTTTTTTGAGCCATCTGCATACGGCTGCCTATGTGGATATATAGATAAAAATCAGCTACTTTCCATGGACCACAACCAGTCACCTACACACATTAGTAAAGGTATTTTAAAATATGCAAAGTATTTGTTTCCCACTGAAGTATTTTCAGAATCGCCTAGGTCCTTGCAAACGGAAGGCTTGCACAGTGCAGCAATTGAAAGTGATTCAAGAAATCCCCTGCATAGAAACAGGATAATCTCCCATAAAAATCAATGTTTGCATGCCAAGGAAAGAACAGAAAATCACTTCCATTCTTTACAGAATGGAGTATCTTTTTCTCACAAAAATGATTACCTCGCTAGAAACTCTTCCAAGTTGTAATTATGGCCCTTAATGTGAAACTAAGACTTGAGAATTTTTAGTCTCAGATGTTATTTACTGAAGTTTTATGGGAGTCAATATTCATCTCATAAGAGAAATTGGAATCAATATCTTTTTATGCTATTTTTTAAAGCAAATTGGCTGTTAGCCCAGAAAAACCTATCCATTTTCCTGTTCTTTTGGGTCTTTTGAGCACTGGTTAGTGACCCCCTTGCATTTAATTTCAAATATAAGTCTGGTACAGTGAGTTTTTTTTAATAATATATGATTTTCAATAGAAGGAAATTCATGTACCATGGGGGACACTACAGCTACATCAAGGCTAAAGCCTTATTGAGGTTTTCACATAAAGTGGGATTATATGATACATTTATATATCTTAGCTTGGTAGGTGTGAATGTAGGCACTGCACACATGTTCACATGCACATGTGTGCGTGCCCTCACATACAGCTGCACCCCACACACACACACAACTGAAGATGTTAATCCGTAACTGGGCTGATCATGCATCCACTGAAGTCGTTGAATCGCAGGACTGGAATGGACCTCAAAAGGCCATCTCGCCCAATCCCCTGGACTCAAGACTGGACTAAATACCTTCTAGACCTTCCCTGCCAGGTGTTCCTCTAACACGCTCAGTGATGTAGGATCAGGACATCATTATGCAAACAAGGTCTATACAAATCAGCAGATACCGTGGGTGTCAGTTCACAAATGGATTCTGTCCTTAAGGAAAGGAGGCACATCTACTGTACAAATAAATATTGGGTGGAACTGGCTGCAGACCAGGTGTGTTGCACCAGCCTGGGTGATCCTATGTCATTCCTGGAATTACTGTCAGCCATCTGGGAGTGATTATGCCATCTTACTCCCATCTGGGGTACCCAAAACAGCCAAATAAATTATTCTTAAAGATATCAAGATGGTATTTAGGAGAAAAGTTTTTGAGGAGGCTTGCTATGTTCTTACTTTAAAAAAAATGAAGCTTTCATCTAACTCAAAGATCACTCATAAAAATGGGCAGCGACAGGATGAGTACATAACTCTGGAGTAACTCTGGATTGACCGCCTTTGCAGAGCAGTGGTTCATAACAGCTATGGTACACAGTTTAAATTCGGAAACACTTCTTATGTCAGCAGCATTCAGATTCTAAAAGGAAGCAAGGAGTCCTGTGGCACTTAAAGGCTGACAGATTTATTTATCGCATGAGCTGTCATGGGAGAAAATCCCACTTTGTCAGATGCTTCGAAGATGGGGGAACTCACAGAATAAGAGCAAAAGAAATGCAGGGAAGTGTAAGATCCAAGCCTAGCACTCTGTTTCCTGAGCCTTCTGATCTGTACCTCGCAGAGGCAGCTTTTGGGGTAGGCGAGGCAGGAATCCACCTAGGGTCCTCTAGCAGGAAATGGCCCCTTCACCTACCCCAAAAGTGGTGTCTGTGTAGAACACATGGTAGGCTTCCAAGGTTGGGCAGGGAGAGGAGGCTGGCCCTGAGGAGCCAGGACCATGAAGGAGGGAGGTCTCATGACTCTGGGGTGGCACGGAGGGTGGGTTGGGGGCCAGCGGTGGGGAGCTGGGAGGTGTGGGGGGCGGGGGCAGTGGGGTGGTAGGACTGCAGAGGGATGAGCTGGGACCATAGGATGGGGCTGATCATGTGGAGCTGGGGCCATGAAGGGAGGTTGTTGGGGTCTACAGGCCTATAGGGGGCCCCACAAGGGGCTCTTGCCTAGGCCTCCCAATTGCCTAAGGCCGCCTCTGGTAACTCAGAAAAGGTTGTAACTTTTCAGTTTGTCATCTGTACGTAACTCACATTGTACATGCTGTTTAAGGAGAGGCTGGATGGGCAGGATTTAGTGTAGGGCTAAGCTGTATGTTATAGCAGGGACGTACACAGACAACTGTAGCTAAGCAAAGATCAATAGTCTCTTATTTATACAATGGCGGGTTGATTAGACTATACTAAGGATATATCAAAACCTTAGATCAAATCTTTTATTTTTACTTTCAGTGGCATGGATGTCATCTGGCCACCAAGGGTGATCTGATTATTATACAGTATATGGATAGGGATTAATGAAACCAAGATGGAGTGGCAAGCATATAGTGACCATTACAGATTTTGTCACAAAAGAATTCAACAATGCAGTTCAGTTTTATAATGGAACTAGATACACTATAAAAATCTAAGAAATGAAACGTTTAGATCCTTACTGAAATATTTCCAGGGAATGATACAGAATTAGGTCAGGCTAGAAAAACATACAGATGTCAAAGGGAAGGTGGAGAACATGACTCTAACAGAAAATGGAAAAGTTGGAAAAGATGAACTATGTAACAGGACACCAAAAATCGCTTATGCAAGAGCAGCAGCAACTCAAGAATGAGCCAAAGCCTGATGGATAGGTTCCAAGAAATGGAAATAGTGAGATTAAAAGAGACGCAAAGTTGAAATGGCAGCAAGAAACTGCCTGGAATCACTGACATTTGTGAGTGGGGGAAGGAAATAGAACGACCACTGCATCAATAAGAGTGTTGCCAGCGGACCTAGGGATGTGCCTATTCGTTTCTATTCAGCACCGGTGAGGCCACATTTGTAATACTGTGTCCAGGTTTGGGTTCGACACTACAGAAAGGATGTTGACATATTTGAAAGAGCCCAGCAGAGGGCAATGAAAATCATTATGGGTTTGGGGCACATGACTTATGAGGAGAGACTAAAGGAACAAGGCTTATTTAGTCTGCAGAAGAGAAGACTGAGGGGGGATTTGATAGCAACCCTCAACTACTTGAAGGGGTGCTCCAAAGAGGAGGGAGCTCGGCTGTTCTCAGTAGTAACAGGACAGAGCAAGGAGCAATGGTTTCAAGCTGCAGCTGGGGAGGTCGAGGTTGGCTATTAGGAAAAACTTTCTCACTAGGAGAGTGGTGAAGCATTGGAATAGGTTGCCTAGGGAGGTTAGACTAGATGACTCCATGAGTTCCCCTCCACTCCCAATATTCTATGATTCTGTGAAACCACTAAGTGAAAAGGATGAAATGTACATGGGTGACTGTAATGGAGGACAATGTGCACGTACACTAATGCCACCGACACATTCTTAAACTTTTCAATGAAGGAAAAACTTTTAAAGCTAAGTAGTGTGAACCTTGGCACATAACCACATCACTTTTTACTGGGATCCTTTCAGGCCCAGCAAGCAGAGCTTGCAAATGTGGTCTGTGTTCAGTTAAAACACAAGTACATGTTTCTCACTGGAACACTCAAGATGGGACATTGTGAGGGCACGGGGTGCCCCAGCCTTGCAAGGATGGCAACAACCTGCCCCCCCCTTTTCTGTCCGGACTGCCCCAACAGTCAGGTCAATAGAGAGTCGCTGGCCCCTCAGGCATGGTCTCCAAACAAGCAAAGAGTCTCTAGGTGTAGGGGAGTGAGCAGTTGCATGGATCAAGTGATTCAGCTGCCTCAGGGGTCAGGCAACCACTGATGGTGTCACTCACGAAGAGGGGAGAGTAAGACGGGGACACAGGCCCTCCTGTCTCCAATGTGTCCCAGTCCAGGGTCCTAGTCAGGGCTGCTGAGTCGGCCGGAGGGTCAGCGGGGTTCCACCCGCAACATCCTGACCCCAACGTCTGGCTCAGATTGGAGCACCTTGGATGTAGCTCACCTGAGCTACTTCCTACCCCCTCTCCCAACAGTACATGCTCAGCCTTAGCGGGGTAGTCTCCCAGGGGCTGGGTGCAGAACCCTCCATGTCATCTGGGGGCCGCAGGTCTGGCAGCTTCTCAGGGCTGTCTGAAAGGGATAGTTCCTCCAGGTTGCAGTCAGCTGGAGTCTCCTCCCACTCATCAGCATCAGGCAATTCTTCCAAGTCCATGGTCTCGGACAGGATTACCAGGCTCTCCAGGCTAACTGGTTCCAGGGATGCCTGAACCCCAGGCTGCTGGTCCCTCTCTGGGCTGCCAGTCCAAGGGGCCTCTTCCCAGTAGCCGGTATCTAGCCATTCCCTGTGATAGGGACTGGGTGCCAGGTTGCATGCAGGAACTGGCTTTCAGTCCCCAGGAAGTTCCTTTGTAGGGTACTGGTCCCAGGGTCAGGGAAGCTCCTGTGGAAGAGAAGAGACATCCTGCCTCTCTGGGAGCTTGGCCTGAAATGAGCTTGCCGGCCTACCTTTTATACTTCCTGTCCCACCCATTAACTTCCATCCTGACAGACGTTTAGCCCCTGACTCCTCCCAGCGGTGTCTGGCCCTTCTCTCCGAGTCTGCCCTGAGGAGGGCCCTGCCCCCTCACTACAGACAAGATATTCTCCCTAAGTCAGAGAGAAGTCATTATACTCCTGTGATCAAGATTAATGAGTCTGAAGAAGGAGCCAAGCTCGTTGTTGAGTAAACGAGAGGTGGAGAAGATGCGGCATGCTCACCATGCCAAGACTGTTGAACTTTGCGATAGAGTAAATCCTAGGGGATGGAAGAAGACTAAGCCACTGTCAATGGGGTGGGGGAATGCCTCTTTGCCTGAGGAAGTATGAGTGACCTTATGCCTCCCCATGCCTGAGAGAGTGCAGGCAATCCCCTGATTTGCTCCCTTGGCTTGACTCGTTGCCTGTTTTGCCCAGAAAACAATTTGCCCAAGTACTTGGGAAGAGAGAAACAAACAAGGGTTTTTGTCCATAAGTAGTTGGACACAGCCCTTAGATCCCATTACACAACACCTCTCCTTCCTCCATCTTTTCTCAACTGTAAAGCTGGTTGACAAATTAGACATGCAATGAAGGTTTTTGTTAGCCTTTTCCTACCTCCCATGGGCATTACTTCACAGACTGAAAGATGGCAAAGGACAATTATGATGATATAGTCTGGCCTAACCCATAAAACTTATCCCAAAATTATCCCTAGGGCACACCTTTCAGAATGATTGCAAAGTGCTCAGAAACTATACTACTGAGGGCATAGAAACTGGAAACTCATCAATGGAGCAAATAGATTTGGTGTGTTTCCTGTTTTTTTCTGCTCTTGCTATGCCTTAAACAACTTCACACACCTTGTAATCCTCAGAGCTGCAGCAGAGGGAACTGTGAAGGGATTTATGTGCAACCACCAACATTGGATTAACATTCTGTTAATATTTAAACAACAAATCTGTTAGCAGATTAATTGGCACTTTCCAGCAGTTTTATGAGTGCCTCAAGCAGCTAGCAATTTATTCCTAAAAGGAAACATGTCGTGCCTAAATATTTACTAATGTTGGGTAAGAAGAATGCTCAGCCTCCATGGGAGAAACTGTAATTACCTTCCTGTTCATCTTGTGTTGGCCTCATGGTGCTTCCCAAATGCAGGATTTGCTGCATCATCTGGAGGGGTGGTGGCAGAAAGGGGGGAGCTGACTGATTTAGAAAACACTTTGGCACTTTTTCACATGGCAGTGGTGATGTGAGGGTCAAGTATCCAGCACTTCTTTGACCTAGCAACACAGGAAATATAGAAAGAAAAGATGGTAAGACAAAGGGTCCACCAGAGGTGATTCCTACCAGCTGTAATTCCTAGAAATGATCCCTGGCTGAAACATGCCTCCTTACCAGGAGGGTTCTGCTCAGCAATAGATGGTTAAACTGACCTTCTTAAGGGAGCCAGCTCAAGCCCTACGCACTGCTTAACTACTCAATGCCACCTGACTCAACCTGGTGCCATTAGTTACTGACATTCATGAAAACCTTGTCTTGGTCACCAAGGCTAAATGAATGACATTTGTCTATTGGCATCAGTGCAGAGAAGAGGGGCTATACTAAGCACAGGGTTTGCTAGGTGATCTCATCAGGGCTAATAATCCTCAGAACATTATCTAATTCAGGGGGTGGCAACCTTTGCTGGCGCCTGTGTCAGCCCCGTTCTCAGCAGGTGCCAGGGTGCGGCCAAAAGGGGGCCGACCTGGACTGGGACCAGGGCCAGCTCCCGCTGGCAGATGGTCACTGGGGCCAGGGCTGGGGCCAGGGCTGGCTCCCACTCCTGCTGGCAGGTGGCATCCAGTTCCAGCCATGGTTGGGGCTGGCTCACACTGGAGGCAGCAGCTCTGGGCATGCCGACCCACCCTGCTCCCCTCCAGCAGCCTGCCCAGTAGGGGGCAGAGCCAGCAGGTCCAGGAGCCATGTGCTGCAGCTTCTTTTTCCCTGCTGGCTGTGCTCCCAAATTGGGGAAGCACAGCCAGAGGGATCCTGGAGCCGTGGCACACGGTTCTTGTGGCCCCAGGACATACTAGGGGGTGGGAACAGTGGAGAGCTAAGTAATGCCACATGCTGCTCAGGCTCGGCCTGCATGCCATGTTTGGCATGTGTGTGGGAGGTTGCCGAATCCTGATCTAATTCCAAAAGGAATTAAGGGTTCTCATGTGTAATTCCCTTGCTGCACCACATTTATCAAACAGGGGTTTCAGCAGAAGAAAGAAATGATGTGGACTTGTTTACCGAACAGTGATCTGAGAATGGCCAATGTACTGGAGCAGTCAATGGATGGAAGAAGAAAAGTACTGCAGTCTCAAATCCCAGATCCATCTTTCATGAGCAGTGTTTATCTTGCTCTTCACCCGTGGTTAATTCATTAGCTGACACTTAGTGCCATCTCTTTGAAGTCATGTCAGAGGACCAGCAGTAAAATCAATCACCACAATTTATTGCTGAGCTCATAAAACACCATTTTAGGGCTAAGCTTGGACTGCACAACCAGTGAAGCTAATTGCTTCCAAAGAGAATTGGCAGAGACAGTCTTATGCAATTGGAGGCCCTAGGCAAAGGACCATTCTGGGGCCTCTTCAGCAGCCACCAATAGGCCCCTATTGCCACCCTCCCTGTGGCCTCAGTTTCCCTTGCAACCCTAACCACCCCCTCCTCACAACTCCTTGTTTGTTTTTCTGAACCAGACTAACATGACTACCCCTCTAGAACTCATAAATTATTCTTGGGTATGATATTTTTAAAGATCTTTCCATCATGAAATTTGTAAGTTGATCACCTTTCAATTAATTAAATGAGCTAATGCTGAACTACAAAGTTAAAATGAATATTTAAAAAAATTTAAAAGTATGTGAACTAATTAACAAATAAAAAGAGGTAAAATTAATGATGGTTCAAAAATAACCAAAATACCACATTTAAAATTTTGACAGTCAAATCTTACAAATTTTTTTATATAGGCTTGGGTTTATGTGCACTAGAAGTTTAATACACATAATAATAAATAAAAATAAGTGAAAAGAAGATTTCTAGTGTGTAGCGATAAATGAAAAAAAAATTTCAATGAAATTCTCTGAAGTACTGAAGTTTATAAGACTCTGGCCCCCCTCAGAAATATGAAATAATAAGTACAAAAGAAGCTTAAAAATTTCTTACCAAACAAAAGACATAGAGCACAGACATCGCACACAGTGGTAATGATTGCTTGAGGGCAGCACTGTATTTATATACAGCAGCCTGTATGGACCTACCTGGTAAACTGAGCTAACAAAACGAAAAATTGTCACGAAGGCAAAGGAAAAGAAGAAGTAAAAATGAAACAGCAAAGGCAAAATTTCACAAGTGGGATTAAAAAATGGCAGAATAAATGGCCACACTGAGGAACTAAAAGATGAGACCAATGGAAATGTTCCTGCTGTTGTGTTGTCTATTGGTGTCACAAAGAGCTTGCTCCTTCTCTTTTAGCACGTCAGTGTGAAGTTAATGGGCAGATAATGGTGAAATCTGCCAGTCGAAGCACAGATAGTCTGCCAACACTGAAAAGTGCTGAGGCTTCCAGCTCTCCTGGCCCTGCTAGATGGGAACAATTTCTATATTTTTCTATATTTTCATTTCTGTCCACCAAATTGAAGACGGCGCCCAAGGCGGTTGCCTGTTTCACCTACCCCTAAATCCACCACTGTGAATTGGTACTGAGTGTGATCTCCAGACACTCTTTAGAAACAAATGGTGCAGTGAGGAGGTGATGGGAGGTGGGGGAGAACAGCTGCGCAGCATAGATAATGCACTGCCAAGTGTTTAGGGACAAAACAAAATCAAACCCGCTCAAAGATCCAGCAAGCCATCAGGGAAACCTCCACCTTCTCTCTGGGTCTGGCTTAGCCTTTCCTATTGATACTGCAGAGTCAATGGAGATAATTAAGTTCATGTGTGTTTGATCCCTTCTTCTTGCTCACCAAGTGGGTAAGTAAATGAAACATTGTCACATTTTATGCTTTCAAACTCTCACAACTCTTCTTTCTTTCTTTCTTTCACCAAATGGGAGCCCATGCTCATTCAGCATCTGTGTCTCTCTGATGTGATAGACACAGTTGCTACCAAGATCCAAAGCGGCAGCCATGTTAGTCTAGTTCCGTAAAACAAACAAGGAGTCCTGTGGCACTTAAAGCCTACCATCCTAGACCCAGGCATGTATTACTGCAATACACAAATCAGAATAATCCATTCCATCACAAAGGCTTATGAAGTTAATCTTAGTTATATGATACTTCACTGTTTTTTTTATCACTTGTTTGGCCAAGTCCTGAGTCCATTTGCTCAGTTCATTTCCTGCTATTGTTCCTGGTCCCTCTTTCTGAGGACTTTTGCCAGCAATCGAGGGAGGTGGTGGAATCTCCATCTTTGGAGGCATTTAAGGCCCGGCTGGACAAAACCATGACTGGGATGGTTTAGTGGGAGTAGTCCTGCCTCTGGCAGGGGGTTGGACTAGATGACCTATGAGGTCCCTCCCAACCCTATGATTCTACGATTCTATGATTCTATGTCCACACATACATCATTATTTTGAAATAAGTTATTTTGAAATGTGTTATTTCAAAATAAAGTCCTTATTTCAAAATAAGTTAATTTGAATTAAGAAAATGTTAATTCGAATTAAGGGAAAGCCTGCTTTTGAAACAGCTGTTATTTCAAAATGGTTATTTTGAAATAAGGCCGTTTGGACATGTTGTTTCAAAACAGTTGTTTTGAAACAAAGGTGTTGTTTCGAAACAACATGTCCAAGCGGCATTATTTCAAAATAACCATTTTGAAATAACAGCTGTTTCGAAATGAATGGGGTTTAAGCTGTTTTGAAATGATGGTTCTTTTTTCGAAATGACAGAGCCTGTCATTTCAAAATAAGAAAACGTCATGTGGACATTCAGTTTTTTTTATTTTGAAACAACCAGTGTTGTTTCAAAATGAAAGACTCATGTGGACATACCCCATCTCATTTACCACTCAACAAAATTGTGTGTGTTGGTTTTAAAGCTAAGAAATGTGCCTCATCTGGAAATTCATAACAGGAAATCTGATCTTTGTTGTTTTGCTTCCCCTGTTAGATTTTCATTTAATGCATTATTTTCTCAGCTACTACTATGCCTTAAGTGTTACTAAAAATTATTCTAGTATTGGAGTTTTAAATGTTGACAGAAAAGTAAACATGGACATCCATCTTTAATCTCTTAGGATCCCATTCAGGTGTTTCCATAATACAGGTCACTGATTGTGTGCATTTCCTAATCTTCCCAGATCTGAAAAATCCTTAATTTTTGGTGAATTATGATCTAGATTACAAGAATTAACAGAGAGGGGAAGCTGGTCACTTAGGGTGATGTCTTATTTCCTGCCAGTGTAATGTGTTTGTAAAATATGTGTCGTATGCCTGCCTCTAGCGCCAAATGAGAACATACAGAGGGTAACGGTCTACTACTTTCTCTAGCTAATTGAGTTATTCGATGAATGTTCCAGCTCCATATTTTAGCAGCATGATTGTGAAGTGGCAAGTCTTAACCAAAATACTGATGGATTAGGGAGCAGCTAGATGGGAAGAATTGGATTCTTCACCCCTCACCACATTTGTTAGAAAGCTGACAGAAAATCCATCCTGCCTCCCTGCTGCTAGGGGTCTTCTCAAATGAGGAAAAGTTTCCAATGGAGAAGCTCACTAAGCCATGCCCATGAAAAGGAGTCAGCAGAGCTGAGTAGGGAGATACATAACAAGAGCCGTAGGCGGGGGGTACGTGCTCATAGTAGGGCCTGAGAAAGACAACGCAATGCCCAGGAGCAGTGCAGATGAACGGCACCCAGTCAGTGTTGCTGTGGTTCTCTCAATAAGACACAGAACTCCCTGAGACTTGACAGATCTTTATTCCAGATCTGAGAGGCATTATGGACAGGGAGGCCACGCTGACTGCCTCTATATCATTTGTCACCACTGTCTGTCCTTGGACTTGGGGCTGACTGTGCTACCTCCTGTTCCATGTGATTTTTCACAATTCAGGTCCTTGGAGGTTTGGCCACTGATCTCTTGGGTAGTAGGCTGTCTTTTGAAATGGGGAAGAACAGAGCTGGTCTACAGATAGAGGCTAGAGTGGCAGCCAGAAGCAGATTCAGCCCCAAGCTGGTTTGAAGGTGGTTTGGCTAGCTAGTATTTTGGTAGGCCCACAGGCCAGCATAATTAAAAGAAAGTGCCTTAACCTGGGCACATAAGCAGGAAGCCAATGGGACTGAAGGGGTGATTCAGGAGAACCAACAAGAAGGACGCATGATCTTACAGGGGATCCAAAAGCAGCTGCACTTGTTCCTAGACCCCTGAGAAACAAGCCTTGGCCACAATGTCAGATGCTGGGTGACATGGAAGAGATCAGGGCTCACCACCTCAAACTTGTATCCCAGTTGACATCAGCCACCACCACACAAGCAGGTGCCCCTTTTGGAGGGCTACATCTCCCCTGGATCTCCTGAGAGAGTGAAGTGGTTGGTGGGTGGCCAGGTCAATAGGTCCTGGCTAGGAAAACAGCACGTGAATTAGTCCACCTGTAATCTACTGACCTTCAATGGGCTAAATCTGCTCTTTGCCTCTGTGATGGAGACCCCTGACAAGCCTCCTGGATCCCCTCTGTCCACAACCAGTCAGGTCTCTGCCACGGTGGAGTCTCCTCCCGTCCAGCACCTCGGGTCTCCACGCTCCGTGCAGCCAGCCCCCAACTCCAGGCTCAGAGGGTCAGATCCTTGCTCTGTCTGGTCTCCCTGGCAGGGGATTTCCTCCCCCAGGAGGGTCCCAATCGTCCCAATCAGCAGCGACTCTCAGCCAGTGTGGCAATCAGAGGGTTTATTAGCAAACCAGTTCATACAGCAGCAAGGACAGTTGGTATCAGCATCCTCAGAACAACCAGAAGTGAAACCCCCAGGGGATTAGGGCTACACCCCAGGGCAGGGTCCTGTCTCTTGGACCCCCATTTTCCCTCTTCCCCCTCCGGTCCTTTGTTCCCCTCCTAGCTCTGCCCACCTCTCCGCCCCCTGGTCCAACCAGTTGAATCCAGTGTGACCAGCGGGGGGTCCCAGGTACAGGCTCCCTAAACACTACCCCCCTGCCCCCTAGTGGCTCTACCTCATATCACCCACCTGTGTCCCATCACCCGAATAGAAAAGATAGAGGATCAACACCCGTGTCTTCCCTGACTAATCTAGCAGAGGGTTCCCACTTCTCCACAGCCTCCAGTTCAAGATGGCAGTAAAGGCCAGCAAGGGAGGATTCTGTGGCAGTGAGGAGGAATGGGTCACTGAGAGCCAGGGTGTAGGCTGCCTGGATGGACAAGGGTGACGAAGGTAATTGGGGAAATACACACTGGTAATGAACCAGGGATTTAGGACACTTATGTGAAGTCCTTGTAGTACCTACCTCAGCACCAGTGACCGTACGACAGGCCACATGTGTACCACAGCACTCAAGGATCCCACAAAAGACCTACAATTACAATACCTGGAGTAGATTTGGGTTTGCAGAACCTTGTAGGCCAGGTTTTGGGTTTGCAAACAACAGCCAAGAGTGTGTCATACCCAAGCCCTATTTCCTCCGAGTCCACAGGAATTGAGGTTTTAGTGGTTCGGGTTTTGTCTCTTGACTGTAACCTGTAGATTCGGCGCTACATGGGAATTGGGAAAATTAGCATGCAGTCCTGTAGTGATTAATGTGATATAAATGCCAATGGTAAAATAGAGGAAATACTGTTTAACTTATCTAGAACTGTCCATTCAAATTTCTGCATGATCAGTCAAGTAGCCCAATGTATTACCATAATAATTCAGTCTTGATTAAGCACCTACAAAGCCTGCTGAAGTCTACTGGAGTTTAAAGTACCAATGGGCATCACTGCAGTCTATTTTATATGTAAATTATTCCACTTTGCATAAATTAGCATGAAGGGTAGAGATTGGCTCAACTTGAATTTTGAAACCTTGATTCTGAGAGCTACACTCAACCAATGAAAAAGCACAAATGTACCATGGGAACGATGTGTTCAGTCATATCAGCATGATGTTTAAATAGCACATATGTGCAATGAGCTACGTGCAACCAATTTAAAGATAAAAAGTTCAGCACTGAAATTATTGGGACATGCCAAATTAAAAAAAAATAAAGACATGGGAAAATTAGTGTTTTCACACAATTCATTAATGGGGGGGAATGATTATATTAGTCAGATAATTTTTATTTTAATGGAGAAAGTCACCATTTCAACTAGTGACCATAAACTACCCAAAAAGAACATGCTAAAGAATTATAATTTAAAATGGAACATCAAGACCAATTTCTTTTATTTTTGAATCATTGTCACTCCCATAATTATGATTAAAATTCTTGTGACTTCCAGTTGTGTTTATAAGGAAGTCCTTTCCTATCTTGGGCTCTTTGCTGTTAAACAAAGCACTAGCATATATTTCTTCCCTCAGTCTTGAGAGCTTTTCATTTTAGACTAAAAGAAGCCAACACAGAGAACATATACAAGAGTTTACAGTGTGTGTGACTCACTCAGAGATAGCTGCCACTTTGAACAGGGAGCAGCCTACGATGCTCTGTAAGAAAAAAATTAAATTAGAAAGAGAAAAAAAATGCTAAATCCATGCACGTATGCCAAAGAAAACCATAAGGAAAGAAAAAAAGTGATCACTGAATTTAAGAGGCCCTGGAAGGCAGATTAACAGAGCACTTCTTTTCCAGAACAAGTGGTTAGCCTGCTACACAGACAAGTAAGGAAAAAGGAGACAAAGAGACAAAAATAAATAAAATAATCCTTAACCTTCATTCACTCTAATTAACTTTAGAGATAAACTGGATGTTACCCCTATACACTCTACCATAACTATATACTCTGCCATCACATTATGTATTTTAAAACTATATTTATTGGTCCTGGCAGCTTCAATTCAACTTCTCTCACAAGTCCTCATTTCTATTCAACACCTTAACAACCCTTTTTTTGTCACTGGACATTTTAGAGGGTGGAAAATAAAATGGATCAATGCAGCAGCTCAATTAATTCCTCATCTTAAATTCTAATAAAATCAATTTTGAGAACCGGCATGTCGTTAAGCTTACATCATAATACAGTAATTAGGAAGAACTTTCATCTCTCTGTTTCCTTTGAAGATTTTAATTGTAATTAATTAAACATGCCTTGCTTTTCCATTAAAGACTTTCAAAATGGGAATTGGATGAGAAGTTAAAGATACAGTGGCAGATTAGAGCAATCATACCTTCCTGCCCATCTCTAATGTCCAAAAAATGTATACACTTGCCATTAAAAAGTTTGCATATACATATCCTTCCACTATTAATTAAAAACAAGTTTTAAATTATCTTCTCATTTTGTGGCATCCCAATTAAAGGATTACAACCAGTGGAGGACATTCTGTATGGTCTTCTGATAATCTCTTTGTGAATGAACAGCACTTTTCATCTATGCAGAGTTATAGCACGTCAGCTATCCAACATCTTTTCCCACCTTGCATTCATTTTGCCATCAACTTTCCCTTCTAGTGCCTACAAACATGCACCGAAAGGATGAGTACCTATGTCATACCCTAATGGGCCACACCAGGACAGTGCTTTTTACTTTGCATATATATTGAGCTAACACTTTCAGTGTAGATCAGCAGTGCAACAGAATCTATTTTTTGCTTAGGGGTTCAACTGTATGTGTTGTTGTCAAAGGCCAAATTTAAAGACCATGCGCAACCATTTAAATTAAAGCTCCTCTGAAAGTAATACTAGGTACAGCTGACTGAATAGTGTCATTTTTTGTAGTGGCCTAATACCTAGGAAGCTGGGCCAGGGACCAGGACCCCATTGTGATAGGAGCTGTACAAAAAAGAACAAAATGGTGGTCCCTGCCCCAAAGAGTTTACACTCCAAATATAAAACAAGAGACACGGATAGACAGGACCATTAATCACTACTCATCAGCACAAAAGACAAGGGCAGTGCATAGCTGTCTAGCCACTGCTCAGCTTTCTGTAGGTGCCTAGCAAAATGCTATCTCAGCCTATACAGTGAATTAAACTGAATTTTGACTCATCACTTGTGCTGACCATGAATATTCATTCAAATGGAGTTTGGATCTGATTAATTCTGTTATGGAACAAAATGAATTACAGTTTTAAATTACACAATAGGTAGAACCAGAACTAGCCTTAGCCAAAGTCCAATATTTCTCTCAAACTCATCATTCTCTTTGGTCCACTTAACAATTCCTTTCCCTCCATGGTGTTTCTACCCTTCAGATATTTGTAGCCTGCTGTTATGCCACATACACACTGAAACACAAACATTTAGTTGTCATTTGGCCAAGCTATATATATTTAGCTCATTCAGTCTTTTCTTGTAAATAAATCCCTACACCTCCTTTGATTAACTTTGTTGCTCTTCATTAAGCTCCCACTTTGTAAGTATATTTCTGGTATTGCAGTGCCCAGAAATGAATATATTTTTCCAGATGAGGTTACAGGAGGGCTGTATAGAGAAGAACTGTCATTTCCAGTGCTCTGTATGCTACTTGGGTGCTGGTTTTGGTTTGCTTTTTGTTTTATTTTGTTTGTTTTCTTCAGGTTAACTGAGTCACTCACATCTTACAGACTCAGGCACAGAGTTTTTAAGAAATGTAGGAGTCTTTGGCTCAGAGTTGCAATGCCTAACTGATTTAGGAGCCCAAATGTCATTTTCAAAAGGGATTTAGGCACTTAGGAACTAAAGTACAGCTTGCTTAGGAACAATAGGCATGGAAAAAGGGAGGTGGTGTTGCCTTGTGTATTAAAACTGTGTATACTTGGACTGAGGTGGAGATAGATTTGTTGAAAGTCTCTGGGCAGAGCCGTCCCTAGGGGGTTGAGGGGCCCTGGGCGAATCGTCCTCTTCAGGACCCCACTAACACCTCCCCCAGCACTGAGGGGTGAGGGCGGCCAGCCCAGGGGAGGAGCAGACCCCTGCACTGGCCATCCCATGCCTGGGACCAGGCGAGCCGGCAAAAAGCAGCAGCCCAATTCAGTGCTGCCAGTCCGCGCCCCAGCCCCGCCATGGGCGCTGCTTTTGGCTCTGTGCCACAGCAGCAGGCACGAGGTGGGAGGCAGCTCGGCCAGGAGGTAGCGATATCAGCCCCATGCTCCCTCCTGCCCCCTCCCCATTGCTTTGGCACAGAGCCGAAAGCAGCACACGTGGTGGGGGGCAGACTGGCAATGCTGAACCAAGCCACTGCTTTTGGCCGGCTTGCCCAGTCCTGGCATGGGGGGCAGTGGTGTGGGCCCCACAGGGCCCCCAGAACTTCAGGGCCTGGGACAGTCACCCCTCTCAACCCCCCCAGCAATGGCTCTGTCTCTGGGTAAACACAAAGGCTATGTTCACACGTAGCTGCTTATTTCAAAATAAGGTATTTTGAAATACTCTAATTCCAAAGAAAATCTTTAATTAGATTTAACTTAAATCAAATTAAGGAGAACCACCAAATCGAAATAGCAAGTCTGGACATAGGACTTGCTATTTCGATTGAGGAGAGGGGCACCCTG
Organism: Podocnemis expansa; assembly: GCA_007922195.1. Classification (NCBI taxonomy): domain Eukaryota; kingdom Metazoa; phylum Chordata; order Testudines; family Podocnemididae; genus Podocnemis; species Podocnemis expansa. The sequence continues at coordinate 1,232,326 of ML682001.1, read as the reverse complement.
GGAGGTGTGCGAACATGGCCCCTTGGCAGGGCCATGTTGTCACCCAATCCCCTGCCTGGCTCTCACCTGGAGAGCCAGGCAGGGGAAAAAGACCCCAGAGCAGGGATTCCCCTGCCCTGTGTCTCCCGCTGCCGGTGGGGCAGTGGGGCAGGGACCATGGGGCACCCTGACTGCCCCCCGGGGGGCAGGTCCCCCAGCCGGCTGCCCTGCAAGGGGGGCTTGCTGGCTGCAGCCCCCGCGGTGGGTACCAGAGCGGGCTGGTCCCGCAAGGGGGGCTTGCCGGCAGCAGGGGGGTGGAGGGCGTGGAGCCGCCCCCCTGCACTGCCCCTCAGCACCCTGGCCAGGAAATTGAATGCCATGCACCCTGGGAGGAAGGTCATTTTGTTATATCGATATGTGGGAGATATCAATATAACAGAGCCAGACGTGGTTATTTTCAAACTGTGGTTTTGAAATAACCCTCATTTCGCTATATAACGAGGTTGTATTATATCAAAATGATTTTCCTAATTTCAAAATAAGGGAGCTCCTTATTTTGAAATAAGGCAACGTCATCTGGACATGTCAACTTTTAATTCGAAACAATTGTGGTGGTTGTTTTGAATTAAAAGCCTCATGTGAACACAGTCAAAAGGAGTAAAAAGCAAGGATGATGTCATGGTAGGGTTGTTACTTGTTAGCTCTGTGTTCTCGAGGAATCAGAGTGTAGTGACCAGCCTCTGTGAATCACCCACACACATCACCCCCCTCCAACCTCTACTTGAACAGGAGACCAAAAACAATGAAAAAGCAATGGGAGACATCCATGGAGCTTTGTTTGCATTGAGTATGAAGAACTAAGCTCCAAAGCAGGAACCATACTGAAGTTTGGGTATGAAAAAGCAGGAACCACACTGAACTGTGGAACTGAAGATACAGGGAAGCATTGCATGATGGAGGATCTTGCACCAAAGCTAACAACCTCAGCAGTTATCAGACCATTCTAGTCACAAACATGTTAACTGATACCCAAAATACTGAGTCTGCGTGATTGTATTGTGAACTTCCCTGAACCAGTATCACCCTACCCAGGAATGTGAATTGTCCACTTAAACAAGTCGTTATTTACCTAGAAAACAACCCTAGTGTTCCCTATAAAAAACTTCTACCCAAATCCACAAAGTGAGCCCTGATGCCTGGATCTAAAAGCTGCATCATCTCCACCAGGACTTCACCTCTTCCTTGCTGATTGTGGTAAGAGTTCTGCTTGTCTCCATCCAGCTTCTGACTCTGCGCTGCACATCCTGTTTCCTGGGACCCTTTCTGCTACACAGAGTAGTGAGATCCCCGCCACCACCCTTTCTCTCTCCCTCTCTCTTTGTTTAGATATAACTCTTTCTCTTTCCCTAGGCCTGATACAATAGACTCTAGGTAATACTGTAGCTGGGTGTTTTTCTTTCCTTGTAAGGTTACTAATGCTGCAACTGAGTATTTTTCTCTCCTTTTGTAATTATTACTACTATTGTAAGTTTTAGGTATTTAGCAATAAAAAAAAACTCTTTTAAAACTTCATTCCCTCTCCTTTATGTTCTTGGTTTCCCTATAGTGCTCTGCAGCGATGCTTCTTTTACCTAGTCAAAGATCTCTGTGACTGTCACAATCCTGTGAGGTTTGCTCATTAATGGGGATACCAGCCTGATTGACTCCAGGGGCATATAAAGGTAACAACTGAAAAGTGCTGTTTCGACCCAGCCTGATTGAGTCCAGGGGCATATAAGGGTAGCAGCTGAAGAGTGCTGTGTGACCAAGCCTGCTCAGATGCATGCTCAGGTCTAGTCCGGTGCAGTATGGGGGCACATAAGGGTAGCAGCAGGGAAGTGCTCTGTGACCTAGCCTTCTGAGTTCAGGGACATATAAGGTGCCAGCTGAGAGTGCTGATAGACCTGGTCTGCTCAGATGCACCTTGTTAACTAATAAATGTGTATGTGCAGGTGGTCATTTGAATTTGAGGTTGGAAGATCCCAGTCCTGGAAAATTGAGGTCCTGTAAGGGTGTCTCCATAGGGAGCCAGCTTAAAGAAGGGAAAAATGAGACCCATATAGAAACACAAGTCACATAAGCCGTACACTAATAGGATTGCAACCTTTCCACACCAAAAGGAAGTAACCCTAATAAATGAGCATACCCTGAGTTGGTTGGCAACGCTGGTAACAGGGGTCTACTGCAAACCACATAACCAGGACAAAGAGACTTTTTTTCAACAATTAACATCCAAAGTGCAGGACTTGGTAGTGATGTGGGACTTCAGCTACCCAGATATCTGTTGCGAAAATAACACTGGAGGGCACATATTATTCTACAAGTTCTTGGAATGTATTGGAGACAATTTTTTATTTCAAAAGGTGGAGAAAGCTATTGGCGGGAGGCTGTTCTCAATTTGATTTTGAAAGAAAGAGAGGTATTGGTTGAGAATTTGAAAGTGGAAGGTAACTTAGGTGCAAGTAAACATGAAACGGTAGAGTTCATAATTCCAAAGAATGGTAGGAATGAGAACCCCAGAATAAAGACAGTGGCATTCAAGGAGGAAGGCTTTAGCACAGTCAGGGTGTTGGTAGATAGGGTCCTATGGGAAGCATGTCTAAGAGGAAAAACAACTAAAGAAAATTTACACCCCCTTGCATTTAGTTTCATTCCTTTCTGTAAGTTCACCCATCTTCGAAGCATCTGAGGAAGTGGGATCTTCTCCCACAAAAGCTCATGCAAAAAATAAATCTGTTAGTCTTAAAGTGCCACACAACTCCTTGTTGTTAGTTCTTCAAGGAGACATTATTAAGGGCACAAAAGCAAACTATTCTACTGCACAGAAAGAATAGGAAGTAAGGCAAGAGACCACCCTGGCTTTACTAGGAGATTTTCAATCATCTAAAAATAAAGAATCCTACAAAAAGTGGAAACTAGGTCAAATTACAAAGGATGACTATAAAAAATAACATAATTATATAGGGATAAAATCAGACAGGCCAGGGTACAAACTGAGATTAAACTAGCTGAAGGCATAAAGGATACCAAAAAAAAAAAATTGAATACATTATAAACAAAAGGAGGACCAAAGACAGTGTGGCACCTTTACTCAACAAAGAGGAGAAAACAATAACAAAAATGTGGAAATGGCAGAGGAACTAATGATTTCTTTTTTCAGTCTTCACCGAGGAGGTTGGTGTTGATTGTATGCCAGCTATAGAGAAAGGCAGTAAAATGAGACAGGATCAGAAACTAGAATAGGGAAAGACCAAGTTAAAAATTACTTAGATGAGTTAGATGTCTTCAAGTCACCAGATCCTGATGATATTCACTCTAGAATACTCAAGAAGCTTACTCTGGAGATATCTGAGCCATTGACTATTATTTTTGAAAAATCATGGAAGAATGGGGAGATTCTAGAGGGCAAATATAGTTCCCAGAAAGTAAGTATAAGTTTATAAGTATACTTATAAAGTTAGCTGATGATACCAAGCTGTGAGGGGTTGCAGGTACTTTGGAGGATAGGATCACAATTCAAAATGATTTGGACAGACTGATGAAATGGACTGAGGTAAACAGAATGAAATTCAATGAAGACAAGCGTAAAGTACTCCACTTAGGAAAGAACAATCCATTGCACACATACAGAATGGGGAATAACTGCCTAGGAAGGATTACAGTAGAAAGAGATCTGGGTGTCATATAGCGGACCACAAGCTAAATATGAGTCAACAGTGTAACACAGTTGCAAAAAAAGCAAACACCATTCTGGGATGTATTAACAGGAAGGACTATTGCAAGACATGAGAAGTAATTCTTGTGCTCTACTCTGCCCTGATTAGGCCTCAACTGGAGTATTGTGTCCAGTTCTCATCACCTCATTTCAGGAAAGAAGCTTGACAGGAGATATGATTACTCTGTATAAATATGTTAAAGGAATAAACACCAGGGAAGCAGAGGAATTATTAAAATTTGCAAGGATCAGATCAGTCTTCTCAATCAACTGATCAGGTGTATGAAGACCCATTCAGCAGATCAGGAAATCGATCTCTGAAGACCCATCCAGAAAGGAAAGTAGCACTGAATCAAAGGGAGGGCATTTCCCATCACCTCAGTGCTCTGAAAACACCATAGTAAGTATGTGGTCAGCAGTCAGGAGGAAATACAGAATATACGTCGCCGCATAGACCTTCCTTGAGTGTATGAACTGTAATGTGAATTTTAAGAATTCTCCCTCAAAAGAAGTGTCCTCTTTCAGCACACTTTCAAGATTTACAGTGACTCACCAAACCTGCATATTTGTCAGATACATCTGATTATTTCAATCAGCACAATCTCTCTATGCAGGAAAGTATGTCAGGTGTCTTCCTACTGGCTGACAACATAACAGACTTTTTGAAAGAGCTCCAAGTGTAGAAAGAGAGTCTGGAGTGACTGTTTTCATATGTTCCCATCTTTTGCATTTCTGGCTATTGATGGCAGTACAGATGTGGATCTGCCTTTCCTACAAGACATAATTACATCCTACCTAAAGTAAACTCTCCAAAAGTGCAAGGACTGTTTCTCTTCATGATGCCAAGTTCCAAAGGCGTAGCTGTGTTAGTCTGGTTCAGCAAAACAGACAAGGAGTCTGGTGGCACTTAAAAGACTAACAGATTTATTTATCGCATGAGCTTTGTTGTGAGAAAATCCCTCTTTGTAAAGCAGGATTTTCTCACAACAAAGCTCATGTGATAAATAAATCTGTTAGTCTTTTAAGTGCCACCAGGCTCCTTGTCTGTTTTTCATCAGACTCTGATCCATAGAAAAGAAATAGGTTGATTCATGATCCTTTCTTCTCCCTAGAAATTGAGACCTCTGTGTCACCATGAATGGAGGAAAAGGTGATGTAACTGTCAAGTAATGAGTATCCAAAGTTACAATGTCATGAAGTGACTCTACCTTTTTTTGGATCAAAGTCATAAGTGAATGCCCACAACTTGGTGAACTCACTGTCAAAACTTTGCTCTCATTCTGCTTCACATACTACTGCAGAATTGGATTTTCAGCAATGGCTGCAATGCAAACAAATACTGCAACTGGCTGAGCACAGGAAAGATTATCTGCATGTCCTCATCAAACCTTCATCCCTGGATTGAAAGCCTCGTGTCTGCATAACAGACACAAACATCTCATTAACAGTATGTTGAATGGATCTATCTGATTTTATTATTATGGATTATTATTTAAAACTAAATCAGTTGAATTATTGCTAATGTACAAAACAAAGCATACAGCTGCAGACAAAATTACTGGTTCCCTTCATCTGAAGCAATATTTAAAAATCAATTTAGCATTTGTTTATCATGTAATTATTTGAGCTGAACTTATTTTAACACCAAACAGACCTGGAGTAATGGCCCTGAGTTGATAAGCAAGTAAGAAATACTTTACGTGCAGATTGCACAAAAAACAAATGCTTGGCAATAATAAAAAGTAGCAAGAAATGCCAATGAATTGCTGTTCTTCCCATCACTCCCCTTCTTCAAGAGGCCCATGACAGCTAAGGAAGGCAGCAAGCTTCCAGTTATCAAAAAGACTGAGAAATGCAGATGTAGGCAAATGAAGGTTACAGGAGATCAAAGAGCAGGAAGGGAATGGTGTCCGCAGGAAAAAAGCAGTGTTTGCACATCACCTTCCTAACCTTTGTCCTTAGTGAGTGTGGCCCACCCGGGTCTAGTTGTTGACTGATCCTGGACTGACCATGTTTTATCATCTGTGACAACTGCAGGTCATTACAAACCTGGCTCAGACTGAGATGGATAATTAAGATGACCAAGTAGAGTTTTAAACAAATAAATTTTCATTGGCTTTTATTGAATCCACTCTGGAATGGTAAGCTTAGGAAAATGAAAACGTCTACAAAAAGTGAAATGCAGAGAATTTGCAAGAGTAAAGTTTTTACAGTTGTGATATACTTCTGGCAAGATTTGACAGCAGTTTCCCTAGGAAACATTAATGCAAAATCTAGAAGAGATCTGGAAATACCAGTAGATGCCTGAGTTTCCATAGCACCCTGTCGGTAATTTATAAACCTGACTTTAGGACTTCCAGTTCTGTAGTACTCAGGAAGATTTCAGAAACTTTCATAGCATCATTCGAAAAAAGACTTCACATTATTGAGCTGTGTTTCATCTTATGTAATTGCCACAGCATGTCTCAGCTGACATGGAATTAAGAAGTTGTTAAATTCCAAAATATACCATTCAATCTTTCTACAACATGGCTCTCCAAAATGACCAAGGTCACAATCAAAATAAAAAAAAAAAAAAAGTGTGATTCCAAAAATTTGGTCTAATTGTTAACCAATCTGATTGGAATGGCAAGGTTGAGTAGCTCCTATTGAATGTATCAGTACAGTATTAACTTATGCACAGGACAAAAAAGTCACCTTTATAATTAGTAGATCCCTTTGTGGACTTTGACAAAATTTAAGGGCTAAAGGCACTAACTAACCTTTTTGGTGTCCCATCATCTTTATTGATAGTGTTACAAATGTTGCCAGTTGATTAAGTGAGCTTCTTTTATTTATTTTGGTTTCAGGAGTTGCCAGATAGAGGTCTTGGCTCCTGATATAGGAAGTGTTAGTATGTCACATGTTTTAAATAACTTCTATTCCTTTAAGTGGACAGAGTTTACAGATGATTAAGAGACAGGTCCAGAAGGAAGGATCTAGCACAAGTTAATAACTAGAGAACCCAATAAAAGGAAATAGCATTGGACTGTGTCCAGTACTAGTCAATGCCATGGAGGAGGCCTGGAAGGGAAAATGGGGTAGAGCAAATGACTCTTGTGCTTCTAAATGGGGAATGTGAGAACTCTTAAAAAAAAAAAAAAAAGTCAGTGGGGCATTAGACCAAAATGTTTCCAGTGACAGTCAGACGGATCTAAATAAATCTGCAAGGGTTGTGTGTATTAGGATGATGATATGGCATGGCCTCACCCTGAGCTAGGAAGACCTTGCTGAATAAAATGCTGATTAATCAGTGGATCTCAGTATGCTTTAGCACACTTGGTGTGACCTTTATGTACTTCAAAGCCCTCCTAAATAGCATGGCAATGGGCAGACAGAGGAAGTAAATAATCTCAGTGGAATTCTCAGTGACCTTTCTGGGTGTTCATTCCTCTTGCTCTATGGATTTTCTTTTATAATTAAGCTCTTGTGTAAATGGGAAGTCCCTTGAATTATTCCGTTTGGGCTGGTGAGCTCAGACCTTTGGGCTCCTTTGCACACAAACAGACATTGATCATTTAAAATATCTCAAGGACATTCAGCTACATTTGACCCATGCTTAGGACATTAGAAGCTGGGTAAGCCAGGGTGCAGGACTCCGGCATTGTGGCAGCACAACCCACCAGCTCTCTTCTGCTACATGCATAAGTAGAAGATGTTGCCTGCAGTGGGGTGTGCTCAGGAAAAAGAAACAGCGGTTTGAGTAAGTGCATTCCCAAGCCAGCCTATGCCACTAGGGCTCTTGTGGAGATGCCCTGCTCTGGGCAGATCACCTGAATATGGCAGCAGTGCCCTGCTACTCTCCAGGGATATATCTACACTGGAGCCTTAGACTGACTTAACCTTCCTTAAGTCGACCTAAGGAAAGCTCTGTCCACAATGGGAATTTATTATGTCGAATTAAGCACTTCCTTAAGTTGACTTAATAACACCACCTTGGAAGGTCAATTTAATGCTTAAGTCAAACTTATTAAGTCGACTTAAGGACTATACCCCGTCTACACTGACTTGTCAACTTAATAAGGTTGACTTAAGTGTTAAGTTGACCTAGCAGCTGCCAGTGTGGACATGGGCAGTCTACAGGAGTTTTGAATGTGGACATTCTAAGTCAGCTTAATACAGTCAACTTCAAATCAACCTTGTTAAGTTGACTTAACTGAGCCTCCTGTGTAGACATGCCCCAGAAGTGGATTGAAAGGTTGGCATATAAATGCTGACTGGGCTTCCCTGGCCCTTACATAAACAAAGCCCCTCGCTCTTTGATCAGATGGAAAGCAAATCTCCTCAGCCAGCCCTCCTCCCATGCTCTTCCTCAATCCCCAGTCCCTTCCCTAGAGGCACCCGCCAGCGTCACCCATTCCCATAACGGCACCTCACTCTCCCCACCCCTCAGCTGACACAGGTTTTTTGGAGGAGAAATACAGATATTGCTATGGGGTGTAAGTTATATCTCTCTGCTCTGCCCATCCTCAACTTCTACTTCTCAGCTGTAGACCCTCCTGATGGCGAAGCTGGGGCAATGGAAAAGAGAGCTGCCAGGGAGCTGGGGCCCTGCTCTTTCTTCTCCTCCTTTCAAACAGCTAGGTGGGAGGAGAGACAGATGAAGAACAAGGAGGGATCTGAGGATGAAGGCCTGGCTGTTTGTGCAAAGGGGCATGGTAGCATATACATGTGCATACCTACAGCGTATCTAACAACAAGACCAGTTGAGCCCTTTGAATATCCACCCTGAGGAGCAGGGCTGTGACAGCTGGTGGGCTCCCACCAAGCTTCCCTTAGGAAAACAAGGAGGCAGCTCCTGGCCCAGGGGGTGACACAGGTTGTTCTACAGAAAGGTAGGGAGAAGCAGAAATCTCAGGAGCCTGTGCATGCATGAGTGAGGGAGAGGGAGAGACAGAAAGAGAAAATGGTTTCTGGTGGTTACAAGAAAATATGAGTGGACTGGCTTGGTCTAGTATGTGATCTCTCCCAACCCTCACTATAACACATTGCACAGAACATGAAGGATGTTCAGTCTTACGGCTCCCTTATCAGGAACAAGGTCCATTGCTTTGTCTGGTTTCATAGCTCATTACTTCTCAGTTGGTCAAAATCCAAGCATCCTTCCTTGTTTCCATGCATCAGTGTCACAGCCAGCCATGTCAACCACTTTGTTACACTACGTGTCACACTGCACTGTAAAGTCAGCATGATGTGTAAAAAGAGGCATTTAGCCCTGGAAGCATGAGAAGACAAGATTTCTAATGCAGCATAAAAGAGGTACCTGAGTTTTTCTAACTCTCCCCAAAGATGAACCAAAACATCCAGGCACTACCTGAAAGTTACTCTTCTCCCAGTAGCAAAGTCATAATTAACAGCAGAGTCAGCAGCCTGCCTGCACTGTCAACCAACAAGGATGAAGAACAAATATTTTCGTCAGTTTGCTAAGAGCTGTAGAGAAATTTGGACGAGGCAGAAGAACTAATCCAGCCCCAAATTTAGCTCTGCAGTTGCCAAACCATGGACTTCACTCAACTTCTGACACTCACTCCCACCCCACAAAATAATCTTTTCACCTCCAAGCCTTGGCGGTATATGATATATGATGACCCTTTAACAAAGATACTCAAAACTCCACTGAGGATGCTAAGGGAGTTTCCTGATGTTATTCCCCAATCATTTTTCCACCATAAGCAGAACTTCCCACAAACAGAGAAGGAAGAAGAGCCAAAGAGTCCATGAAATACATTAGAGATCTTGTTATGCCAGATCTGGGGGGCCTTGGTTACCCAGGTTCTCAGGACTCAAGGCAGTGGTAATTAACTGGTTCACTCCAGATAGTGTCAGGAATAAATCACTGGGAACACAGCATTTCCAGCTGATTAAAATTAATATATGCAAGTGTGATCTTATCTACCATACATACTCACAGATAAGCCAATCCACAGATAAGCCAACCCCTGTTCTGAGCCCCAAAAATAGTAAAAAAATGGGTGACCCATGTATAAGCCAAGGTTCACCCATGGCCTTGGCCCCTAACCCCCCCACCCTGTGCCATCAGCTTCTCTTTGAGTCCCTGACACCCCAAATCCCCCAACCCCTGCCACCGCTTTTCCCTGCTGCCACTTTTCCTCACCACCACTGCTGATGCTTTACCCTGGCCTCCAAGACACCACCCAATCCCTAGGCCATGACACTGGGTCCTCCAGGCCAACTACCCCCACTCCATATGCCAGGGTCCCGCTCCTTACTTTAACCCCTGCCTGGGCCGACTCCCCAACATGGTCACCCCAGCCACACACTGGGTCTCCAGCCCTGAGCATGATCAGTGCATGCTGAGGGCTGGAGACTTAAAACTCCTGGGCTGGAGCTGCTATCTGACCCGTGTATAAGACGAGTGCCTGTTTTAAAGGCAATTTTCAGGCATAAAAACCTCAGCTTATACACGAGTATATAAGGTAAACTACTATTTATTAGATATAAGCACAAAGGGTATGTCTACACTGGAGCCTTAGGTTGACTTAAGGAAGACTAAGTCTACCTACAGATTCCTGAGGCCACACTGGGCTTTTATTAAGTCAATTTAAGTGCTTCTTTAAGTCAACTTAATAACACCACCTCTTAAGCTCGACTTGACACTCAAATCATAGGTCTCAAACGTGTAGCCCGCAGGCCACATGTGGCCCCTCAAACTATTTCCTTCAGCCTGCAATGACACTATTGTTACCAATATTTGCTATATTGTTATATGAAAAGGTTTCAGTGGTGCGGCCCTTGGGCTAACGTACTAGTCCTCATGTGGCCCTTGTAGTGATTTGATTTTGAGACCCCTGACTTCAGTTGACCTTATTAAGTCCACTTAAGCCAATGTAGATTGGGAAAAGCCTTTAAGTCGACCTAATTGGCCTCCAGGCCCCATCCCAAACTTCCTGGCCACTGGAAGGGTCGACCTAGCACCTACCAGTGTGGATGCAGACAGTTGACAGGAGTTTCCAATGTTGTTAAATCAACTTAACAGAACATCCAGTGTAGACATACCCAAAGAGACATAAATGATAGGTTTTACACCCCCTTGCATTTAGTTTCATTCCTTTCTGTAAGTTCACCCATCTTCGAAGCATCTGAGGAAGTGGGATCTTCTCCCACGAAAGCTCATGCAAAAAATAAATCCGTTAGTCTTAAAGTGCCACACAACTCCTTGTTTTTTCATTAGAAACCCCAAACAATTACCTAGAATTTGAAATGGTATTGAGTGATTTGGAGCAGCTTAGTCTTTGCTGAATTCTTCCCCATAAGCAAGCAAAGTGTCAGGAAAAAGTCTCTCTGGATAGATTCAGAGAAATGCTCCAGAGTATCTTATTATCTAGTTCTTTTATAACTAACTTTCACAGAACACATAGATCACAGTGACCTAGAGCATCATTTCTCCTAACTGCAATAAACTACAAGTTAACAAACCATTCCTAACAAATCTTAGTCATATAAAGCTTCTGTATCAAAGACATCCACATTCAGGGTCTCATCCATTTATTTATTCTTTTTTTTCAATCTCACATCACTAATGCTTTGCTCACCTCTTCCCATTCTGATTAGCAGAAACTGCAAGCCCACACTGACCTTCCTTCTAGAATCCCTGCTTGTTCAAATTAACCTTTAACTGTGTGGTCTTCTATGTTATTAATTCATGGTAGCTGAATATACATGGTATGACTGCTAGTAGCTTGATCAAGTTCTGAGGTTACACCCTCAAATTCAGGGCAACATGTTCTGATATTACCAAAGTGCCAGTGCAACACACTACTGTGCATAAGTGAGCTGGCAAATGTCCTGGCTCCAGTATACCGGAAGTCACTGAGATATTCCAAGAACACTGACTGTAGATGATTGGCAGTTAGGCAGCTAATACAGTAGCTCTTCAAACCACGGTGGATTTAAAATAGAAAAGTTGGATTCAGGGCCTGAACAAAATCTATATCATATACCAAGGTTTCCCAAATGTTTTCATAGGATGGATCACATCTTCATAGAGATGTGCATCCTCAGATACTTGTCTACCCATTAGTGACTGAATAACATCCCCAAGGCACCACGGCAAATGCTTGCATGGAAAACAAACACTTGGCAAGTGCTAAATGTAGTTTATCTTCTTTCAGTGCAGTTTGGCAGCTGGAGACTAAGAGATGCAGTCAGGTCCATGTGACCAATGAGTTCTCTGTGGTGCACCAACCAAGGGTGTAGCTATGGGTGGGCCTGAGTGGGCCCTTGCTCACCCACTTGGCCAGCAGGCCTGCCCACCACCATCCCCAGCAGCAACTAGTGGTGGTGTAACCTTTGCCACCCCAACCGTGAACAGGTCAGAAGCTGGTGGTTATGGCTGCTAGTTGTGGTGCTGTGGACAGATAAGCAGGGGTAGGCTGCTCTCTGCCCACAACTCTGACTCCAGACAGCCACTGCGACCTTGGCATGGCAAGGGCGTGGCTGCAGTTGTTAGAAAACTGAAGCATCATCAGGAAGCTTCCAATCACAAGACCAGAAGTAGGATGGCCTGGGCCCACCCTGGAGACTCAGGGACGCAGCCAGAAAATGGGGGCTGGCTACCTCCCTGGCACCAGCGAGTGTTAAGGAGACTTACCATTTGAGAATCTCTGCAATATGTCATCATACTGTCAGTGGATTTGTTGTGTTTATTTAGGTGGACTATATGGGCCCAAAGAGTCTATGGGGTTAACATGACCAAGTCACTCTCTAATAGTAAATAATGTAAACAGTGTGGAATTTGGCATCCAGAGAGCTTAGCCCACTCAGTACCATGACAAATACACTTAAAAATCCTTTTAACATGTTACCAAAGTTACAGGGGTAAAAGGAAAACTAGCTGAAGTGTTTATTTAAAAAGGCCTTTTTAACAACAGCTCATTTTCTCTTTCCTTTTTTTCTGGAGAACCTTTAGAAGGGTAAAAACCTTGTTGGACAGCCCCTTAGATGGCATCAGAAACAACTGTTCTTTCATTAGTTGAAATGGGCTGAAGCTGTTTTTTATTGTTTCTATTATTAAAGTCCAGTCCCATGTCCTAGAAGATGAAAACACACAAAAGGAGAGAGAACAGCAAAGATGGAAAATGCAATGTCTGTCTTGGATGTTGGCTTCCACTTGCAGCCTCTCTGAAACACAAGCACAGCATATGGTCTGATCAGTCACTCCAAGCCGTGACAAACTTATCCTAGTATTGGTCTGTTTGGGAACTGCTTTTAGTTACCAAGGGCTTACGAAACAAAGCAAGGAGTTTTGTGGCACTTAAAGACTATCAGATTTATTTATCCCAGGAGCTTTCGTGGGAGAAAATCCCACTTCATCAGATGTACTGAAGAGAGGGAACTTACAGAATGGGATAAAAATAAATGCAGGGGAATGTAAGACATGAGATAAGATCATACTGCAAAAGCAAATCAGAGCATTTGTAAGGATTCAAACTCCAGGAAAAAGCACACAGAGGGAGGGTGAAGTCAAATTACCTGTTATAATGTGAAAAGAATCCATAGTCATGATTAAGTCCTGCTTCCACACAATCTACTATGCATATTAGTTCAATTTTGGCTGTTTCTCTTTGAAGTCTTGATGTCCCATTGATTTTCTTGACGACCATCATTAACAAATCATCAGTGGAATGATTAAGAAGATGGAAATGCTAAGCAACTCTGTGTGTGTGTGTGTGTGTGTGTGTGTGTGTGTGTGTGTGTGTGTGTTGTGATTTCTGATGTCAGTTTTGTGCCCATTTCTTCTTCTACGTAGGGACTGGCCTGTTTGTCCAAAGTGTAAGGCGTGGGGGCATTTCTGGCACATGATGGCATAAATCACATTAGTGGATGAGCAGGTGAAGGACCCTTTGATGGAGTAGCTGTCTTGATTAGGTCCTATGATGGTGTCTTTTGTGCAAATACGTGGACAAAGTTGTCAGTGTGGTTTGTTGCAGGGATATGTGCCTGCTTTAATGTTTCAGTTGTTAGGTCTGTAGTTGTTGGTAAGTATCTGTTTAAGGTTCAGGAACTGTCTGTAGGCGAGGAGAGGTCTGTCTCCCAAGGCTAGAGAGAGTGAGGGGTCATCTCTTAAAATAGGCTGGAGGTCCTTAATGATCTGTTGTAGAGGCCTGACTTGAGGGTTGTTTGTGGTGACCAGAGGTGTTCTATTGTTTTCCTTTTTGGGCCTTTCCTGTAGTAGTTGACTGTGGGGTACTCGTCTGGCCCTTTCAATCTGTTTCTTTGCTTCCCCAGGTAGATACTGTAGTTTTAAGAAAGCTTGATGGAGATCCTGAAGATGTCTGTCTCTGTCTGAGGGATCAGAGCAGATGCGGTTATATCTTAGGGCTTGGCTGTAGACAATGGATCGTGTGGTGTGTTTAGGATGGAAGCTCGAGGGATGTAGGTAACTATACCGATCAGTAGACTCTTAGGCTATGACTACCCTAGCTAATGAGTCTAGACTAAGCTGGGGTGTCGCTGGCACCGGGCACACGGGGCCTATGCCCCAAATCCCGGTGCCAGTGCCCCGGGTCCTGCGGGGCCCCACCTCTCCTGGTCTGAAGCCCAATTGGGCTGGAGATCCGGGGCCCAGCTGCCCACGGCCACGGCTGCCACTCCCATCCTGTCCCTGGTCAGGGTCCGCGACCCAGCCACCCGTGGTCGCAGTGGCCGCTCCCGGCCCTGTCCCCGGCCAGGGGTGCAGCCTGCGGGAAGGGAGCAGGGCCTGGGCCAGTGCCCCAGGTCCTTCCCCGGGGCAGCGATGCTCCTGATCCGGACTAATTTAGTCTGTGTCTGCACTAGGCTTTGCCTAGTCCAAACTAAGAAATTTCTTAATTTGAAATAAGCAAAGCTTAGTTTGAACTAATAAATTCACCTGGTTAGTCCAGACTAAGTGTTTAGCTCGAACTTTAAATTCAAACTAGGCGCGATGTAGACATGGACTAAGGCTTAGTTCAAACTCAAATAGATTGAACTAAGCCATTAGTTCAAACTAGCCATGCTTACTAGTTTGAACTAAAAAGTTAGTTTGAATTAGGACGTGTGGCTAGTTCAAACTAAAAAGCTGCAGTTCAGACTAACCTCGGACTTTTTTAGTTCAGACTAGTAAGTATGAACTAAAAAAAATAAATGTAGACACAGCCTTATTAGACACAAAGGGTGTGTTCACACAGGCTTCTTATTTCAAAACAACAGAGTTTGGTTCAAAATAAGAAATAGCATGTCAACACAACGTTTCGAAATGGGAGCCGTGTTTTGAAACGGCTTAAACCTACTTCCGTTTCTAAACAAGGTTGTTTCGAAACCAGTGGTGAGGGGTGTCCCCTGGCCGGCAGAGGGGGACTGCAGACCCCCACGGGGTGAGCCACAGACGGCAGGCAGGTTCACCCTGGTGGGGTGAAGTGGAGCCAGGCGCCTCACCCCACCGGGGTCTGCAGGGGACTGCAGACTCCCGTGGGGAGAAGCGCCTGGCTCCGCTTCACCCTGCGGGGGTCTGCAGTCCCCTACAGATCCCGGCGGGGTGAGGCTCCAGGCTGCACTCACCCCACCGGGGTCTGCAGCCCCCCCGAAGCGAAATAGCATGTCCACACTGTGGACATGCTATTTCGTTTCCCTTATTTCAAAGACACTTTTTTGTCTTTCGAAATAAGGTGTTTCGAAATAACACATTATTTCAAAATGGCTTGTTTCAAAACGTCTTGTTTCAAAACAAGCACTTTGTGTGTGAACGTAGCCAAAGAAAAAGAAAAGAGATGAGAAAGAGAAAAAATAAGGGGGAAAGAAAAAAGACACAAGAGGAGCAGTAACAAAATATCACCTCCCAGCTAATAAATGACATGTAGCCAGAGTGTGGCAGTGGCAATGTCACACTTTTTTAGTTTAGCAGACATCATCTTAACACAATCGTTGAATTATATTAGTTGGCGGCCTTTTTCTTGTTTGCACTAAATCAATGTGTCTGTCTTGCTTTTGCACCTTTCCCCCTCAATGTTTATTATTATAGGCTATTGTAAAATTTTTAATGTTCATTCACTTCTTACAGTTGAGCTCATAGTCGGATAAATTTATAGGGCCAATTATTACAGTAGAGGTCCTATCTTTCTATAGCACTCACACAGTCCTCCCTTACTGCGGTATCTAATCACCTCACAGTCTACATTCCTTCTATCCTTACGACATCCCTCTGAAGTACACGGGACGATTAACTCCATTGTGGAGCTGAGGCACAAACAGTCTCTTTTTATGAAAATCCCACTAAGTGACTTTCCCATTATCAGATGGGAAGTCTGTGATGGAACCGAGACTTGAAACCAGGTTTCCCCAGTCACAGGCAAGTCTTTTAGCTACTGAGAGATCCTTCCTCTTGTTATTGCATAATCTCCATTCAATATATTTCACAGGTATAAAATGAGTTAATTACTCACCTTTAACCTTGTCACCTGTGGAAATCCAAGAAACGATTGCATTTACAGAATGCAGTACATCTGTACAATTGAAACTCCTTAGAATGGTGGCAAGTCATAAGCAATTTTCAACAAAAACACCAACAGGCAAATCTGTAGGCTAGGTGCTATCTCACTACCAAATCTGTAGAGACGATGTAGAGACATCACATATTACTAATAACGGGGTGAAATGATCTACAGGAAAACTCAAAGTGAATAGGTCAATGAAGGTTTGAAAATAGCTGCCATTGGGACTTTTACAAAGTCATCCAGAGAACAATTAACAAAGTCAGGAGAACCCACAGCCTTTCACTCACTGTCCACATTTTTACAGATCAGTCCAATAATGTAATTGGAAAAACCCCCTCTGATTTCAGTGAGCATCATCTCAGGCCCTTAACAGCTAAACCACTTTCCCTTCAGGACAAGCTGAAACGATTCCCCTCATTTTTGTTGTTTATATCTGTCACAGATTTGTAAAAAAGAGATTCAGTGGGTTAGTTCCAGTTTGGCTTACAGTCAAGATCAAAGATTGCTTTAGCTGAGTAAAGCCTGTCATTTTTAAAGTAACAGATGTTACTCACAAAATTGGATATTTCCCAGCTAACCACTGGTAGGAACAGACAAGCAAAGAGAATCCATTTAGCTCAATCAAGAAACTCCAGGCTGCAACTGTCCTGTGGACTGTCACAGGTCACAGCTGTCCTCTGAGTGGAACACAGTTCAGATCTGCTTATTCTTCCAAAATAATTGTCTGCCTTATGCTTTACGCCAGTGAATGTCTCTGGTAAAGCAAGCATGGACTTTGTTAGACACCCATTCATTTGAAAACATTATTTACTTTGGTGCCATAGGTGTGAATGTTGTGATACGAGTGTCTGCAAAAAGGATGTTAGTATTTACGTGTTGACAAGTTCCAAAGGGCTAGCCGTGTCAGTCTAGTTCAGCAAAACAAGGAGTCTGGTGGCACTTTTAAAGACTTACACATTTATTTATTGCATGAGCTTTCATGCAAGAAAATCCCACTTCATCAAACATCTGTCTTTAAAAGTGCCACAGGACTGTTTGTCAGTATGTGTGTTTAGTTAATGGAGAATGTGCCAGTAGATGGTGCTCAAGAACGTTCAGTATGGGTCATTCGTTGTATAGACTCCATGAAAACCAGCAGTGTGCCTCTCTTTACAGGGAGCTGTTAACAACTTGTATTTTACAAACCTGTCAGAAGAAACACTCCTGCCTCAAAAAGCTTATGAGCAAAAGCTTTGTCTACCCTAGGATATTGTCCACTGGGATGGCTGCACAGATGTTACTGCACTAGTGCCGACCACATAGTGGATATCACTTATCGCAGTGCACCGCAAGTTGTCCAAATTTAAATCATTCCTGCTTTCAGGAGCTGCACCAGGGCAGGCCTCCTCCATGTATGAAGTTACTCTTGTGCAAAGTGTTTTCAGAATGGCGGGATCAAGGATTCAGTCCTGCAAACCATGACCCACACAATTACACCTGATCTGAATCAATCTCACTGCAGTCACTGTCTTTGAGACTACCTTCTGAGCAAATGTTTGCAGAATCAGCCCTTGAATAGGCAGTAGAGACAGAAAAAGGATGCAGACAAAGGAAGACACAAAACCATTTTTTTCCCCACATTCTCCTGTGCTGTTTTTTCTTATTCTCTGAATTGGTGCGGTGCATCAGAGTTCCAGGCAAAATACTAGATGGGGGCTAAACAGGGAGGCAGTGTGGACTACTTGGTAGGTCCAGGCAGAGGGATCTGAGAAGCTGGGTTCAGTTCCTGCTGCTGCTTTCCTGGATAATCTTGAGCAAGGCACTTTCCTGCCTAATTTCCTCCAAATGAAACTAGAAGTCATGCTAATGTCCTTGTAAATTGCTTTGAGATCTATGGACAAAAAGCCCTGAAGAGACAAAGGGATTATTATTAATAATCATCATCATAATAATTAATAATAATGAGAGGCAGTGCCTACCACCAAAGTACCCTAAAGGAACCCGCATGCTCTAAACAAGGTAATGCATTACACGGGAAGCACAGGCATAGAGACACGATGCATCTTTCCAGTTTCACGCAGCAGGTTGCTGACAGAGCTGGGACTAGATCCCAAATGTCCCAAATTGCAGTGCAGACAACACTGTGAGTGTGTCCTGTTTTAACTCACTGTTGTTTGCCATTTCATATTGTATTTTTTTAACTCCTGCCTATTGTTTTCTCTATTTTTACCTCTTCTCTATTTTCTGTTTATTAAAAATATATATTATTTGAATATTATTTTTGTCTGTGATAAATATGGGAATCAATGAGGGGAAATAAAATAATTCATACATCAGAAACCGGTTAGAAGACAGGAAGCAAAGTAATAAATTTTCAGGTTTCAGAACAGAGATAGGTAAACAATGGTACTAGTTCCCAAGGGGCAGCCGTGTTACTCTAGTTCAGCAAAAGAAGCAAGGAGTCCTGTGGCACTTTAAGACTAACAGATTTATTTATTGCATGAGCTTTCATGGGAGAAAAATCTCACTTTGTCAGATGCTTTGAAGATGGGGGAACTTACAAAATGGGAGGAAAATAAACTCAAGGGAGTGTAAGACATGGGTTATACAGTAACAGCAAATCAGAGAAGTTGTTAAGATTCAAACACTGGGAAACGGCACATAGAGGAGGGTGAAGTCAAATCACCTGTTGTGATGGGAAAAGAAGCCATAGTCACGACTGAATCCTGCTTTCACACAATATAATCTGCATATCAATTCTAATTCAGCTGTTTCTCTTTGAAGTCTTGATGTCCCATTGACTTTCTTGAGCACAGTCATTAACATATAATCACTCTATGGATGCTTTGTCCTTGCTTCTTTTAGTGGGGCCAGGTATCTCAACTGGGACCAGTCCTGTTCAACATACTCATGTATGATCTGGAAAGCGAGGTAAACAGTGCGATAGCAAAGTTGTCAGGTGATACAATATTACTCAAGATAGTGAAGTCCAAAATGATCTCAAAAATCTGGGTGACTGGGCAAAAAAATGGCAAATGAAATTCAATCTTGAGAAATGCAAAGTATTGTACATTGGGAAACATAACCCCAACTCTACATACAAAATGATGGGGTCTAAATTAGCTGTTACCTCTCAGGAAATAAATCTTGGAGTCACTCTATAGTTCTCTGAAAACATCCATTAAACGTGCAGAAAACCAAACAAGGAGTCCTGTGGCACTTAAAGACTAACACATTTATTTATCACATGACTTTTTGGGGGAGAAAATTCCACTTCATCAGAAGCTTAGAAGAGGGGGGAACTCCTTGTTCGTTTTTCTGAATTAGACTAACAAGACTACCCCATTTGGAATTTGTCAATGTGCAGAAGCAGTCCAAAAAAAAAAGCTAACAATGTTAGGAGCCATTAGGAAAAGGTAGGTAAGACAGTCAATATCATAATGCCACTATCTAAATCCATGGACTCACACCTTGAAATATTGTGTATAGTTCTGGTCTCCCCAACTTGAAAATGGTACAGTATGACTTCTCTTATGTTCCTATGTGTAGGCATTCAAACCATCCCCTGTGGCAGGATGTGGTTTTGGTTCTTTATCGTGAGCACTTGAAAAATGCCCAGAGTTGTGTCTTAGCCACTTTAATACAGATTTGTCTAAAGTATAATTTACAGATAGCATTAAAAATCTCCTTTACTGCAAGGCTAGAAAGTGCATATTATCCATGTAAGAGACAATAATGTCTTCAGAGTATCTCTCAGGTCTATCATATAGAGATGTATATTAGCAAATCCAAGGGATTTTGAATATCAAGAGGTCCACTGGAGTAGACATCAGGTATTCATAAAGAAATTACCTCTGCATAAGAAAGTTTCTGTTCTAACAGAGAAGATGAACTGTATCCTTTTAGCTATGAATTTATATAGCACCAGTCACCAGGTATTTTTTTTCCCCATAGGAATTTGACAGTGCCTCCATTCCCCTTGCTCTTTCCTCGCAGGGTCAGCTTGGGAGGAAAACTCTAGCCACAGGGTAGCCCCTACTTACTTGCCAGATAGTTGGAGACTCCCAAGAAATAATAGAAACCAATACAACATATTCAACAGAGTAATTATATTACATAAAATTATACTACATAAAAAGGTAAAACACCATCCTTGGGGTCACTCGTGCCTACACTGATAACACTTACAAGGTTTCCCAGTTGCATGACCTGATGATAATGTAAAACTTAGCATCCCATCAGTACACGTCCTTTGGAGAGGCCTCTGACAATCTGTGAGTACGGTATCTTCTGTGCAGCAGTTGACTGCCTGGGTTCAATATTGCCTAACAGAATCACAAGTGGGATGAGGGTTAAGTCTCTCCACTGGTTTAACAGGCAGTAAGTCATAAAATCCCAACTCCCTGGCTTGAGGATACAGTTCAAGGAGCAGGTAGTCTCCCAAAAAATCTCTTGGACTAGCTCTCTAAAGGATGGTGAACTCACAGCCCTGTGACGGCTCTTGCTCAGAGAAGACAGTCTCTGAAGAAATGCTGATGGTCATTGCATCCTCTTCATGCAGGAGCCAGGCTGCTTCTGGTCTGAGGATTTCCCCTCCCCACAAAGGGATGCAGGGCACTGGGTGCGGACGACAAAACAACTAAAACTCTGAACTTTCCTCAGCCGACCACAATGTGCCGGCACGCTCTGCAGGCAATCAGCCTTGGCTAGCAGCCAGCACAGAGCTTGCCATGTGGTGATTGATTGCACCTAGGGAGCTGAAGGGCTAAGTCCCCAACAAAGCTCTCTGATGATGGGGGGAATAGGCCAAACTAAGGGATCTTCTTCCAAGGTCCTCAGCAATCAGTTTTCAGAGGGACCTTGTGTCCAGGCCTTGGACTTACCAGTTTCCCATACAGCCAGCCCTGACCTTCCAATGGCTTCTCATTCCCAGATTCCCATAGGAGGCCATCTCACTCCCTGTTCATCAGGCTAGCTCTTCTCCCCAGGCTTTCCCTTGACAGTCATTTGACTCTGCCCCTATCTCCGATTGGACATGCCTGACTAGTCCCTGCATGCTCTAGGCACCCCACCTTTTCCCAAGCATAGAATATTAGGGTTGGAGGGGACCACGAGAAGTCATCTAGTCCAACCCCTTGCTCTTAGCAGAGCCAACCCCAAATAAATCCTCCCAGCAGAGATTTGTCTAGCCACACCTTAAAAACTTCTAAGAATGGGGATTCCACCCCCTCTCTAGGTAACCCATTGAAGTGCTTCATCACCCTCCTAGTGAAAAAGCTTTATCCTAACATCCAGCCTTGGACACCCTCAACGCAACGCAACTTGAGACCATTGCTCCTCGTTCTGTCAGCTGCGACCACTGAGAACAGCCTCGCTCCATCCTTCCTAGACCCCCTTTCAGATCATTAAAGGCTCCTCTGAGATCCCCCTCGCTCTTCTCCTCTGCAGTCTAAATAAGCCTAGTTCCCTCCACATCTCCAGTCCCCCCAGTCATTTTTGTTGCCTTTCACTGACTATTTCTAATTTGTCCACATCCTTTCTGGAGTGGGGGTGGCCAAAACTGGACACGATACTCCAAACGTGGCCTCACCAGTGTCGCGCACCGGGCAACAATCACTGGTCAATCTGCTGGCTACGCAACTACTGATGCAGCCCAATATGCCATTAGCTTTCTTGGCAACAAGGACACACTGTTGACTCCTATCAAGTTTCTTGTTGACTGTAACCCTCAGGTCCTTTTCTGTGAACTTCTACCTACCCTGTCGGTCCCCAGTCTGTAGTGATGCACAGGACGCCTTCTTGCCTTCTTTCACCCTAAGTGGAGGACTTGCCTTGTTGAACCTCCTCAGATTTCTTTTGGATCAGGCCTATAATCTGTCTAAGTCACTCTGGATCCTATCCCTATTGTAAATATTGCAAAATTAGTTATGCAACAGACAGAAAAAACAATCAAAGAACCAGACAGAAGTCACCCAAGTAAACAACAGAGAAGTGGGAACCGTACAGCAAAATAACAGAATTGTACATTTTACAGCTGCAAGTGTTGATGAATGTTTCCTTGCCAGATAGAATTGCAATCAAACAAAGTTTTTTTTTTAAACAAAGACAGGAATACCTCCTTAACAGCCCACTGTTTCATTGTTTGATGCGATTTAGATGGAGTCAGAGGATGTGACCACCTGCTTCTTAGCTTATTGGTGCTGGTGTTCACTGTTCCCTCTAAGTTGTGTGCATGTGTGCGCACGTACAGGTCATGAAACCTGCACACACAACAAAATAAAGTACGCACAAAAAAATTCAATAGTCCTAATATTGGTGCTCACAAAGAAATGTTTTTGCACACACAAAGAAATTGTTTGCACGTGCAGTCTACGAGTAATTAGAGGGAACATTGTGTGGTGTTTTAATGTGGCTGGTGGTGTTTTGCCAGTGAACAAGGACTCAGATCGTATATGCGATCCTTCCCCAAGCCAACAGGGTTCCTCCCCGTAATTCTAAATAGTGTCTCTCCTCTGTGTTGCCAGGCAAGTTGTGACTCTGTCCCTGGTCCCTGCCTTTGCAGGGACCATTTTCCTTTCCCTAAGTTTCATGCACACATAGCCCCAATAAACTCCTTGGGGGTTACATCAGCATATAATATCCTCCATCCTCAGTTCTCCAAGCATTTCAGAGACATTAACTGAATAAGTTTTACAACACCCCTAGGAGAAAGGCATGTATAACTATCCTTCCCTTTCAGGTAGGCCATCCATCCAGTTTTAAGCCAGACCAATCCTGTTTTAAAATGGCTTTTCCCTTGTTCTGTACTGAGACAAAACTGGACGCGGTTTTGCATGGGATCCTGGACAGGGAGTGACACTGTGAAGAGCATGTTGCCGTGCTCCCACCAGCCTGACCTCACTGCATGATGCATATGAAATCATGCCAGAAGGAATGGGGTTATGCCATTAGCAGATACACCAGACGGTTTGGCAATCTGAGGACATGTGGATGGCCACCCTAGCTCCTTTGCACATGGGAAAACTGACCAGATCCTCAAAGATACACAGGCACCTGACTCTCATCGGATCTGGGCTGAAGTCGTTTGCCTAAGGTCACCCAGCAGCTGGATGCTGGAAATGAACCCAGCACTCTCAACTTGCAATCCCACTGGAGATCTTTACAGCAAGTATGAAGAAACGAAGCACATTTCCTTTGATTTCACTGTACCTGGCCCTGTCTGAATCTTTCTTGAAGAGATCAGAGCCTGTACATCAGGGCCACACAGTCCTGCTGTCTCGGAGGTGACATGCTTTTCATGCCCTTGCGTGTGGAAAGCAGCACACACCATATAAATGATCTGTGGACAAAGAAAACTCCTTTCTGCCTCACAGAAAGCATTATTAACTAAAACTCAGCCCTGTATGAAAATGAAATGAGTTTTCAGACCTTTTCTCTTTCTTCTCGCCGGCTGCCCAGGCACGCCAGCTAATTTAGAAGGAAAATGCACTGAGAATGAAGGACGCAAAACAAATGATTTCTCTTGGCTTCAGATTGCTTCCAGTCTCTCAGTTTAAACCATGCCCACAGAGTATAAAGAATTTCAGCTTGCAATGCAGGCATCCAGTGACACCTACTGGAAGAGGCTGAGAAAGGAAAAGCCAGCCCTGACATCTTTCCCCCATGGCTGGGGCTTGCCTGTCACTTCATGAGAATCTGTTTCTGTTTGCTTGTGGTGCCCACTAGTTCAGCAGGGACGGACAAGACCTGACCAAATCCCAATGAACTTTGGGCACCTTTCCACCAACTCCTAACTGCTTTAGACCATGCCCTGTCGATGCATGCGTATGGATTGGTGGAATCAATTTGTAGTAAGTACTCTAGTGCCATCATGATCACTGGAAATTAAAATAAAGGAAAGATCCTTGTTTTCCTCTCAATGCAGACTAGATTTATCCCCTAGATTTCCTCAGTGATACGACTTGCACAGCTCCCTTCACAACTGCTGTGCCAAGGGAACCTGAGATATGAAAGTCTTTGTGCCAGATCAGCAGCACACCTTGTGGTCCGTTAAAGAACAACAATTAGCTAACTTCAGAGGGAAACCTTCGACCACGGAGAGAAAGTTATAATGTGAGGGAAATTAATGGAACGTGGAGGAAGCTGAGGGTGATTCTTGGGAATGAAGAGAGGGGATGGGAGAAGGAAAGCCGGAAATCACCCAGCAAACTCCCACAATGTGAGCATTCTGTCACTGTCACGGCATCTTGGCATCCACAATGCAGACTATAGCCCTAGCATGGTGAATCTTGCCGAGCTGCAACTTCATATTAGTATTTGTAATAGTTTCCCTGCATAATCATAAGCTACATCCCGGACTAACTGGGGTTAGGATGCAATGGGGGACAGGAAATGAGCAAGGAGGATAAAATTATAAAGAGAATTTTAATATGCAGCTGGGAAGAGAGTACATCCGGAATATAACAATAAGGAAAAAGAACAAAAGGAGAAAAAGAAAAACAAAGGCTCAAAGCCAGAAAGACTGCAGATTACATCATAAGATAAACTCAGGTTCATAGCCACTCATACCCTCTTGTTCTGAGGCCATGCTGCATGTGTTATGGGTGTGGGCAAGACGAGGAGTTGAAATCAGTGATATGATTAGGATGGTCCAGTGGACAGAACAGTGAAATAAGCCTCAGGAAAGCTGAATTCTGTTCCTGGCTCTGCCACTAACTCATGGTGTGATCTTGGCCAAATCACTTAACCTTTTGGTGCCTCAGTTTCTCAGGATGTAAAATACAGGTAATCATGCTTTCCCACCTTTGCAAAGCAATTGGAGAGTTACAAATGAAGAGTGCATGAAGCTATTATTTACCTAGCTCATGTACCATAAGGTTAAGTCATTAGAAATCATAACACATCAGGCCAGAATAAAAATATGGCAATTTTCATGCACTGGTGCTATGTTTTTTAAAATGAAAGCAGCTTTCACAGTATGTGCTGGTGCTCTAAGGCAGTCTCCAAGTCAGCACTGCCCATCCTTGGGTTCAGTCCAGAACGAGTGCAACTCTGGAAGCTGTGCTCCTCTAGGCTGATGCAAACTATTGGCCTCTATTGTGGGTCTTATACACTCCACTCCCTCTTTGAGGGGCTAGGCATGGTGACCCTGTGGTTGGGTATAACTTCCTACCCTGCATTTCAGGGGAGTTTGGTCTAGTGGCCCAAACCAATATGATTGCCTTGCAGTCTGGGCTGTGTGGCCTAATGGCCAGAGTCAATAGGGTGTCCCCTCATTCACAAGGCAACAAGGCCTAATGACTGGCGTCAATACAGCAGTCCTCCTAGTCAAGACTCTGAGGCCTTGTGAATCATCAGGGAAGTGGGGTATCATCTAGGGGCATCTGGCACCTCTGGTGGGGGGACTCAGACCCTCCCTGTTCCTCTGCACCTCAGCCCAGGGGCATGGCAGTGGCTGGAGGTCATCTCCACTGAGTCAACGGGGATCTTCCTGAAACATGCGGATCTCTTCTCCGGTTCCCCCATTGTAGCAAAGTTTAAGTCCCCTGAGGGTCTTCCTGCTCCTTTTCCTCCTAGTGAAATCCTCTGGGGTCATCAGCTGCTGCAGCTCCTAGGGACTCTGTTTCCTCGAGACCTCCTTCAGACGATGTGTCATCTGCCTGGATTGGCCTACCAGACTAGTTATTTGTAATAAATTATTTGCCATTTTTAATTATAAAAGGAAATAATAACCAATAACAAAATTCAAGAATTATATAACCTCCTCGTCACTAGG
The DNA here is from genome assembly GCA_007922195.1 of Podocnemis expansa. Taxonomy (NCBI): domain Eukaryota; kingdom Metazoa; phylum Chordata; order Testudines; family Podocnemididae; genus Podocnemis; species Podocnemis expansa. The sequence goes on along the minus strand of ML682001.1, from coordinate 1,206,330 downwards.
TTATATTAATTTAATGGATTTGTTGTATTTAACTAATAATCTCACAAGCCATGTTGATAGTTTTGTTTTTGTTTTTTTTCCATGTGGGATAGTCTTCAGCAAGAGGTGGATGAAAGTCACCCGATCCTTTCATAAAAAGATCTTACCAACTATATTGGCTGCTCTTACAATTTTATTTCCAAGTTCATTATATCAGATCTTTTTCATAAAGCTTCAGCTGCTGGAATCATGTGATTATGTAGCACTCAGCTTCCATTTTTAAAGATAAGCTTCTAGACCCAAGTTCCAAAGGGGTAGATGTGTTAGTCGAGTTCATCAGAACAAACAAGAAGCCCTGTGGCACTTTTAAAGACTAACAAATTTATTTATCACATGAGCTTTTGTGGGAGAAAATCCCACTTCAAAGTGTCTGACCAGCTGGGTTTCTCCACCACGAAAGCTCATGCAATATATTTGTTAGTCTTTAAAAGTGCCACAGGACTCCTTGTTTCTTCTGGACCCAGTGGTTGCAGAAAAATATTTGGAAATGTAAACCCCAAAAGCTCAAAAATGCAAATCAAAAGATGTCCACATTTATTATTTTGAAATCTCAGGGTTTTAAGCCATTCTTGTGATTTTGGGGGGCCTAACTCATGAATTTGTAACTGTTTTGAGTTGGCAATACAGCACCAAACAGCTGTTTCATGGTATGGATCCTTAACTTTACAGATTGTGCCAAAGAGATGCAGACATCCATGGAAAGTTTGAAGAACATGTAACATGAAATGCCCCAGTGATTGGATGGTGTCTCACGGGCACAGCTAAGTTATATGCACCCCTGGCTGTGTGTCAGGCTCTGCCACCATTAGCCTCCTCTTTATGAGAATTTGTATTCAAACACTACCCAGTTTCTTTTGGTTCATCACCAGCAGTTAAGTCTGTAGGAGATTGTGCCGCTGCTGTCTTGGACCCTAGAGAGGCAGAATTTCCTTGTCTTGCTTTCAAAAGAGAATTAGATAAGTTCATGGAGGAGAGGTACATCAGTGGTTATTAGTGTAAAGTCTGTGTTGTCTTCTTTTACTGAGAACAAGTTTTTCCATTCCCCTGTTCTTTCACTGCATTTTCTATAGATTGTTTGGAGAAGATGCTTTCACTGTTGTTTCCCCCTATGTTTCTTCTAAGAAATTTAACAGGTACCAGTTTCAGCCTGAAGATAACAGCCCATTCTCCTAGCACAACATAAGAAGAGCAATTTTGCCTTGGTCTGCGGAACCAACATTATGTAAGTAATCAGATGCTTTGACAATTATTGATAAAAATAACTGTCCTTTTAGGGCATCTCATATAGCAGGTAACAAGTCAAAAAGGTATCTCAATGTCTAGAGGTACTTGATTTCATTCTCCTGTATTCTCTCCTCCCCCCAACTCGCCCGAAGAAAAGAAAGAAAGATGCAGAACCATGTCTCCAGACAATAAATGCAAAAGTTAAATGAATGGCATTTAGTATGTGCTGTGTCTAAAAGGAGGTGTAATACCCATCCGACTGCCCGTTAGCCTATGGTAATTTGATCGTTAGTGGGATAGCGTGGTGTAGCGCATCCCTGCTATTGCTGATGAAATAGCACATTCTGATGGCAGACATCCCCACAAGAACAAAATGCAACCCATTATGGAGCATTCCCAGGCATGCCTCTTATTTCTGCTAATGGCTGCCTAATAGCTCCCTGAGATTCTGAAACACGGTCAGGAGAAGGCAGGGGTAGGAAGAGCCACTCTGATTAACAGGACAATGATGAACCGTTTGTCCGCTCTCAGTCACTTCTTATGCCTTTTATGGAGAGAACCAGAGAACCTCTCTGGCAAAACAAGTATCAGGCAGGGCTGCAAGAAGTCACTGGGCTGTGAAAGATGCATTTTTATGTGCAAAAACAATGGAGATTTTTTTAATCCATATGACATTACAGAGCTGCACAGCTTTCTGCCCCACAGTGATATCCCTAGAAAAAGAAGCAGACTGGATTTGCCTTTCTCCTCAGAGACAGCTAACAATATAATTGCCACAGTAAAACTACCACACATCTATTTCTAAGCAAGCACATTTTATTCTTAAGGTAAAAACATTACTGAGAAAGCATCTTTGAAGCATATAAAAGAATCTAACATGCATGCTAACAATTTTATCAGAGATCACCCCCACCCCAAAATGGGCTCTGGCAGGTCAGCAGTACTTCAGATCCCATACAGCAGTTTTCCTGTGGGTTCAGATTAGTCACACTCTCTGCTCAGAATCCTTGTGAATCTGTGAATAGCTTTATCCAGTTTGGGGTCTTTGTAGATACTGTAAATAGGTAATTAGGGAACAGGCAATCAGCCAGACCATTGGTCCCTTCCCCAGCGCAAAGCTTCAGAACCCAGAGTTCTTGCAAAACTGAAGGAGTGACATTATCCTATCTCCCAGTCTCCTAGATATTTCCCAGAAATTCGCTTCATTTTAAAAGTTCACACTGCTTCAAAAAGTCTTTGAGTGTTCCTAACACTTCCCAATGTGTGTATTTGTCACATCTCCTTGAGAAGTTACATGAATCCCACAATAACATATAAACAATTACATTTTTAACACAGTTTCCCCCAGGGCTTGATTTACACCTAGACACATCAACTTCAGCACAACCTATCCCTTGCCTACATCTGACCTTCATATTTTCTGTGGGGGAGTGTAAAGGAGACACGCCTCAATGGTGCCACATCCCGGTGGGCAGGGCGCGTTCGACGCTAAGGTCCAGTCCAACCTCCGCCACGCTTGGCGTCTTCTGGCCCGACCAGGCGCAAAGCGGAGTCCGACAGGAGTTAGCCTTCGATCCTTTTGCATTAACAGTTCTGGACCTTCAACCCCAGCAGGGGTAAGGTGAGTCACCCAGCAGCCCAGATGGTGGCAAGGAAGGGAAGGGGAACACAGGCCCACCTGCTGGACTACGTTCCAGCCCAGGGTCCTAACAGTGGCTGTGCCAAGCCATTGGGTCAGTGGGCTCCAGCCAAAATGCTGACGCCATTTATCAGCGGTACACTCACCAGCTGCCCCTGAGCCACTTCCTCCTGGCTCCCCCTTGGGTACCTTTGAGGTGTAGTTCCAGGTCCACTGGATAAGTTCCTCAGGGCATCCCGGTCAACTCTTCACTGTCAACCGGTGGCAGGGCCAGCAGCTCATCTGAATCATCCACCAGTGGGAGCTCTTCCAAATTCCAGGGTCCCGCGGCATTCGGCTCTCTGGCCTCCTCGGTGGAGGGAAGCTCTTCCAGATCCTCATGAGCATCCAGCGGGGACCTCTCGTCCATGCTTTCTGCTGACAGAAGCTCCTCTAGGTCCTCCCCTGGGGGTTCATCTCCAGGGGGTTCGCTGGCCAGCATACTCCTTCGTGGCTCTCCCAGGAGGGAGGATCTCACCGTCGGTCAGACCCCGGTGGCTCCTGGGGAGGGAGGTCTGCCAGCTTCAGCAGCCATCTCACTCTTTGCTTCCCCCATGGCTGACTGGACCAGCCCCTTATATAGTCCTCCCGCTCCCTTGAGCCCTCATTTTGGTTCTGGGCCGACCCTTATACAACATCTCTTCGGGCCAACAGGAGGAATGCTGGCAACTAGCTACCTCCTGGCCGGCAGGTAGCTGTTCCTCCCTGCTACAGAAAGGGATACATAACAATGATGGAGAGGGGGACGGCCTGGCCCAGCTCTCTGCAGAGGTCAGGGGAAGAAGTGAAGCTGGGATGACCACCTTGACCAACTCTGGGTGGAGGGAATATGCTCACCCCCAGATTCTGGATTCTGGTCTGGGCAGGTAAGAGGAGGAGCAGACCAGCAGAGTCCCAGAAGAGAGAAGAAAGTGTAGGGGGTGGGCCAGCATGCTAGTGCTCTTGAGGGACCCCCAAATTGGCAAGGACTCATAGGCACGGTCACTATTGACTTGTGCAGTGATCTGCCAGTGTTTAGATATCCCTGGAATACCAGCACCCCTAGACACATGTCTACTGTGCCTAACTGGAACTTCAGCCCTGTAGATCCCAAAGATATTAAACTTAATTCAGTATGGTTTAACTGAATTCAATAAAGTCTGACCAGTACATCCCAGGATAGCTTACCATTTGAGCTAAAGAAGAAACTCTGTTAGGAGTATAGGGACTATGGGACACCATCGAGCTGTTCTGATTACATCCAGTGGACGGCAGGAGTACACCTACCTAAATCAGTCATTAAAGAGGCAAGGTGAATGAGAAAATATCATTTATTGGATTAACTTCCATTGGTGACAAATAATTGGTCATTATTATGTTTGTATCTACTGACCTTAGATATCTTAATGTCTCCCATGACCATAGTTATATTACAGCAAGGGAAGTTTAGGGTGGACATTAGAAGAAACTTCCTAAATGGCAGGGTGATTAACCACTGGGATAAGTTGCCTAGGCAGGTTGTGGAATCTCTGTCATTGGAAGTTTTAAGAGCAGATTAGGCAAGCACCTGTCAGGGATGGTTTAAGAGGATCCTTGGTCCTACCATGAGTGCAGGTGACTGGACTCAGTGACCTCTGATGGTCCCTTCCAGTCTTTATGACTCTATAGTTTCTGAGCATCATATACTGGGATGATGCTCGTATATAATAGTACATGACAAGATTTGAGTATGTACATCCATTCCTTGTACACTTGGAGTAGCTGACCATGCCACTGAGAAAATAAGATTTAAAGAATCTGTGGCCAGTAATATGGATCATTTGCCATTCAAGCAACCACCCTGCACCATTATGGCATACTACCTTACATATGTACATCAGTGGTATGTGAAATACCCTCTTCTCCACGTGCTTGATGCGTTGCACTCTAGGTCAGCTTTTCTAACCCTCATCTGTTTCTCCTACTTCTCCGTGGGGTGCTGCATCTGAGGCTTGCAGATGGAAGACACAATAACGGCTTGCCCCAGTGGTGCCATTTGAAACTACAACTTCCATTTAAACTTAGAGAAGAAAACATCCCTTGGAGCAGGGGTTGGCAAACCAGAAGCTAAGAAGAGCCATTTTTTTTTAAAATCCCTTCAATAATCAAATGTTTTGAGAGCCTCAATGGGTGTAGCCTCCTGGTGTGGGGAGGTGGGCCCAGGCACCTGCCACAGGGTCCCCTGGCGATAGGGTTGGGGAGCCCAGAACCAGGAGCGGTTCCCCTTGCAGAGTCCCCCTGTGGCAGGGAGAGCCTGGAATGGGTTGCCCACAGAGTCCTCAGGTGGCAGGGGGGACCTGGAGCCAGAAGTGGATTGCCCATAGGATTTGCTGGTGGCATGAGGGGACCCAGAGCTCAGAGCCACAAGGGGGAAGCCACAGAGCCACATGCGGCTCCAGAGCCACTGGCTGCAGACCCCTGCCTTGGACCATTGTTTGAAACCTGCTCCTGGCATACAGATACAATGGCAATCTATAGACACAAGCCCCAATGCCAAAACACGTCCCCTTTCTACCACCGCTGTACACACACACAGTCTGCAAAGACCTCCAGCCAGATTCTGAGTTCATGGCAATCAGCTGTGGATTTGGCCCACCCTCATTCCATCTGCTAAACCCTACATGGGAGGCATAAGAAACAGCTCCAGACATGGACCAGGACCCATTAGGCTACATGTTGTACAAATACAGAATAAAAAGATGGTTGCTGCCCTGAAGACCTCACTGTCTACTCATTGTCAGTCTAGCAAAGAGAAGCATGTGAATGTTAAATGGCCTGGAAACTAGAATGGAGCCAGGGAGAATATCCCAAGGAGTTGTTGTGTGGTTACAAAGACCAGCGGTACAATAAAGGACATCCACGAACACAGGGTGTCATGCTGCTGCCACTCACGTCAATGGCAAAATTCACATTAATCTTGAAGGGAGCTGATCAGGCCCCAAATAACAGAAGAAAGAAAAATGATCAAGAAATAGTTATTCTCAGTGACGTTTGAGCACCCAGAAGTCTCCATTCATGGCACATGGCTTGGGGCGTTAGGCACAAATGAGTAGAGCAAAGACATTCCCAGATTAAAGCAAGTGGGAAAATAACCTTCTCCCTGTGAAAATTTCAGATTTTCATTGAAAACCTCAGATCTGATTTTTATCAGTCTGAACATCTTGTTGACAATTAATGTTTCCCATTTTTCTAACCCCCTCTTTCTCATAGCCTGCTATACACATGGGCTACCAGAACCATAGATTCTACTTCAGCTTCTGCCTCACATTAAATTATCAGGTAGAAGGCTGAAGAGATATCCAAAATATATAACATAGCCGTGGTTATTTATATGAGTAATAAATTCATTAATTGGGACTCTATTGTGCCTGATCATGCAGACACAGTTGTGATCTCTGGAGTGAATCACAGACATTGATGCCAACAGATTGTAACAAACCAGGCACAAATGCTGCATGGGTCATGAGTTCTAGGATAAGATTTCACCAAACAAGCATCAGAAGTGAACTCCTAAAGTGCTATAACAGCCTTAAAATGGAGTCACAGACCTTACTGCAATAAGCAAGCTCAATAGGTCCATTAAAGTTAACCCAAACTAAATTGTTTGCCACTTAAAGACTAATAAATTTATTTATTGCATGAGAAGACTAACAAATTTATTTATTGCATGAGCTTTCAGAGAAAATCCCACTTCATCAGACACTTTGAAGATGGGGGAATTTACAGAATGGGAGGAAAGTTAATACAGGGACGTGTCTGAATCTACATGAGCTGTTCCATGAAGTTAATGGTTTTCCACTTCAAATCTCCATATTCAGCGCCTTGCATGTTGCCAAGTTCCAGAGGGGCAGTTACGTTTGTCTAGTTCAGCAAAACAAACAAGGAGGCCTGTGGCACTGAAAGATTAACACATTTATTTACTGTGTGAGTTGTTGTGGGAGAAAATCCCACTTCGTCAGATGCTTTGAAAACAGGGGGGAGCTTGTGAAACAACTCACAAAGAAGAGAAGAGAAGAGACGAGAAGAGAAGAGAAGCTTCAGAGGTTGAATTTATTTGCAAATGTGATTGCATTACTGCAGGGCTTAATAGGGACTTTGGATTTTTTTTTCTCATTACAACAGGTGATTTGAGCTCATCTTCCTCTATATACTGTTCCCTAGTGTTTGAATCTTAACACTATTTTGATTTGCTGTTACAGCGTGACCTTTTTCCATGACTTTCACATCCCTGCATTTACTTCCTCTCATTCTATAAGCTTCCCCATCTGCAAAGCATCTGATGATGTGTGATTTTCTCCTATGAAAGCTCATGCAGTAAATAAATTTGTTAGTCTTTAAGTGACACAGGACACCTGGTTTGCTTAACAGGCTTCCTCAGGTATGTCCACACTGGGCCCTTAGGACAACTTAACCCGCCTTAAGTCAACCTAAGGAACTCCACAGCCAAATTTAGAATTTATTAGGTTAATTTAAGCACTTGATTAATTCAACTTAATAAAACCTGCCCTGAAAGTTGACTGATGCTTTTAAGTTGATTTTATAGGATAGGAAGGTCTGGGCCTTGCCCCCTGCTGTGCCCTGGGTTCTACTCGGGCAGCAAGAGCCAGCTCTGAGCCACCAGCTGGCAGCGTCAGGAGCTGGATCAAGCCCATGGGGCCGGTTCAGGGCCCTGGGGTGGGGTGGGGGGCAAAGCCTGGGTACATGTAATGTCTATGACTGTAGACATACCATTAGGTCGAATTAACAAGGTTGACTTTAAGTCAACCTTGTTAAGTCGACTTAACCGAGCCCCTCAGTGTGGACATAGTCCTTGTTTGTTTTGCTGAAATAGTCTAACACAACCGCCCCTTTGGAACTTGGCAACATGCAAGGCACTGAACATGGACATTTGAAATGGAAATCCATCAAGTTCACGAAACAACTCACACAGATTCAGACACTTTCTTGCATTAACTTTCCTCCCATTCTGTAAGTTCTCCCATTTTCAAAGCATCTGAGAAAGTGGGATTTTCTCCCACAAGAGCTCATGCAATAAATCTGTTAGTTTTTAAAAGAGTCACAGGACTCCTTGTTTGTTTGGTGAACTAGACTAACACAGCTGCCCCTTTGTAAATTTTTTGGAGATCTCTTGCTTAATTGTAGACATATTGCCCTTTCTAAATTCTCAGCAGCATAGTGACACAATTCCTTCCAGGCATGGGTTTTTATTTCCCTTCCCCTGGAATTCAGACAGTGATAGGATGAGGGTTTGTGTGCATCCTCTCTTCACAGATGTGGAGGGAGCAATCAAAGCATTTGCCCATTAATATTAACCTGGCTTACCTGGTGTCTATGGTTTTGTTTTGGAGGAGATGATACCTCTTGAGGTAAACTGGTATTTCATGCTTGGTCACACCTCCCTCCTGACTGTGGGGGTTTCCAATAACATAATGACTGTTTTTATAGTGACAAAGGAGACACTTAAATATCACCCTAGTAACCTGGGATGCAGACATCAGTAAAATTACTGCGTGCTGCAACTGATAAATATTTTGTAAACTGAACCACTAAGCACCTTTGTATAACCATGACATCTGTTTTCAAGCTGCTGACACATGGGGGAGCGAAACTGGTTTCCAGATAGGTATTTGTCAGTGTTCAGCAAGGCCTATGGACTTTGGTGTGAGCAGACACCCAGTCTACCTGCGTTACAGACTACTAGCCAGTGTGCTAAAAATCCAATCAAAAGGACAAACATACACCTAAACTTCCTGTCAAAGAGCCTCATCGCTCATGTTCAAACATCTCACTAAGATGTTGCTACAGGACAACACCCAGGGCAAGGCCACGTTGACATTGGTGTCCTTGCCACTCACTCCCCCTTGCCATGGCTCCTTCTGGATGGAGAGACATCAGCTATGACGTCCGATAGCACCCAGCTCTGGTCAGGGATATATGTTACTATACAAAACAATGCCTCTATGCATACGTGAAGCTGATTTCCAAAGCCCTCTGTCAAAGAAACAAAATCACAATTTCCAGAGGGGTAGCTGTGTTAGTCTGTGTACAGCAAAAACAATGAGAGGTCTGTGGCACCTTATACACTAACAGATTTCTTTGGGCATAAGTTTTTGTGGTCTCCAGCCTATTTGTTCAGATGCAAACAAATTTTGAGAGCAAATGATGCAGAGGTAAAAAGTCCACAGATAAAATGTAGCCAGAGGGAAGTTAGGGGAGGTTGCTCATGGCTCAGGGAGAGACCACCACCAGGGACAGCACATCTAGGCCCAATCCTTTGGTGAAAACTTGCTGGCCACCAACACATGCCATACCCCAGGATCTGCTATGTGCTGTGTGTGACGCTGTCTGGGTCTAGGGGACTGACTATGATTATTTTTCATATTAATATTTCATATTTGCAATAATCCATATGTGATATCCCATGTTTGGTATCAATAGAAAGGCTGTAATCTGCTAAGAATGATTATATGGTTTATATGTAGGTATCATGCCTGTATTAGAAATTAGAAATCTATTTGTTTTTATGTGTGTTCCAAGTTGTTTGGTTATAAGGCAATCCCAGACTGGGTGTCTGCAAAACCATTGTCCTTTGATGGCCCGTCAAGGGGCCTCCTAGTTACAGGGACCTAGGAAGAAACCTGTTTGACCAGTCATCCAAACCAACCATGTGACTCAACTCCATTTTGATTTGGCAAGGACTCTGAGAACATGAGGAAGGCAGAGGTGATAAAAGGCAATGGCCCCATGTCCATTTTGTCTTCAGTCTTCATTCTGTCTGCAACCAACACCCTCCTCTGGACCTATTCTGCTGCACTGAACAAAGGACTGCGACCCACCAAAGTGCTGGGTGCATACCAGAGGAACTGACCTAACCTGCAAACTACAGATTCTTCAAAGATTTGCTTTTCTATGGGCTCTTAATCATTTGTATGTATGTGATTCACTTTGACCTTTTAACATCTCTCTTGTTTTGTTTGTTTTCTTTTATGTTTAACCTTTATTTTTAGTTACTAAAGGATTGGCTGACAGCGTCATATTTTGGGTGAGATCCAAGCCTATATTGTTCTGCATGATGCAGCTGGCCCTTTGGGGTCAGCAGAACTTATTTCTTTAAAAGACCCAGTGGCTAGATAGGGACTGTAGTAGCTGATGTGCAATAAAGGGGGCTGTTTCTATTTTCTTGTGCTTTGTGGTGACCAGAATGGAGAATCAGAGGCATGCTTTGTTGCTGACTGGGAGTCTGGTGTAAGTACCACCCATCAGTGGTTTGGCGGTTTGGCCCCTGGTTTTGCAGCTTGCCCTGATTTTGGCACATTCAGGAGGTTATCCCAGGAGGCCTGGGTCACACTGTGAACATTACTGCTATAATCTCCCATGCTACTTCTCATACTGGGGAGCAGTTCCTATAAATATCCACAAAGCCATCCCATGTTGTTCCTTTAAATCCATCCTTAAAACACTCCTGTTCTGTGATGTCTACAAAAAACTTGACAACGGCTAGGTCACAGACCACAGCCTATCGTACTGATCAACACCGTCCCCTTATTTCCTTGTACTGCCCCATCTGTATGTCTGTCTTCAGCTGTTGTCTCTTGCATTACACTCAGATTGTGAGCTCTTTGGGGCAGCGACCAATTTTGTGTATACGGCTTCTAGCACAATTGAGTGTGGGTTTGTCAGTGTGGCTCCTCGGTGCTACTGCAATACAAATAATTAATAAAATCACCATCATCATCATCATCACCACCACTGTAGGGCACCCTGCCACTTTGTGCCTCGTCTTCCTAGGAACCCAGGAATTCCTGAGTAGCCGAGAAATGTAATTCTGCCTTGCTATTCTGACCATCCAAGCTATTTTCAACCTCAGGAGCTGCAAGCAAACACAGAGCCAGGTGGACCTTGCACTTTCATATGTTTAGACTCATTCATGTGTTTAACCCTCTGTCCAGGAGGAGTGACCTTGGGCCAGCTGCTCTGCTAGTTTAGATAGAATTCAATGGGGTGAGTCATCTGCTTATGTTCGTGCAGGACAGAGCTCTGCATTAATAAACATCAAACTATGTGTGGCTTGAAAAAGAGCTTCATTTTTTGGATAAATTGGTCACGATGTACAATCTGACCAGCACTAGCCCTTTAACATTTCACAAACCAGACATAAATGCACATTAATAAACCAGGCTGGCTGCAGCTCTAAGACATGAAGGGAAGTTTAAGAGATGTGAATCAAATCCTCAGAAAACTAAATAATGAATACATTTTCCCTCCATGAGTAGGCAAACAGAGGGGTGGAAATGCAGATACATCAAAAGAGTAAAATCATCAAGCTGTTTGCCAAAGAAAAAGCAACAAGATCTGCTCTGATTCGTCGCTCTCTCTGTCTTGTCACACAGCAGTGATTTGACAAGTTGGGCCCAATACCACATCGTTAGGCAGATTTCTTTTTCCTACTGTTCTTTTACTTTTTGAATTTTTTTACATTCCTTGCAGGGATAAATAAGCATCAGAGGATGCCTTCACATGTCACAATCACACCAAGGTCAGCATGAGGGTGAAGATGGTCCAGAATTGTAGAAGATGGTGGGGGAGTCAGCCAGGATGTGAACTTGCTTTGGTAGCCATTTCTTCTCACAAACTCTTTCTTTAAGAACCCCAGATACGGACTGATGTGTGCAATGGTCCATTCTTTCATTATTTTGTCTCCCCAATTAGTCCTAATATCGGGCATAACAATTTTAGCCCATTAATTTGGCTACATAGTTTTATATGCTATCAATCAGCCTTTTTGTTGGTACTAACTCAGTCTCCCTTTCCCATCTTTTCTCTTTGATATTTGCTCTGCTGTTACAGTTTACCATGACATCTATCCTCCATGAATTTATCTACTTCTTTTCTGAACGCTGTTATAGTCTTGGCCTTCAAACCATTCTCTGGCAAGCAGGCCCACAGAACGAGTGTGTGTTACATGAAGAAATACTCCCTTTTGTTCAATTTAAACCTGCTGCCTATTAATTTCATTTGGTGACCCTCAGTTCTTGTGTTATGAGAAGGAAATGTAATAATGCTTTCTTATTCGCTTTCATCACAGCAGTCATGATTTTATACACCATTAAAATGCACCCCCCTCATCATCTCTTGTCCAAGCTGAAAAGCCCCAGTGCTATTAATCTTTCCTCACATGGAAGCTTTTCCATACCCCCTAATCACTTTGCTGCCTTTTTCTGTACTTTTACCAATTCCAATATATCTTTTTCTTTGAGCTGGGGCAACCAGATCTGCATGCAGTAGTCAAGATGCAGTCAAACCACAGATTTCTAGAAAGGCACTGACATTTTTTTGCTTAAATTTGACCTCAAGGACCTCTCTCCTTTCCTTCTGTACATTATTGGTTCTTCTTTTCTATCCTTCCCTACATCACTGATGCTTACATCACAGGTCTCTACACCATTGGCACCTACAACTAGCAGCTCTTCCTCAGAACTACACACAAGTTTGTCTAGAGGTCTCAGGAGATGCAATTTTTTGCTCCAGGTACACTAGTCACTCTGCAATTCTCCCAGTCACCACAAACCATTATCTATGTTTCTAGTCACTGAGTCCCCCACTACTATTACCTGGCTTTTCCTGATAACTGGCGTTCCCTCCCACAGAGAGATATGCTCAATGCAGAAGCATACATACCATGACATTGGGGTGTCCAACCTTTTCGATCGAGGAGCCACACTGCAATTCTTTTCTCACTTGGGGGCCAGTGAGCAATTTTCTTTTATATTCCTAGCCCCACACAGCCCACACAAGTGCATATGGTGGCTCCGCGGGCCAGATAAGAGCCCTTGGCAGGCTAGATCCTGGCTCACGGGCCGCAGGTTAGACAAGCCTGTCTATGGAATCATTTCCGGCTACTCCAGTTTGTCTCTTTCCCCGAAACGTTCACCCTCCTTGACAACACAAAGGTTGTCAGACTGGAGGTGAGAGCAAATGACTTCTCTGTATCCCTTAGCTCCTCCAGTTCAGTCACCCTGGTCTCCAAAGTTCATATGCCATCTTTGAGGGCCAAAAGCTCCTTTCACCGAATGCAGCTGTACACCAGCTGTCCATAAGGCAGGTACTCATATACGTCACATTCATTGCACTAAACTGAATAGCCCCTGCTCTTCTACTGCATTTACAGCACAAAGACATTTAAAAAAAAATAACTGTGTTTGTCAGATGAAAAAGAATAACAAGTGACCATAGAAAGGCATTTCATTCCCAAGATCCCAAAAGCCTATTTGGCATAGTATGAAGTTCTTTAAAAGAATCAGAAAACTAAAAAAACACATTTCACACTTGCATCCCTTTAACATTTGCTCTACAGATGCATTTAATTGACGACTTCAGCTAATTAAGGATGCCAGACTGAAAGAAAACCATAAGAGACGTAACGCCAGCAGCTCAAAAGAACAATTTTAGCAGCCTTAGAGCAAGAACTGTCAACTAACTTTGTCTGTAACTGAGCGGCAGAAAGCCACCAAACACAACTAACACCTTCCAAATACCCGAAGCAACCACCCAAAATGTAGTAACACAGCTGTGAGCTGCAGTGGTTCTTTTTACACTTCACAATGTACTGCACTGGGAGAGAGTAGAAAAAAATCCCTTCAGGCTTGAAAGAGCGAAAAGAATACAGACAGCCCCAGACTTGAACTAGAGGTCCCCTGCCATGCTGAAGAATGAAAGCTCTTTCTTCAGGTGAACATTACAAAGAGACCAGTTAACAGAGTCCCTGAAACACTCAGCACAAGAATGACCCAGTCAGAGCAAATGAGAGGCCGCATCTTTAGTGACTTTCAGCAATGCACTGTTCTGGTTTGAAAAAGGAGACGCGGCACAGAACAGTGATCCTGCTTTGTTAGACCCTCCAATAACAGCTCTTGATCAGCTGTATGCTGAACTTGTCTTTCAGAGACCATGGCTGTGTCCAGACCAACACAAGAGCTATAGAGACTGCAGCCCCGGGCCCCAACATTGACCGGCCCCCCCAACCCAGTGCCAACAGGACTGGGGCACAGGTACTGGGGTGGGGGCTCTAGAGGCTGAAGTCGTGATGGTCTGCAGTGCTCTTGCCCCACCCCAGAGCCAGCTGTGCTGTCCGTGGGGGACCAGGGCAACGCATGTTTGCTGCACTTCAGAGGTGGGGCTGCTGAATGCTCTCACCAGCCCTGCCGCCAGCCTTCATGCGCAGCAGCGACTTGCCCCCAGATGCAGACCAGCCAGTCTGGGGGCAGCAGCACCATGGCCAGCCATGGCCTCTGGTCCCAGGGCACCAGGCTGCCCCATCCAAAGGCCACCATGATGGGGAAGCTGGGGCTCACGGCTTGTGGGGGGGGGTCCATGGACCCAAGAAAAGTGGGCATTCTGGGGCCCTCAGGCCCCTAAATCCAACCCCAACCACGGCACTGGGCTTTTTTGTTCCAGGGGGATGGATTAAACTAGGAGTGAGCATTACAGAACCTTCCTGACATCAGGACATAAAGCTCACCAAGAACCAACAAGCAATTTCCCATTTGTAAATAACAACAAAGTCTGGGTCTCTTTTTCAGGCCCCCGAGCATTGGTGATGGGATGCCACCTTGTTGATTTCCCTTTCACGTGGTACACCAGTCCATGAAGCTACATGCCTCTCCAGGGGAGGAGAGGAATACTGAACTACTACATTAAAATATCACCAATCAGTACAGACTCCCCTATACTGCCGCAAGGGCGTAAACCGCCCCTGAATTTTCCCAGAACCACCCAGTGGTCAGGTAACTACATGCAGTGTTGCCAGTTTAGTCACTGATTGGAAATGTGAATTGAAATTGAAACATTAATACCCACTTTAAAAGTGTATACAGTGCCGGCTAAAACACTTGTACCTGACAAAGCATAATAGGTTTGATAAGTGAGAACAAGAATAGCTTCCTCACACAGTGGTGGGTTTTGAATCCAAAGAACTGCTTTGATCTGCTGAAACAGCCTGACCTAATCCTATGACTTTCACTTTCCTGCACTTATTTTCCACCCATTATGTAAGTTCTCCATATTCAATGGTCTGATGAAGTGGGATTTTCTACCATGACAGCTCATGCAATAAATAAATTTGTTAGTCTTTAAGAGTACCACAAGACTCCTTGATTGTTTTGCCTGGTGGTGTGACTCTATTTAAGAATCACAGGCACCATTGATCTGACCCTATTCTTTGTTAAGATATCGAGTTGATAAGGCTCCAGAAAGTCTTTTGGTTTTTTAAGCGACAGCTAAAACTGAAGTCACTGATAATCAGATCTAAGTGCTGAGACCTGCTATGAGATTACATTTCTGTGGAAAAGACTGCCCAGCCTGCACGAGCAGTGAGGTTCCTGCACTGACGGCTGAAATCCCGAAGAGCTGGGTGGAACCTCAGGAGACCGACTCACAAAAATCACAGTGGCGGTGACAACAGAAGGTGATGGTGCAAGGGCATTGGCAATGAAACAGTGATGTGAAAGGTAGCAAGCAAACAGTGAGTGGCTGGAAGAAAAAGCAAGATGCCTTTGAAACATAAAATATTAGGGCTGGGCAGGACCTTATGAGGACCTCTAGCTCAACCACCTGCTAAAAGCAGGACCACTCCCACTAGTTCACCCCAGCCAGGGTTTTATGCAACCAGGTCTTAAAAATTTCCAAAGATGGAGATTCCACCAGCTGTCGAGGCAACCCATTCCCATGCCTTCTCTCTCCTCTCACCACCATCTCCCTAGCGGGAAGTGAACTCACTCAAAAGCACCTCTCAGCTCGAGGTCTCCACTGACCAAGGACAACAGCAATGTGTGGGATGCAATCGAGGTAGAAGGGAGGGGCACGGGAAGGCAACATGTGTTTGTTGGACTATGGTTTAGTGACTTTAGTGGGGAAACTTATATAAATAGGCTGTTCCTAGCAGGCAAAAAATTTTAAAATACATTATTTACCAATGTCATTATTTCATAAGATCACTGTCTTGAGAGGTCATTATCTTGGAGAGTTTCTGTATTAAACCCTTTTATTACAATATTATGGTTAATTTTTACATAAGAACAGTACTATAAAGTCAGACAAATGGTCTAGCTGGTCCAGTAACCTGTCTTCAACAGCAGCCAAAGCCAAGTGCTTCAGAAGGAATGAACAGAATAGTTAATCATCAAGTGATCCATCCGCTGTTGTCCAGTCTCAGCTTCTGGTGAACAGAGGCTAGGGAGACTCACAGCATGGTGTTGGATCCAGGCTCACCTTGGCCAGAAGTCATTGATGGACCCATCCTCCAGGAACTTCTCTAGTTCTTTTTGAAACCCTGTTACATTTTTGACCTTCATAACATCCCATGACAAGGAGTTCCACAAGTTGGCTATGTATTATGTGAAGAAATATTTCCTTTTCTTTGTTAAACCTGCTGCCTATTAATTTCATTGGGTAAAAACCTCTTTTGTTATGTGAAGAACTATATGACACTTTCTTATCCACTTTCTCCACACCAGTCAAGATTTTATAGACCTCGCTCATCTCCCATCTCAGTTGCCTCTTTTCCAAGCTGAAAAATCCCAATCTTTTAATCTCTTTCCTTACAGAAGCTGTTACGTACCCCAAATCATTTTACTTGCCCTTCTCTGTACTTTTCAGTTCCCATATATTTTTTCTGTGATGGGGCAACTAGATCTACACACAGTTGTGATGTTCCCCTGGTGCAATCTGGACTGTGTCACCCAAATTGCACGCTCCTGGAGCCCGTCTTATTCTGCTTTGCTGTGTGGACTCCCACGCCAGGGAAGATCATGCATAGCCACCAGCAAGCAAGTGAATGAGTGCCCCTAGCCAACCACTTATGAGATTATACAACGGTACGATCCCAACAAATGATGCCAGACCCCTATTCAGTCCTAGGAACCCCCATCTTAAAATGTTCAGTCCTGCCCAGAATTCCTTGTTTGTTTTGCCGAACTAGACTCACATGGCTATCCCTCTGCAACTTAATAACACACATTATTCTAATCCTACTATGGCTGATTTCATTTCAGTCAGGCCTCCCACACACACACACGCGAGCCCTGGATCAGCACTTCAGTTACCTGGTGGAGTTCATAGCTGGCAGTGAGAGAGAGATAGCATGCCAAAATGTCTCCCCTTTTTAAAATGATCCTATTCCCCTCTGGGGCTTTGTCCTTCCTTCAGACTCAGGTGAAAAACGGTGTCTTTCTATGTGTTCATCCATGCCCTGAGTTAGTGAGCATTTCCGTATAGTGGTTCCAAACTGGCCAAGAAAAGGAGGGTGGCTCACTTGACAGTGCCTTTTATCCTGTATTGATACCTAGACCAGTCCATTGTTCCCGTAATGCTGCAGAGATGGGTTTGTTTTATGCTTGCCTTAGTGAAGCCTGAACTTTGCTTTTGCTCAGAGAATCTTCTTTGGATATATTAAGCCAGGCATGGCCAAACTGCAGCTCACAAGCTGCATGCGGCTCTTGAAAATAAAACTGCGGCTCGCACAGCATTCCCTCCCGTGGGCCCCAGAAGAGCCAGAATTCAGGGGTTCAAAAGGTCCTGATCTGTCCAAAAATATCTTACATGGCATGCTTTGCATTAACCAATACACAGTTACCCCATACGTGTAATCATGGAGGGTGCAATGTGTCACAGCCATATTACAGATTTAACCATACCACAGATTTATATAGTGGAATTATGATTTTTACTATCTTGTTATCTAATCCTTCCTAATGGTTCCTAACTTTCTGTCAGCTGTTTTGACTGCTGCTGCACACTGGGCAGATGTTTTCAGAAAACTATCCTCAATGACTCCAAGATCTCTTTCTTGAGTGATAACAGCTAATTTAGACCGCATCATTATGTATGTATGGTTGGGATTA
Source organism: Podocnemis expansa (assembly GCA_007922195.1). Lineage (NCBI taxonomy): Eukaryota > Metazoa > Chordata > Testudines > Podocnemididae > Podocnemis > Podocnemis expansa. The sequence goes on along the minus strand of ML682001.1, from coordinate 1,188,474 downwards.
TGTTTTCCAATGTGCATTACTTTGCATTTATCAACACTGAATTTCATCAGGCAGTTGGTTGCCCAGGCACCCAGTTTTGTAACATCCCTTTGTAACACTTCACAATCTGCTCTGGACTTAACTGTTTTGAGTAATTTTGTATCATCTACAAATTGTGCCACCTCACCCTTTTTTCCAGATCATTTATGAATATGTTGAAAAGTACTGGTCCCAATCCAGGGTATTGCTGGCACTGGGCCTGCAGGACAGAGACCTGAATCGCCCAGGTCGTGCCCCAGATCCATCTCCAGCTGCCCGCTGCTGGTCGGCAGCAGCAGGAGCCAGATCCGGGATGGGAGGTGCCTGCCACACCTGGCCGGCCTGGCTGCACAGCAGCTAGAGCTGGAGTCAGCCCCTTTCATTGCCGCAAGTGGCAGGCGGCTCAGACTCAGGTCCAGCCACTGCCAGCAAGCAGCTCGGAGCCGGATCTGGCCCCTGCATTTGCTGCAAGAGGCAGGGGCCGAATCTGGCTCCAAGCTGCTTGCTGGCAGCAGCAGGAGTTGGCTCCAAGCCACCTGCCACATGCAGCAACAGCAGGAGCCAAATCCAGCTCCAACCCGCTTGCAGCAATGGCAGGGACCATATCCGGCTCTGAGCCGCTTGCTGGCAGCAGCAGGAGCTGGCTGGGAGCTGCCTGCCGCTTGTGGCAACTGCAGGAGCCGGATTCGGCTCCAAGCCACTTGCAACAACATCAGGGGCCAGATCCAGCTCTGGCCAACTTGCTGGCAGTGACTGGGCTGGATCGGGCCCTCCTGGGCTGCCTGCTGCTTGCCAGCAGCAGCCGGGGCCAGATCAGTCTCCCAGAGCCAGGTAGGGCCCCGGGGTGGGGCAGGCGACAGAGCCCAGGCCCGGGCCCTGACCCTTTCTTGGGGCCGGCTATTCCCCTGGTCCCAGTACAGACCGCAGGGGGACACAACTATTCATCTCTCTCCATTCTAAAAATTGGTCATTTAATCCTGCCCTTTGTTTACTATCTTTTATCCAAAACGAATAAGGAGCTCTGTAAAAAAAACACAAGAGTCCTATGGCACCTTAAAGACTATCAAATTTCTTTGGGCCTAAACCTTCATAGACTCCAACCCTCTTCATCAGAGCTTTCATGCTCATGCAAAAAATAAGTGTGTTAGTTTTTAAAAATACCACAGGACGCCTCATTGGTTTTGCTAAACTACACTAACACAGCTACCCCTTTGGAACTTATCTTCCAACCATTTATTAATCCAGGAGAGTACCTTCCCTCTCATCCCATGACTGCTTACTTTTCAGAAATCAATTTAAATTAAATACATTTTTTTTAAAAAAGTGGGTTTTTTTTGGTTTGGAAATTTAGATCTGGTATGTGTTTTGCCATGATTTGCATTATCCTTATATTAAATTTGCATTATCATAAGAAAACATTTAATTTATGCACAGCTGTTTTATATGTTATAGTCAAAATGAAAACGAAAAGACAAAAAACAATGCAACTATTTTTCTGCTTGATGGTCTCAGAAACCAACCAAGATGAAGAACACACCTAGAAACAAACACAACTATCTTTGGAAGAAACTGTGTCTCCAAAACCTAAAGGCAGTTCCTGATCTTTGCTGGTCAAAGTTTTCCAGTGTATTGATTTTAAAGTTTATACTGGTGCACTCTTTCAGCAAAGCTTATGAAGAAGGAAAGCTTCTCAGTGCCCTAGTAAAAGTGGAGGAGTATGGTTTGCCAGATCAATTAGCAATGCCAAACTTGACAAACTACATGAAAAAGCTGAAAAATACCAAGCCTCTAGACTGCATTGACATGCCCAAAGTCTTTTAAGCCAGTCACCATCAAAGCCAATTTTAGAAGTACTTAATAAGGCTGTTAAGAATGCTGGCGACACAACACAGTTTCTGCAAACAAACACAACTGTTGAATCATATTTTCTATTTAAGCAAGAGATACTGCTCACTGTAAAGTGGAAGCCAATATTAAGTGCATCGTCAATCCTGGACATGAGTTTCAAACAAGACTGGCAAATGGCCACTATCTTTCTGCAAGAAACACAGTTGACTGGTTAGAAGCATGTGATGCAACAGTAAAAGTCTCAATAGGTGAAAAGTAAAGAACTCTCTAACCACATTCAAAAAATTGGCACACGTGGCTGATTACGTCACATATGCAAATGCCTTTCAAGTAGTAAGTCATTGCGTATGTTATCTTGATGTCAGAGGTAGGCCAGTAGATGCATTTCTAGACGTTCAGATTATAAAAGACACATCACTTCATCTGTGACAACTCACATTTGGAAGAGCTAAATGCTTGTAAATTGAACCCTGAACAAATGGCTGCTTGTGCATTTGATGGAGTTTCAACCTCCTCTGGAAGACATCATGGAGGGCAAGCTTTGTTCAATGAAAAATGAAACCCTAATCTCTTGTATACACAAGTCAGAGGCCATCAATGCCAACTATTACTAGTACAAACTGCAGTCTCTTGAAAAGACATTAAAATGACCATACATTTAAAATCTTCATTACATTCCTTTTTAACAAGAGTCTAGAAAGACCGAGCATCTTGGCTTTCAAATGAGTGATTCTTGGCTTTTGTCTTAAAATTAATGCAATGGTTATTACTGGCTTTGGAAAGTACCTACCAAGGTGGGACAAATTTAAGTAATGAGGCTAGTAAACTTCTTTTGCTAGTAAATTGAGAGGACTATCACTCTTCTCTCTTTTGTAAGTCTACTGTTGAAACCAATTGGGTGCCACCCAAGCATCTGCTACAACAGTGGTAGATCTTTGTCCCAGCAACAGAAGCTATGCTTGGATCAATCAGAGAGATTTCCATTGAAAACAAAGTGGAAGAAGCAAAAACTTTGGTCCAGAAGCTGACTAATCAAGGCACATATACTGACTCCTCACATGAAGAGGACATAAAGTGTTTGTTAAAACAGCTGAAAAAGTACACAGATTTGATTCTTACAGATCGAGAACAGTGACTTCCAGATTCTACTCAGTCTCGACATAGCTTTTACAGATCCCTGTCCTATAAAAAAACCAACCACTGAGCCACATGAGGCACAATCAGCTATGGGGCTGCCAAATGATCAAGGTAAAATGAAGAATTTGAACACTGTTTGGAATATCATATGAAGAACGAATGAAGATTTAATCTCAACTTCTTTTTTTATCATCACTAGTGCCTCGACCTGATCTTTGTGTTATTCTTTCTGGGCTGAAAGAAGTAGGAATTCATCTCTTGCTACGCCCAGTCACAACAACTAGAGTTAAGCATACTTCTTCATCATTGAATAGAATACTGTGTTCTGAAAGAAGTTGCTTTTTGCTTGCTCAGCTGAATGAATTAATGACCATTTCAGTGAAAGGAATGGAAGTGCCAGACTTACAAGAAGCCACCAAAGATAAACACACTGTATTTGAGATGTTCATTAACAAATTTGTACAAAATTATAACAAGAAACCAAGAAGTGCTGCACAGAAATCTTGAGGAGCCAATTTTAATTTGTGTGATGATTTTAAAACATGAGTTAAATCGAATAAACCGGTGTGGAACACTTTTCAGTTGTTAATATGGTGCCATAGAACCCACAATCACCCTCATGGACTCACCGCTCATTAGCCCTCACCCCTCTGTAAACTGAAACACACACAATAATTTCAATTCCAGGGGAAAATGCTGGCAGGGAGACATATTTATATTCTGCTTTCCAAGCAAAGGCCTTAAAGTGCTTGACAAACCTTGCAACCCATAGGCCTGATTCTACCCTGATACATGGGAGCATAAATTGGAAGTAACTCCACTGAAGTCAAAGGTGAAAAAGTATTGCAAGTGTGGCCTTTCTGCCTGATATTGTGGGCCAGCTTCAATACCTATAGGTTCTTCCTAACATTACAAAACAGAAGCGGTTCAAGCCCCCACCCAGAAATCCAGGAAAACTAGGCACCATTCTATCTAAGAAGCAATAATTCCCGAGTTGCAAGCATTAAGAGTGCATATAACAGAAGAAACTTAGCAGAAAGTGCATCAGTGTTTCTAAGGTGCGGGAGCAGAAACATGGTATTGTTAAAAGCAATGATAATCTTGAGTCCCCTGATGCACGGTGACTGCAGAAACACAATCCTGGAGATTGCACCAATGCTCCCTGAACAGAAATACAATCTAGGGAGGCAAAACATACTCACCTCAAGACACAGTGGTGCACAAACACAGTCATGAAAGACAGTACAGAGATACCCTGAACCAGAGATTCAGCATGAAAGTTGTTTGTATCAAGGTATAAGAAAGGGGACCCAGCAAAAACATCTTGGTCCAGCCTAGAAGATAGTGGAAAGTCCCACTGTTAACTGAGATGATCCATTGGGATGAGCATACACGTCCTAGTGGGCCTGCAGCTCCCATGGGGCGCTAGCACCGTACTTCACTTGCAGTAAAGTTGGCCAAGTATCTTTGCCACTTACTTGTGTTTGTGGTAATTTATGGGCCAGGTTTAATGACGTCTGTTGAGTCAGCTAACTGCAGAAGCTGAGACAGCATCCAGATGGATGCTCACACCAGCACGTGTGCCCTGACCGATGACATCAGTGACTGCTAACCAGTGAAGGACAACAAAATGTCAATGCAAAAGAGATCAGAAGCCATTCCAAAGGTGGCTACTTTCATATGGTACTGAGTGTTTTCACCTTTTGTACAATCAGCAGAAGTGCAGCACCTCGCAGGACTGAGGGCAGAGTGAAAAATACATCGTCTGGGATTTAGGTAGCGGAGTGAATCATCAAATGGGAATTTGACTGGAACACTAGAGCCAACATCTTTGTTCTTCCAGATAGTGACACCAATGTGAATTACTGTGGGAGGACCTTTCTCTGCCACCCCCATAAACTGAGCCGCTCTTCCAAACCTCATTCTGGGGAACTAAAGAGAAAAGAGGGCCAGTTACTGTAATACCTGACTCCACAGCATGTGAAGTCCAGCAGACATCAAAATCATTGAAGAAGAATGTAAAAAATCCATGCTAACAGTGCTTAATTGTAAGCTCTTAGGGGCAGGGACCATCCTTTTGTTCTGTGTTTCTACAACATCTAGCACAGCTAGGTCCTGTCCAGGATGAGGAACTCTAGATTCTATAGAAGTACAAATAAATAATAATAATGGGATGTGCAAATCTGGCCATGCTGATTTGGCCATGCTGAGAACTTCTCCAGTCCCCTGTTCGAATGCTCACCCCTACATCTGGACATTGTGTTTTCTTCTTATTCACTAAGATGCCTGGTTGAGAGTATGTTGCACTACATCTTATCTGGCCAGGGTCCCCTCAGTATAGCATTATTTATACTTGCAGTTCTTCAGAAACAACAGATAACAAAAATAGGCCAAATCCTCACTCAGGACTCTGTGCTCAATGGGCATGTTTCTTACTGAGGCAAAACTGTTGCTGCTATCAAACAGATGACCAAAAGAACTCTGCCTTTCTAATTAGGTTTAACTCAAACCTGAACCACCACCTCAATGTCATTTTCTGTTTCCATATTCTTTTATATATTGTAGCCCACCTCTGGTGTAAATTTGCTGAAAAATAACACCAATAAGAAATCCTTCAGCGTGGTGTCAAGGCTTTATTAGGACACTGTCTTTCACTCTGCAGCGTTGATTGAACTGGCCTATTGAATTTACACATTTCAGCATTGTAAATCTTCACGAATAAAAATGGTTACACAAATATTTCATCCGCCCAGGACTGTGTTTTCACTGACAGGTAACCTTTGTGACTGCGTCATCTCTGATAAGGGCCCTTCTTTAAAGGACAAAGGCTTTTTTAAAAAAGGGTTTCCAAGTATGATGAGAAGAATTCATCTGGAAAGTAAGTTAATCACTATGCTAAGAGGATTAGGTTTTACATTAAAATACCCAAAAGCAAAATGACAGCTGTTGATGTGGCTGTTCTGGAGGACTGTAGCTTCTTCTATATCTACAAACAGAAGTGTGCAGCTATAGCCAGACCTAGTGGCAGGGGTTGAATTCAAGACTATGACAGGGTGGGCTAGACCAGGAGGCTTCCTGCTGGAGGCCTCAGGGTCCTGCCACATCCCATTCCAGAAAGGGGCAGAGGAGAAGTCCTCCAAGCAGCCTAGAGTGGTTGAATGGAAGAAGCCAATGAGAGAGGCTGCAGGGATCAGCCAATCAGGACCCAATGTGGCCTATAAAAGGCACTGCAGAGCAATATTCCAGTTTGCTGGTGCCTGGAGAAGGGGAAGCAAGATGTGCACCTAGCTGGCTGCATAGCTCAGTGGCAAGCAGAGATCATGGGAGTAAAAAAGGACCTTCTGGCTGGCTGCTTGGCCTGAAGCAAACAGTTTCTGGCAGGAACAGAGGGAGTGAGAGAATAGTTTCTTGCTCACTGTTGGGGCTCAGCTATGATGGGCTACAAGGAAGTGGCCTTGGGAAATACAAGGCAGGAATTTGTGAAGGGACATGACATGAGTCTGCTATATAAAGAGGGTGCCTTGGTTGGGACCTAGAGATGTGGACAGGGCAAGGTTTCTTCCACCATCACCAGCTACTGGCGGGGGGGAAATGAGTATGTTCTCAGAGCTGAGTGGTGAGGGTCATCACCTGCAATGTGGGGGACCAACCCCCTATTCAATTCCACGTTTACCAGAGAGGAAGAATGGGTTCGATCAAGACTCTGCTCCCTCTTAGGAAGGAGGTCTAACCACTAGCCCTCTCATTTGCATCTCCCATCTACTAGCTTAGGTAGCTTCTTGCCTAACATGGTGGCTTTTGCGACCAGTGGTCTGTGGTTCCTGTCTCTCTCCATTCATTGCATTGTAATTTAGGCACCAAACTCAGGATTGTGAATCACAGTCATTTTTCTGGGCAACTAAAAGCTGGGTGCTTTGATGCTGGCTGACTCCTTTTGTGCATTCAGGCTGAAGCCTGTATGTCGGAAGCTTCAGCTGAAACAAAAACCTCTTTTGGTGTCCAGGCTCTAAAAGGGGACACTGACTTGCATAGCCTAGTGTGACTTGCCCAATCTTCCCTCATCTTGCCTCAGAAATATGGCTGACTAGGACAGCCAGCTGTAGCTCTGTGAGCATGGTGGTCAAGGAGTCACAGACTTTTAAAGCCACAAAGGACCATTATTTTCATCCAGGCAGACCCCTCTGCTTAATCAAACCCAGAGATTTTCTTCCAGGATTTCCTGCCTCAACTCTGTGACTTCCGAGAGAACTAGAGTATTTTAATCATCAGGCTCAGTTTCTAGCCTCTCTTCTGAGCTATGCCCTGAGCTAAATTAATGCAGGGACTTTAGGGGCCACAGCTCAGAGCCCCACACTAAGAAAGGCCCTGGCAGGACCTGTGGGTAGAGAGATGGGAGCCTGGGGGTGAAACCACCCCATCTGAGCTGGCTCTCCTGTCTGACAAAACCCTTTCTCTGCTGCAAGTGCCCATTTCCCAGCCCAAGGCACAGTGGCATACTGAGGGGAGGATGATGCCTCTGGTGTTCTTGGAGGAGCTGCTTCCCCGTCGTCCCGCCAACATCTCCAGCAGCTGCATCTCCCAGACCCCTCTGCTTCCCGCCACCGTTCTGGGCTCAATGAGGGAGCTGCAGGACATGTAGAGATCATCAGTTGGGGTGGCTTCTCAGAGGAGGCCCACCTCCAGCGTGAGCCCAGGGGCATGGCCCCCTCCAAACCCCACCCTATGCTACAGCGGTTGGGGGTGTCCAATGGGGCAGTGCTGGGTGGTGCAGGAGGCAGGGTGGGGTTTAAAAAGGTTAGGGGCATTGGCCCCTTCAAGCTCCACCCAAGCTGGAGCAGGAGAAGCAGGCGCCGTGTGGTGGGTCAGTGCTGGGGAGGGGTGTTATAGCCAGCCTGTGTTTGTGCCCCACGCCCAGGCATCATGCCTCATCCTGTAGGTACAGACCTGCCTTTCCCAGGGCAGCTGAGGGGCAGCACTAGGATGGTGGGGGGTCTACACAGTCTAACAGTCCCAGGCCCACAGAAGACTTAATCCGGTCATGCCACAAAGCAGCCAGGTGGGCTGGTAGTTTTTTCCAACATGGACAATTCTCTGCTAGGAATTCAGTTGAAATCCATTATTTTCCAGAGGGAGAAAGTCTGAGGGTGAGCAGCAGCCTTATGTACCACTTATGTCTCATGTAAACTCAAGATTCAGAGCTCAAGGGGTACATAAGACCTAGCCCAGGGGAATTTCACTTATAAACAATTATGTACATTGCAATGGCTTTTTGTCATATAAAACTATGGAGCAATGGAAAGACATTGCGTAGACTGTCCCAGACTGACACTACTTTGATATGCCATTACCAAATCCTTAAGCCATCCAGTCCCATTAAGAGAATTTCTTTCCTGTAACATTAAAAAGAGAAGTCAAAGGAAAGAACCGTCAATTTGAAAATACCTTGAAAGACACTTTCTCTGTGAACTAAAGACGGAGAAAAACGAAGTTACAGCACCTTCTCAAAAGCTCTTCTTTATCAAGGCTTGAAAAATAGCCTTCTTTTGGGTTTCCAGATGGTCCCCGCTCTATGATTATTTATTGTGAGGACACAAGAAGGCTGGCTGGTAGTAAACAAAGGTCCACAAATTTTCAAAAGGAATTCATACCGCTTGTTGGAAAACTAATTAAGTATCATACAGATTTGATGTATGCTAGAGTGATTGCAAATGTATTGTGTCTCGAGTGCTATCTTAGCACAGACATCAACTTGATCATTTTAATTTCCTCTCACTCACCCCTTTCTTCAGTCCCTCCCGAGTGATTTATTTGGGCTTTGCAAATAGTATAAATTAGCATAAATTGAAATGTCAATATCAGGCAATGTTTAAAAAAAAGAAAAAAAAAACTCAACAACCCAACCAGGGCAGGAAAAGTTGCCTAAAGATTATTTCAGTTGCCTGAGGATAATTTATTTTTAACTATGGAAGCGGTACCACATCAAGCTGCTATGTGAGGGCTGTCACCAGCGAGCTTTAGGGATTTAAGCAGAAGCACTACATAGTTTGCTTGTGCCAATTACTCTGTGAGGGTCAGGCTGGCAGGAGAGCATTGGAGAGAATTTTCTTAATCATCCTGTAGCTCACAGAGTCGTACATTTTGTGGCCAGAAGAGATTGGTGTACTCCTGTAATCCAGCCTCCTGCGTAACGCAGGCCACAGAATTACTCCCGGGACTAAGTCAGTCAGTGACTACCGGATTTCCAACCACCCGCCAGTTAAACAGCTGGTTGGCTGAACCAATGTCTTGTGGCTTACACCTGCTGAAGGCTGTCCCTACCTATGTGAGGTTGGGTCCCATTCCATAAATAAACTCAACCTTATCTTATTTCTATGCTGTTTGCCAACTGGCAGCTATTGTTGCTGAAGTTGTAACAGACTGTGTCTGCCTTGAGGGCCATAATGGGAAATGCCAGAGAGTGTCTCTAAGAGGACCTATTGGAAGCCACTTTGTGTGAGGCACTTAAATGAAACTGGAGTAGACACTTGGAAGTAAACTGCATTGACAAAAGGCGTCAGTGAAGCCCACTCGAGGTTTCGCTATTGCTGTTGATTTTATCTGGAAGGCATTCAGATACTATGGTGGTGGGTCAAGGCATAAATCAAAGACACAGAGACTATGTCTACATTTATAGGTTATTTCCAAAGAAGGAGGCTTAACTCGAAATAACTTATTCCCTGTCCATGGAGGCATTTTTTTATATCAAATTAAGCCTTTCCTTATTTTGAATTAAGGAACCGCTTATTCGATATAATAAAACATCCTTTTACTTTGAAGTATCACTTACTTCAAAGTTATTTGTTCAAATTAAACCATTTTAAACTGGAGAATAGGCTTAATTCAAACTAATTTCCCTACTCTTTTGCCTGCCTTCTATTTCAAATTAGAGAGTCTAATAAATATTCTCTACTTCAAATTAATAAAGCCCACTTTATTTTGAATTAGAGAGTCTTTGCTGGACTCCTACTTTGAAATAACTTCAAAGTAGTGATAATTCAAAATAAGAACTTTGATTTAAATTCAAAGTAGTTATTTCAAATTAGCTATTAAAAATTAATTTTATAAGTGTAGACACAGCCAGTGAGAGAAAAAAGGGTGAAGGGTGAGAAGAGGCTGTTATGCAAGAGGTCCAATCAGATGATTGTGATGGTCTGTTCTAACCTTAGTCTATGAACCAATAAGCCTTTTCCATCTCTGTAATGGATCTGCGTTTCTGAGGTGTTCCTCCCCTTATGCCACCTGTTCTTTACCCGATGCCACCATCTTCTGTGATGCAGAATGATAATCACAGCAACCAATTAGGATGTTGCAAACACCAGTGGTCCTTCTCCCATGATTATGTTTGTCACCTATTATTATGAGTACAGAAAGTTCATTAGCATCTTTAGAAGGAAGGAACTAAATAAGCACAGGGTTTCATTATTGATGGCTTCTCCTATACTGACTATCAGAAAATCCAATGGCAAGGCTGCAAAACTCCTGGAATCACCTTATGTTTTCAAATGGAATAGCTTCAAACCAGACACCGCGTGGAGGGCTGCATAACTCTGGATGGCAACTAAGCAGCTCCCTAGTGCACAGATCATATTTGTCTCACTCTCACCTTGTGCTTCCCCCACCCTGTCTGCTTCTCATATCCACCTCTCATGTCATCAGCGGACACTTATGCTGCCAGCTCTTTGGAGCGGGAACTGTCTTTTCATTATGGGTGTATTGTGCCAAGTACACTGCAGCCTGGATCCCTAATGGGAGTCTTGAGAAGCTACCACAATATAAAAAATAACAATATAATGGGGAGGGGAAGATATAAGCAGAGAGGTTTGGAACTGTGACTTTTAGTTACAGAGCAGGGATCTGCCACCTTTCACTTGCAGTGCATAAATGGAAGCTCCCCCTATTTGCATAATGCATTATTGTTCCTAGAGGGTCATTACTCCCTTTCTCTTCAAGGAAAATTCAACACCTTGAGGGATCAATAAGTACATTATTGCTCTTGTTCAATTACATTCCTACCTGATTCCAAGCCATTTGAAGGAAGCCAACTGCTCGTTTGATTCAGCCTTAATGAGCTGATTGCTAAGCAAATAGGCTGCTCCACTCTGAAACGACAATACACTTCCTCCTCTTGTACAAGGAAGAATGCCTGCAAGGGTAATTGGAACACTTCTTTATCCTCAAGGCAGCAATGAATTCACCAGGGAGCAGGGGGAAGGCTGCTGAATTTTCTCTTTTTGATGTTTAGATTCTTTCCGACCAATTGGTGAGCCCTGCAACTTATTGTCCTTAGCTTTACAATGATATGGGAAGCTAGGAGGGTGACTTTTTCCCTTGCATATTTATTGCTTTCTAAAAGTTCTCTGCTCAAGGGGAGCCTCTTTATTAGGTAGGTTCCCTGCATGAAAGGAAAAGTCTTCCTTGACTGGCCATCTGCACACCGTGACAACCTCAGACCAGCTCCTCAGGTAGTGGAAATTAGCACAACTCTATTGACTTCCGTTGAGCTATGCTGATTCTCATCAACTGAGGAGCTGTTCTGTAGAGGGTGTAAAAATCAACTGGCGCAGAACACCTTGCAACCCCTTCAGGGAGCCATATGTCCATGCTGAGTAAGAAAAATGACCAGATCCACCTATATCTCTTCCTGAAAATTCTCAATGACAGTGGAGATTTGGTGATAATTTACAAGTACTTCCACGGGGAGATGTTATCTGATACCAGAGGGCTACTTAATCCAGCAGACAAGGACATTACAAGATCCTGTGGGCAAGAAGCTGAAGTCAGGAAAGTTCATGCTGGAAATGAGAAGCAGATGTTTAACAGATGGTAATTAAACGGTGAGAGGAAAATGGTGCATTCTTGTGCCTAGGGAGGTGGTAGGTTCTCCATCCTTTTTAAGTTTGTCTTGACAAAACACTGGCTGGAAGGATTTAGGTGGGGTTAGTCCTGCTTTGAGCAGGGAGTTAGACTAGATGACCTGAGGTCCCTTCCACCCTAATATTCTATGATTCTATGAAATCAAGATTCAAGGTCTTTCCAAAAGACATGCATACCCTCGTTCAACTACAAGTTGATTGGCTTAACACAGGAGTCCCTGGGTGACATTGTCTGCCCTGTGTTATGTAGGAGGTCCTACTAGATGATTATTATGGTCCCTTAGAATCATAGAATCATAGGGTTGGAAGGGACCCCACGAGG